>ML685941.1:524626-536283 GCA_007922175.1 Pelusios castaneus
TATCCGATCTGCATCTGCAAGAAATGGTCTGCGGATAACGGCATTGTATCTGCGGATATAATGCGGGTATCCACGGATTTGCAGGGCTCTGCCTATAAGAATGTTTTTGTTGTTTAGACTCTGAAATGCTTGTGATGCCTTCACAAATCTCACTTCTAATGTCCGTATTCCAGGTGAGAAGAAAATAGGTAAATTTGCTTTATGACTTTGAAAATGTTCACTCTGAACTTGTGATTCGTTCCCCCCGCCCCCCCAAGACTATCCAAATCAGATGGGCCTCAAGGAACATGGCAATACAAAGGGCTTGTTTAATGGCCCTGCTGCACCTGGGAAATACGACGTGCAAAGAAGCTTGTCCTGTGGACTTGGAAGCTGAAAGAAGGAAATAAAACAAAGCCACAGGAAAAATTTCCGTCTTTTTGGCTGATTGAACTCAGGCAAGGCCAGAGATCTCCAGGGGCTGCCTTCTGGGCCCGCCCTGGTAACCATTTGGTTGTTTTAACTTGTAAATAAGGTGCTGACTTCATTTTCCTAGTTAATAAACCTTTAGATAGTTTATTACAGGGTTGGGTCCAGAAGCTGTCTTTGCAGCAAGGTCTAGGTACCAGCTGATCTGGGGTAAGTGACTGATTTCTTTTGGTGTATGTGACATTTATTGCATAGTCCAGTTTGGCTGGGGAGTAAACCGGAGGGTCTGAGGGGACTGATGGTGACCAGGGCCCAAGCATCATTTTTTGGGGCCCAGCACAAACTTGTGAGACAGGAGGTAATGGAGATTGCAGCCTGGGCTGGGCTCCCCCGGGTCCCGGTAAAGTGTACCCGCCTGCCCCCACGTTGGGGCCCTGACTGACTCCATGGTAAAACTAGCAAGGAGTCGGGTGGCCCTTTTAAAGACTAACCAATTTATTTCTCGCATGAGCTTTCGTGGGCAAAAACCCCACTTCGTCAGACGCTTGAAGATGGGGAACTTACAGCATGGGAGGAAAGCGAAGGCAGGGAAGTGTAAGTGGTAGGCTCAGGTTAGACAAACTGATACAGTGACCGTGTACTTTAAAATGTTTCAGTCCAGGTTTGAGGACTTTAATAACTCAGTCCTAGATTAGAAGTTTGTTACAGGAGCAGGTGGGTGAGGTTTTGTTGGGCAGCAGGTCAAGCTAGATGATCCCATTGATCCCTTCTGAACTAAGGCTGTGTCTACACTTACTAAAGTTGGTTCAAATTAGTTAACTTAATTTGAACTAGAAAAATTTAGTTCCAACTAAGCAAGTGCCATGAATGCGAATTGCATTGAGTTCAATGGGCCGGTTAGTTCCAACTAAGCAATTAGTTCGAACTAACATGGCCACATTGGTTAATTCAAACTAACTAGTTGCAATTAACCCTTAGTTCGAATAGCATATTCGAATTTATTAGTTTGAATTAAGGAAGCCCTTAATTCAAACTGATTCAAGCCTAGTGTAGCCATGGCTTAAGTTAGTTCGAATTAAGCTTCTTTAATTCGAACTAATTTGCCAGTGTAGATATAGCCTATGCAGGGGCGTTGCTGGATAGCAAAAAGATCCAGGGCTGTCCCCAAACCCTCATTCCAGCCCTCTTAACTCCCCAGCTTCCCCCATCTTTACTCCACCTCCCTTCAGCCCCCAAACCCCCTCCACACCTCCCCAGGCCCCTCTGTCCCTAGCCCCCACTCGTCCCCCAACCTCCTCCATCCCTCCGCAGCCCCCCACCTAGTCTTCCTCCAGCCATCCATAATCCCCTCCACCCCTCCCCAGCCCCCAGCCAGTCTCCTTGTCCCCTCCACCCCTCTCCAGGCTTCCCTCCAGCCCTTCCCAGCCCCCTTACCTGGCCGGAGGCTCGGAGCTGCAGGGACGGCCAGCAGAGTATGCTCAGGGCGGGAGATTTGAATCTCCCCAGCCTGGCTGCAGCAGGAGTCTGCGGCTTCGCTGGGGCCCCTCGGTGGAACACAGCGTTCCGCCTTGGTGCGCATGTGCCTGCTGGGGAAAATAGATTCGGGGCTCAGGATTTTCTACCCGGGGCTGGCGCCCTGCCAGCCCGATGACAGCGACACCTCTGGGCCTATGTGTCTATGAGTCCAAGAGTTCCTGTGTTACTGGGTTGGTGACGTCTAATTACAGTTTGGGGTGTCTGCCCTGACCTTGGCCCTCCTGGTCGTCAGCCGCTCCAGGCTGCGCGGCAGAAGGGAAGAGAGAAGGAATAAAAATGGCCATTGTAGCAAGTGAGAGTGTTCTGTACAGGGCTGCTAGCATTCTCGTACGGAGGAAGGGAACGTTTCTGGGTAGAGGGAAAGGCCCTCTGAAACAAGCCCATCATTATCAGTAGCAGGAAGCTGGAGCGTCTGTGATATTTAAATAGAACTGGCCGTGAGTCAAGAAGTTATGAAGAGCTGCTAGGACGTCCGAGCCTGGCTTATTTATAGCAAATGAAGATTTCCCTCCCTGCTGCAAGCATCTTGTTTGCAGCAATAGCTTAAGAAACCCACAGATGGGGGCGGAAGAGGATGGGGGGAAGACTTGTCCATATAACGTTTTTCGGGAGAGGACTCTATACTGGGGAGCTGTTGTACCGTGCCTTGAGTTAGCTCCACGCAGCATGCAGAGCTATGAATAACCCCTATTGTTCAGAGAGATTGTCAGGGAGGCTTGCTGGCCAGTCTCTGGCACCAGCCGAAATGGTGAGTTAATTTACGTTAACGACGGTGGGGGCGGAGAACCGCTCACCTCAACTCAACAACGCCGCTAGACAGAGCTGTATACAAACATTGATCTCATTGCGCCCTCCCAGTGACCCTCACGTGTCGGCCGTTATCCTCACGGGTCTCGGTATCCCTGGGCCAAATCCTGCTCTAGGGCACAGCAGTGTAAATCAGGAGTAACTCCTGGGATGTTAAGGAAATGACTCCTATTTACGCTGCAGGGAGAACACAGTTGGGCTTTTGAGGCCTGATTCTTATCTCACTTGCATCGCATTTACACTGGTGTAACCCTGTTGACTAGGGTGGACTTGTTCCTGATTGATCCTGTGCTGGAATGAGGTTAAAATCAGGCCCTGAGACTCCAATAACCTACTGATGTCTTGTGAAAAACTGGCCCAACAGGGAAACCGTTGGGTCCCCTCGCAGATGGGGTGGGTGAAATCTAATTACAAACCACCGTCCTGCCAGCGGTGAGAGTGGGAAAGTGTTTGGAGTCAGATCTGTTGTTACGCTGTAGAAACCAGGGCTTTTCAAACTCTTTTCTTCAGGACCCAGTTGAAAAAAATCATTTATGCCCGCGACCCAACAATGACATCTTTCAGCAATGCATTCCAGTCTTCTGGTGGTGGGAGCAGTGGGCCACGTCCCGACCCAGTGCTGGGATCTGCAACCACTGGTTTAAACCATGTCAAGGCATGAGCCCAAGTTGGGGCCCTGACTTTGACTCCATGGGCCAGGTTCCCCACGGCCTCCGGGCCCCGGTAAAGTGTCCCCCCCATGTTGGGGCCCTGACTGTGGTAAAACTGTTCTAGCGACCCTGTACTTTAAAGTCTTTCAATCCTGATCTGAGGACGTCTGTAACTCAGTCACAGCTTAGAGGTTTATTGCAGGAGCGGGTGGGTGAGGTTTTGTGGCCTGTGTTGTGCGGGAGGTCAGATTAGATGATCACGTTGGTCCCTTCTGACTTTAGCGTCTCTGAGTCCAAGAGTTCACATGTGTTACTGGGTGGGTGAAATCTAATTACAAACCGCACCCCTCAGTGACACAGGAGAGACCTGGGCATTCAGTGATTGAACAATGTGTCAGATGAGAGTGGACTGTAGGAACAGAAAGTAACTTTCCTGGGAGATATCTAGGGCGAGAAGTCAAATTTCCCGCCTCTGGTGGTGCAAGAATTCAGCCTTTTGAAGCTACACCCTGATCCATTATCTGCTGATCACCTGTGATATGAGGCCAAGATCAAAGGCAAAAGACTCAGCTATTCTTGATTGCTCCGTTTTAGGTTTTGAAGGCCTGACAGCTCAGGGATGGAGCTGTGGTGGTCCCTGGCAAGGTTTGAGCAGAGGCATGTAGGTTTTTTTGCCTCTGGAGAGAAAGCAAAGCGTAGACGTTGGCCTTCTAGGCAGTCTGATTTACTGGGGCTACCATAGTATAGGTAGGGAACTGTGCAACCTGGGAACACCACAGTCAGGCAGGAGAGAGATTTGAATCTCTGACCAAGAGAGGTAGCCGCTGGGAGCCAGAAGGCTAACCATGAGTGTTCTTGGTGAACCATGGAGGAGGAACATAGGTGGAGTTCCTTTCCATCTATTTAAACCGCCTGAATGCTGTTAATCTGAACGATGGCCATGTCTCGCCTTTTGTGCTAGGGATAAAGGGATGCAATCAGAAGTGCCCTCCTGCCCCTCCACATCAGCTGAGTCTTTGTGCTAGGTTCAGGGAGGAATCTGGTCCCAGGCTTATCCGCAGTGGGCAGTGATGGGTGCTCTTAACACTAGAGAGGAAGGATGGCTTCTGGATTAAGTTATGGGACCGGAACTCAATTCCTGACTCTACCACTGTGGTGATGGGCAAGTCACTTAACTTCTCTGTGCCTCAGTTCGCCATCTGTACAATGGGTATAATAATTCATAGGGTATGAGGCCTTTGGGGACCATTCGGATCATCCAGAAGGGCTGCCTGCTTAAACACAGGACCTTGCAATTGACCAAGTAATAGCCCATATCTTGTGGTTGAATCACAGAATCATAAGACAGTCTGGCTGGAAGAGACCTTGAGAGGTCATCTGGTCCATCCCCCCATAGAGAGGGTGGGAGCAAGTAAACATAGACCAGCCCTGATGGGTGTTTGTCTTACAAACCTCCAATGATGGGAATGCCACAGCCTAGTTCAGAGCTTAGCTGCCCTGAGGGTGAGAAAAATTTCCCTAATATCTGACCTGAATCTGCTGTTGATGAATCTCTTTAAACTAATTTCAGGTGCCAGTCACTGGCTCTTGTCATGCTTGGTCCATTACATTAGCAAGTTAGTGCTGAGCAGAGAAAGGACGTTCTGTTTGGCGGAGGATTTGGGCACTGACATTTGGAACGAGCCCTCCCCTCAATTTTGAAATTCTCTGCGAAGGGGAATTCCTGGGGTTGGCGACTCTAGCCAATCAGCCTGGCTGGCTGCCTTGTGGGATCTTCTCCCGGCGTAGGTACTTTTAGACTGTGACGGAGTCGCCGCTTAACATCTTTTCGGTACACTAAATCAATGGCGCTTCCTAAGTCGTGCACTGCAGGGCGGATTTTCCATGCCTGGAATCAGACGTGTAGCTCTTTCCCCAGATTCCTGTTCTCCTACCCTCGTGTCTGTAGCTGTTTCAACTGCAAGCTTTTTGCTTCCATGATGGTGTCTGTATAGGACCTAGGATTGGGGTTCTCGATCTCGGTGCTGCAAGAAAGGCGCACAGAGGGCAGTTTGCACCTATCCATGAGGTGCTTGTGTTTGTTTGCTCGGTGTTGTGAGTTAATATCTGTGCTTCCCTTGCACAGGCAGAAGGTGTCGATTTAGCAGCGTTGTAGCTTTGTCAGTTTCAGGATATTAGACAAACAGCGTGGGGAAGGGAATACCTTTCATTGGGCCCTCTTCTCTTGGTGAGAGAGAGAAGGTTTCAAGCTTATGCCGAGCTCTGTTTTAGGACAGAAAGGTATTCTCTCCAGTCGGGTCCGCGGATACAGATTGGGGATCTACTCTTGGGCCCATTGTAAACAGCAAGACACTTTTCTGAACAAATTGGATATTAAACCTCAGGCTTCAGAGTTTCAGATCATCTCCGAGAATTTGAGATCAGCCTGAGACCTATCATGGGGGGCAGCTAATCCCCCGTCTGGTATTGTGAAGTTCGAATGCCTTCTTCTGTCATACCTGGTACCCACCAGGATGCTGGGCCAGGTGGACCTCAGAGTTGACTCAGCCCGACAGTTCCCATGTTCCTAAGATCAAACCCTGGAAAGCTACAGCTGGGTCCAGTGGTCCCGAGTGAACTTGGCTGGTTGTTTGAGAAATAGAAATTGGGCCAACAAAAAACGACCCAGGGAAACCCAAAGGGAGAATGGTGGCAAACCACCAAGCTGTGGACGGACTAATGTGGCCAATCTTAGGAAGGAAGTTGCATCCATGGGGTGCCTGAGCTAATATGGGCCTGTGTGTGCCCTGATTTTGGGACTGTGCTGAGGTGTTCACCCCACATTGGCCTGGAGAGGGTTAATGAGGCTCCGAAGGTGCCAGGTAACCCCACAGGCCACACCTAAGGGGTGAAAAGCAAGCCCGGCCTGAAGATGGAGCTCAACTGATGAGGAGAAGGTGGGGCTGGTGTGAGGCCTGGAAGAGAGGACAGAAGAGGGCTGCATTGTGGAAGCCTGTATTCACTCTCTGGGCCTGGTGAGGGGAAGGGGGAAACTCAGGGGAGCATAGGAGCCCCAGGAATTCAGGACCTGCTCTCTGAGCTTGGAGAGGAAAGAAGGGAAAGCCGAGAGGGCAAGTGAAATCCCTGGAGCCTGGCCCTGCGAGAATGACGTACCCAGAAGGGGGTGGATAAAGAAGCCTGATAGAGTAGGATGGAGTAGGAAGCAGTCTGGGAAATAGTGGCAAGGTTTGGGGTGGAGCAGACCTTGGCTGCTGGTTGTAGGGTCTCTGGGCTGGAACCCAGAGCAGTGGGTGGCCTGGGTTCCCTGCCAGCCAGTGACAAAGCGGCGTAGCCTGGGATTGGAGAATTGCTGGGAACAACACCTGGTCAGCCAGTTCAGTGAGACTGGGAGGGGAAAACTATCATGATCTGGCCGGAGAGCCGTGCCACATGGAGAGGCATCCCGAGTCATAAGAGCGGACATAGCACGAATGAGAGACAGAAGGAGGCATCCGATCATGTGAAGCTGTTCCCCAGATGTGGCTGCAAGGAGTGGTGAGCAGAGAACCCCGTGAGGAAGGACAATCTAGCTAAACTCAGTTGTCTTGAAAGAACATCAAGGAGAAGTGGTCACACAAGGACCCCGGCTCTTATCCCATCAATAGCAGCTTGAATCGATCCGGTGGCTTAGTGGTACCCACTGACCATAGGAAATAAATGCCCTGCGTGTGTCTGGGCTTGATCCTCCTCCCACAGGAATCCATGGCAAATTTCCAATCAGGACAGCGGGGTCAGGCCCTCTCTGTGTGAGGTATGTCTGGAAAGCCTTGTCTGGCCACGGGGCTGCACTCTCCCAGCTCTGTTCGTGCAGAGCACTTCTCTGTGCCGAAGGCAGGGGACTTTTTCTCCATTTCTTTGGTTCTGAACGGGGCCCGGCCTATTCTTCACACCGGCCTCCTGTTTGCTGCGTTTGCTTGGGCAGGTGGCCTCCCGGGAGAACCCGCGAGCAGCAGGAGGTGGCGTTGATGGTTCACCAGCCGGTGCTCTCCCAATGAATCAGTAGTGTAACAGCCTGAGTTTGGGGGAGGACTCCTGATCTAGTCCCATGTCACTTTTTTCATCTGTAGGAGTGGCTGGGTTTTCTCTGATGCTCTAGCCATCTCTGAGTTTGTGCAATTAAATTTCCACCCCCTTGCTTGACTGTAGGCACGTTGGACCTATACCATGGTTTTATTTTTCTCTCTCTGATGTGAGGCATGCACTGAGGTGTACGAAGAGTAGCTAATGATAAATATATCGCCTCACCTGTAGTTTCAGTTGGAGATGGCGTCCTTCCTTTCCATGTTAACTTCCTGTTGCTGTGTGCTGTTAAATAGATGCTGTGTGCTGCCCCAGCAGTGGCTGTATGTCAGTGACAGGTAAGTGATTCCTCTAGGTAACGTAAAAGATCCTTTAAGCTGACATAAATGTTAGATTTTCTTCGTCAGTAATGCGTCCTTTTGTGCCTGTTGTTACCGAAGCTTGTGGATACTCAAGGTTATTCCTTTTGTTCACAGTTCCTTCTGCTGAACAGACAGCTTTTTTCCCTGAAGTTTCAATGTGTAAAGTGCTGTAAATACTTGTGACTGACAGAACTCGCTTTCTATTCTTTCTGGAATCTGTCCTGAATTGTGAAGCGTGGAGGGGTTTCTTCTCGGCAAACCAATTGTCCGCGTTTACTCACAGCCTTCTCTGTGACATAAGTCAGATGGTGCAGAATTCAGTGGTGGCCACGCTGGGTGGCTCTGCTGTGTTATAAAAGAAGGGAGGTATATTTTATTGCATTAGGTCCTTCTCTTCCGTTAGGCCTCGTGGCTGAAAATAATACCTTCTCTTCTTTGCTTCCTTTATTCTTGATTGGTGCTCCGCCATCTTGGACACTGGCTCACCCCTTCTTCCTTTGCCCCATGTCTGATCCGTGGGCAGCCGCTTTGGAAGCTACCTGGCTCATCCTTTGTAGTCTGTTTCAAAGGAATCGTTGCCATTTTGGACCTTAATTCTGGTGCCTGTTCAGATTTTCTGACTTCTTGGGGAGGATGTATTTCCTAATATCCAACCTAGACCTCCCTCCTCTGCAACGTGAGTCCATTGCTCTTTGTTCTGTTGTCTGCCACCCCCGAGAACAGCCTGGCTCCGTTCTATTTGGAACCCCCCCGCCTTCAGGTAGCTGAAGCTATTAGGAAAACCTTTTTCCCCAGGAGGGTGGTGCAGCACCGGAACGGGTTACCTGGGGAGGTGGAGGAATCTCCATCCTTAGGGGTTTTTCAGGCCCAGCTTGACAAAGCCCTGGCTGGGATGATTTAGTTGGGGTTGGTCCTGCTTTGAGCAGGGGTTGGACTAGATACCTCCTGAGGTCCCTTCCCACCCTCATCTTCTAGTATTCTGTATGTTTGAATACCTCCATCTACCTCACTTTATTCAAGGTCGCAGCCATGCCCCCATTCTAGTAGTGGGGCTTCAGCGGTGAGGGGAGAAATACTTCAGCTGCAATCCTAGTGAGACACGCTGACGTGTCTGGTGAGTGGGATGTTGTTCGAAGGGCAGTTTGCCAGCACTGTAGGAGGGAGGATGATTAATATCTGGCAGTGCCCACACCGTGCGGAGTATGGTGCAAACAAAAAAAGACACGGAGCCCATGTAGCCCACTGGTGAGAGTGTTACAGGGCCCCTTCCCTAGAAGATCGCCAGACAAAGCTAATGGAGAATAGGAAAAGGGGTACAGTGTACCAGAAAGGGGAGATTGGCCGTGCCCTGAAAAGCAGTTAAGAGAGAAAGAGGTGCTCAACCGATGGGATGCAGAAGTAGTCTAGGGGGAACTCAGAGTTTTCATAGCAATTACTAAGAATTTTCTCTTCCTCCCACTGATGTGCCCTGCCCACCTGAACCAATATCACTCCATAAACCGTAGCAGTAAAATCTATACTCAACAGCATTATTACAATTTTCAACTGCTAGTTTTTTTTAAAACCAGTGATAAAATTTACAATACTACTGCAATTTCTTATGTCCTTAAAGCTTACCGTGAATGATAAATGTAATAAGAGAATGCCTGGAAACGTATAAATGCCCGTCTCGGAAAAAGTGGTCTTTTGTTTCTATCATGGTGGGATCCAGGTGCTTTGATGGAGTGACTTTTGGGCCGTGAGATGCGAAAGGTTGAGAAGCAGGGCTGCAAATATCTCTTGGAGGTGTGACACAGCTGTGCTGTAACCAGCTGGCTGGTTTGTAGTGGGCGTCACAGCGGAGGTGACTTTTCAGGAAGGATTCTGAGACTTCGGTCAGAGCTCTGCGATACGGGGCGGAAACAAAGCTTTCCCAGACAAATTTCCTCCTGGCCGGTTACCCTGGTAGTGGGCACTGTCTGTTTCTAGATTATCCCTGCAGAAAAAGAGGGGACTTCTCTCTCTGGATGAGGTCTTTTCAATCCAGTGAGCTACTTTGGAACACCCTTGCTGCTGACAGCTCGTTTACTAGGCGTTTCCGAGAATCCAGTTGATTTTTTTCAGTAGCGAACGTGCCCTCTGAGTTCATGGCATATCCGAGCAATCTTTCAGCCTCATTCTGCGTCTGTTAATCAGCTAAGATTTCTTCTCGGCTCTCTGACGGCCCCCGAGAGTTACGCAGTTAATTAGCTGAGAGCTGAGTCGGTTCATTCCGACTCGGCAAAGCGTGTGTGCCTGTGCCTGAAGTGGAACAAGGACTTCACTGAAGGATTAGCTAAAACGTTGCATTGGTGTGGACTGGAGAAATGGACGGGGAGCGTGGCTTCTACTCTGCCGATGATCTGTGTGACTACGGACAAGTCACCTTCGATATGGCTTTGGTCAGGAAAGTGACGAGGTAACCCCCCCACCCTGCTCCCCAGCAACTTCCTACATGCAGGGAGCAAAGTCACAGCTGCTGACCTCGGTGATATCTACATTGTCTTTGGTTTGAGGACATCAGTAACTCAGTCTCAGGTTAGAGGTTTATTGCAGGAGCGGGTGTGGAGGTTTTGTGGCCTGCATTGTGCAAGATGACCAGGCTGGTCCCTTCTGACTGTAGAGTCTGTGAGTCTCCACAATGGTCTGACCTTAAGGCCTGGATCTGAAGCCCCTCCGAATCTGTGTTCTGTGGCTCGTGTTCCTCTCTGGTGGGAAAAACAAGAAGAGTCCCGTGACGCCTTAAAGACTAAGTCATCTTCTGGCCTCTGACCAAGTGGGTTGGAGCCCACGAAAGCTTATGCCCGAAGAAACTTGTTAGTTTTTAAGGTGCCACAGGACTCTCGTTGTTTTTGCTGTACACAGACTAACACAGCTCCCCCTCTGGGACTTGTCTGGTGGCAAAGTTTCCTTCAGCGATCAGCTGTTGGGTGGCTGATCAGCCATGTGCATCTTGTGTTTGCTGACCCCGTTAGTCACTGAAATGGGTTGTGGTCAGGCATTATTTCCCCCCATCCACTGGCTGGCTCCTTGTTGTGAGCCAAGCAGCGAGAACTGAATCTGCAGAAAGCAGCTGGGGCTGGTAGGATGAATTTTTCCTGCTCCTGCAGGGAAGAAAGCAGGTTAGCAGCCAGTGCATTTTTGGCTGCATTAGAGCCAGAGGAGGGAGCCAGGCCGCCTTCTCTCCTGCTTCCCTGAGCTTTGCAGTGGAGGCTTGAAAAGTCTGCAAGCTCCTAAGCGTCCGTGCCAGAAGATGACAGAAATTACTCCACTCACTTGATGCTATCTCCTCTTCCGCTCCAAGGTCTGCTGCAGCTGCTTAGGAAAGGGCAAGGGTCACTGTAGGCTTTAAGAAACCAAGTACAAAAGTCTCATAACAGGAGATGTCTAGTGGGAGAAGAGCTGCATTTTCATGCAGAGAGGTTGGCTCTCTCGTGAGGATTGGAGGGACCGTGGTCTGGTGATTCGATCAGTTAATCAGGGCTGCATTCCTCGCTCTGTTGTAGGCACGTTGGGTAAACATGGGCAAGTCGCATCTGTGACCCGTCTGTGCCTAGGGTAGCTCACCTGAAAATGCCAAGGTCAAGGTCAGGCTGCCAAAGGAGAGCAGAGTGTCCCAAACTGGGGGCTAACACCGCAGTTCGAATCACCAACCAGTCACAACCAGGGCTAGTGAGCCCCCAACCTGGTCATCAAGAAGCTAGAATTAAATAGAAACAGCCCCCTTCACTGCAGTTCAGTCCATGGGTGCGTCTACGCTTGAAAATTAAGTCGACTTAAGCTTGCTTAAGTCGACTTAATTTACCCTGCGTCCACA
>ML685941.1:536683-590032 GCA_007922175.1 Pelusios castaneus
CTCCTTAACCGCCAATGGTAGGACAAGAAGCAATGGTCTTAAATTACAGGAAGGGAGGGTTAGGTTGGACATTAGGAAACAATTCCTAACTGTCAGGGTGATTAACCACTGGAATAAGTTGCCTGGGCAGGTTGTGAAATCTCCATCATTGGAAGTTTTTAAGAGCAGGTCAGACAAGCACTCGTCAGGGATGGTTTAAGAGAATACTTGGTCCTGCCATGAGTGCAGGGATTGGACCGATGACCTCTCACGAACCCTTCTAGTTTCTCTGATTCTATGAAATTCACAGAACCAAGGTGGAGTCCAGGGTCTCCTAACAAGTCCCCTGGCTTTGCATTTTTTTGAGTCGTAGGAGGAGCCATTACTTGTTACCTGAGTAGGGAGTCCACGGGAAGGTGCTCCAGGTAGGAAAATAACTCCTTTTATGGCCATTGTGAACGTTAAATATCCATTGATGGGACATCACCTGGCATTGCTCATTCCCAAACCAGCTAGACTGGATGCAAATTATTACTCCACGACAGTCATATCTGTCACTTTAGATACACAGACGTTACATGCACATAAACAAAGGGTAACGTTTCCATTGGTCCCCGGCTTGGCATTGCTCATACAAATGATTGTACTTTTACAATATCGATACTAACATTATAAATGGTCGCCCCTAATCCAGACAGCGTCGCAACTTGGTCTCTCTGTGCCTCAGTTTCTCCATCTGTAAGATGGGGGTTATAATGATCTACCTGCCGGGAAGTTGCAAGATTTATTTGTTCCACAGGTGAAAGCCTGCTTTATTTCTGGTCAGTCTATGTGGCTCCTACGGTGCCGAGCTCTTAGAAATATGTGTAGTAACAATTAGAGTTTGCAAAGAGTCTTTTGATTTTAGTAGTGCACCCATTCCCTTGGCAGGTCATGTAGGGCTCCGATTAAATGATATAAAGGTGCTTTTTTTCCCCAGTTGCTTTTCCCAGATTCAGAGATCTGGGGGACAGTTAGAATCTCTAGATGTTAAACTCCTCTCCGGGAGTGGCAGGATAGGAGGCCTTTCCCAGTTGTTAAATCCCTTTCTGAAAAGCGCCTTTCCTTCTTGATCTAGGCGGGTTCTGGGGGTGCAGAGTGTTCTTGCTTGCAGGAGCCTTTGAGTGCGTGCAGTCAGTGATGGGCCAGGAAGGATCATTGCATCACTTTGTAAATGTCATGCTTGAGGAGAGGCAAAAGAGTATCTTAAAATAACAGGGGCTTCCCAGCCAGCTGGGACGGAAGAGAAACAGTCACCAGACTTCCACCTTCTCCAGCAATGCTGAGTTCCTCTAATCACAATGAAGTTCCTCCCACCGTCTTCCTCCTGTCTCATCTTTGACAACATCAAAGTCGCTCTTCCCCCTTTGGATCCGTGGGAGGGTAACTGATGGTGTTGTACGCGCGTGATGCAGTCTCAGTGTTTCATGTTGAGGTCATCAACCCAAAGGTCAGAGCACGAGGGCCTCACGACTAAAAACAAGTCCCCCGGGGTCCCAATCAGCAGATGGGACAGGCATCCTGGGCTGACACATGATCGAAGCTTTCGTAGCCATGGGGAAAGCACCAGGGGTGAGGGGGATTGAGCGAACTAGCCTGAGTCGGAGCAACTGGGTGTTGTGCATTTAATTCGGCTCTATGGGAGTTTTGTCCTGGAGTGGTAGGGGACCCCAACCAGCGTGATTCTGCTGTGGATGGAGCAGGATGGTGCGGCGGGGGTGGATATTGTAGGACGCTGCGGCAGCGGTGGCGTTCCACAGCAGGAGATGCCGGGACGGTGGTCCTCATTGGTGCTGGTGTATTTGCTATCTGTTGCCATCCCGCGCTGGCGAGGGGTCAGCGAGTAGTGTATCTTCTGAGGGTACAGCCTCTGCCAAGCCATTTACCAAAGTGCTTTCAATTCCCAAGGCTCCCACACCGCTGCATGGGAACTGGTTTTTCAGGCTGTTGCGGCTGGTGCTGTGAAATGCATTAGACTTGCCCCCCCACAGCTCCAAAAGTGACCCTCTGATTTCTCATTGGCTCCCTGGATCCCCGTCCTGTGGAGTCAGCTCCAACCCTGGCCGTCTCTCGCTGATGCCTCAGTAAGGAAATGATTGAGCATGGTGATCTGTCCTTTGTAGCGGTGAGGCAGGTTACGGAGGGGAAATTTGCACTGGGGAGTCAGAATGCTGTAGGGGTGGGACACTGAGTCAGAACACTTGCGTTTGGTTCCCAGCTCTGACACTGGCCTGCTGGGTGACCTTGGGCCAGTCACTTAGTTGTGCTATGCCTCAGTTTTGCCCATCTGTACAATGGACGTAACAGCACTGCCTCACAGGGTGTTGTGCAGAAAAATGCATTAGTTTGTGAGGCAATCAGAAACTAGGGTGACGCAGGAGTGTGTGTGAGGTAAGCACCTTTAGAAAGTAGACTAGAGCCTTTAATTCAGTTGGCATCCCCAGGTGCTGCTGCAGTATAAATTGTCATTGTAATAATTGCATTGCTGCTACCGAGTTTTGCCAGCCTGCAGATAAACAGAGGACTTTGGTCTCCATAGCTGCTGTCCTTCTTCCCAGTTCTTTGCTGTAATCAGTAGATTCTTATCATCAAAACTATTTGATTGATTTATTTCTTCTAGCTCATCAGTTCTTAGCTCTGCCTCTGTCTCAGCACTGGATTTTACAATTCTCTTTCCCTTTGCTCTTTTTCTTCAGCAGGGAGCCAGGTGTGATCTCAGCCCCCGTGGCCCTGCCTCTGACTTCTCGCTGGGTTACCCCCGGCCCCACTCCCCAAATCACCAGTACTCCCAGTCCTGACTGAAAGACAGCTAGTGATGTAGTGAGCTGGCGACAAGAGGCAATGTCCTGACCTATTTTGCAAAGCTTGCGCCCGAAGTAGAAAGTGTGTCAAGCGTTGTGGGTCCTGCGAGTCCCTCTGGGTGGGATGGGGGAAGGAGGACGTTTCTGAGTACGAAACAGGAAAGAGATTTTGAAGGTCAGACAGTGTGTGTCTGATCCACTGCCCATCGCCTGCGTGTGCCCAGATAACTGAGAGTTGAGTTTGTGCGTTTACCAGTGGTTGGCAGATAGAAGAGCCCAGCTGGTGCTATGTGATGGCGTCAGATATGTGTGTAGTCTTGGCTGCTTGTGTTTTCCTGCGAGCAGTGAATAAACCCTATTTTCACAAGAAAACCTTTTATTAAACTCCTGGCCAGGTTCTCCTTCTGGCTTTGGCACTATGCGGCATTGTAACATCCTGCTAGAGAAACTCAAGTCCTGGAATGGGAATATCTGTTTTCCTAAGGAAACATTAGCAATCTTTGTCGTTTTTCTGTTACTGATGTTCGTTCTTTCAGCTCCAAGTAAACCAGTGAGTGAAGGAGCTGAATTGCCAAACGTATTCCAGCCTTTGATATTAGAAATGTTCATAGCAGCAGATTTTTGGCACCTAAGGGAGGGTCCTAAATCCACATTTGGGCACCTACATGGAAGCCTGATTTTCGTACGCGCTAAGCGGCTGCCAGTGCCCTGCACAGATGCTGGGTAGTCAATGCTTTTGAAAATCAGCCTGTGGATTTAAATGCTCACATTTATGACCCCGACTTTATTCAATCATTTTAAAAACCTTGGCCTAGATTTCTAGCTGTCTTTGTATGTCTCTGGCCCACGTTATCACGGTGTCCGAGAACCTCACAAACATTACTGAATGTATCTTTGCAACCCTGCAGTGCGGTCTCTCCATTTTACGGCAGGGAAACTGAGGCACAGAGCTTTTCATGGCTTGCCCAAGAGCACAAGGGAGCCAGGAACTGAAACTATGTCTCCTCAAATGTTGTATTTTCAACTGATTTTTGTTTTAGGAAGCCAAACAATACAAGGCCCCAGCTTCGGTTTATGATTTAACTCTTTCTTTAGTGTATGAACCGTCAGTGAAAGGTGTCAGACTGGCAGGTCTGGAGAGGAATATCATCAATAGTTTTAAAGAAAAGATAACCCAGAAATTGTTGGACCCCTCATTGTCCCACCCATGTGTCCACGCTCTGATCTTTGGGGACTCTATCCTGAGATAAGACGGACACCTCCGGTTCCACGTCCCGTTCATTCCCTGCCAGCATGGCTGGCGATTCATGCCAGTTTTCACGATTGTTTTGTGATAGAAAGACAGCTGTTCTCCCAATGAGTTTATAATCCAGAGTGGTGGAAGGAAGCCTCGATGGTGCTTAATAAATAATTAACAGCGGAAGAAGATAGGGTGACTGGTACGCGTGGAGGGGGGGGGGGTAACTCTGTGGAGTTATCTTGCTGTGCAATATATCATAAAACTTCCTGTTAGTCTTTAAATGTGTCACAGGACGCCTGTCTGTTTTACTGACCTAGACTAACACGGCTACTCCTTTGGAAATTGGTTCTTGGGGGTGTCACTGAAGAAGTGACATAGGCGTTTGAAGGCGTTCCAGGTAGTTTGCCCTGGCAGGTATGTTTGTGTGTGTAGGATTTTAAATCCACCTCCTGTGACGCTGTCTGGATTTAGGGGACCATTTATGAAATTATTTAATGGCAATATTTCAAAATTCCAATGATCCATATGAGATAGGGCACGACAGGTGCCCATAGAAAAGTTACAATTTGCTAAGGATAATTATGTGTAGGAGTCGTATCTGGATTAGAAGTTATGAATATGTCTGATGTACCTGGAGTCCTGCGGCACTTTTAAAGACTAACACATTTATTTGTCGCACGAGCTTTCATGGGAGAAAATCCCACTTCGTCAGATGCTTTGAAGATGGGGAAAGTGTCTGATGAAGTGGGATTTTCTCCCACGAAAATAAATAAAATGTATTACTCTTTAAATGTGCCACAGGACGCCTTGTTTCATTGCTGTAAAGTTCCACACACATCATGGAAAAGGCCCAGGGCCATAAAAGGCAGCCAACACCTACCGCTGGCTCTGTTCATCTATAACTGAAGCTGAAACAAAGGACTGAGGGACCCACCCAGGTGCTGGGTGGACACCAGAGGAACTACACATGCCTGCAAACTCCAAACTGTACCAAGGGCTCGATTTACATGGACTTCTAAATCATTGTATGTACGTGATTTGCTTTGATCCTTTAACAACGCTCTCCTAGTCTGTTTCTTTCCTTGTATAATACACCTTTAGTTAGCTACTAAAGGATTGACTCGCAATGTGCTATTTTTGCTTGGATCCAAATGTATATTGGTCTGGTAACGATTTCCAGAGGGGGAGCCGTGTTAGTCTGTGTACAGCAAAAACAATGAGAGTCCTGTGGTACTTGTAAAGACAAACAAACGTATTCGGGCATAAGGTTTCGTGGGCTCCATCTGATGAGGTGGGTTGGTGCCCACGAAAGCTTATGCCCGAAGAAATTTGTTAGTCTTTAAGGTGCCAAAGGACTCCCCTTGTTTTTGATCTGGTAATGTGGCTGATCCTTTCGGGGTCAGGAGAACCCTTTTGGTAAAAATCCAGGAGTTTTAAGTAACTTTTCTCTCTACCGGACCAGTGTCTGATTGGGAGCGAGAGACTGAAATGCCGTGAAGGGGGCTGAGTGTATTTTCTTATGGCTTCTTGATGACTCATGTGGGGAATCAGAAGTATTGTTTGTGGCTGGCTAGGAAGTCTGATTTCGGCATCACCCACCCATTTGGGAAGAATCTGCTTTCCTTTTTGCAGCCTGCCCCGATCTTGACATTTTCAGGTGGCTACCCCACGCCGGCAGGGTCACAACTCCCCAGTCTGTTTTCCATGTGTGTTTATAAAGTCCATTTCTTTATTCACAGATGCTCACCGCCATTAATGAGGGCCTTTGCAGTGCTCAGATTCCACTGTTATTTGTGCTATTTCAAACCACAGAGAGATTCTAAATAAGAGATGTAATTGAGGCCTTGACGACTACCGGTTATTGTCCTGTGTCTTTCATAAGAGCACGTCTTCACTGCAGCCTTCAGTCTAGATTATAGATCCTTATGGCCAGAACGGACTGTAATGATCAACCCAGTTTAGAGAATTTCCTAAGCGATCCCACTGTCAGCCCAATAACTTGTGGTCAAATGAAACTGTATCTTCCAGGAAGAGCTTGATTTTAAGATGTCATGTGGTTGAGAATCCGCCACGTCCTTTAGGAAGTTGTTCCAATGGTTAATTGCCTTCCCTGTTAAAAAATTCCTATTTCTAGTTTGAACTTTGCTGATTTATCTCCAATCATTGGACCCCGTTTTGTTCGGTAAAAGTGCCCTCTATTATCAGCTGTCTTCTGCCTGAGTGGGTGTAATAGATCATGATCAAATCCGATTCCAAATGGATAATTAATTACCTTCAATTTCCTTGTTATGGGTGAATAGAGTATTCCTCTCCACCTCCTCCCCTAAACTGTTCTGTGGGTTCACTGTGTGTGGTTAAACAGCTCCTAGCTCTCCCCCAGAGACGGCTGCAGCGAGAGAAATGGTTCTCATATCTATCATTTTGGTCACCGTAGCTTATGTTAATGAAGTCTTTGTGCCCCAAGTTACCTTCTTGACCGAGGTGCGTGTAAAGGAAAGAGAGAAATTGTCAACAAAGTTTTTTTTGCAGTGCTGAGCTGGTGCACGGAGAATGAACACGCTAAATAGGAAGGAAATGGTCAGACAGGCAGTGGGGGTCAGAAGAAATAATTACAGGCTGAGAAGTCACCAGAGGAGAGGGGAGGTTGGGAGATGAAGACACCAGCGTCACAGGCAGGGAAGGAGAAGACATGAGCCAAGGGAGAGAGAAGAGCCCTGGATCACGAGGGCAGCACAGATGACCTGTCAGGAACGTGCAGATGTGCTGGGTCTGTAAGTGCCCAAACAGCGCTCTCCCCACCGGGAACCGGGGCCCCCCTGCCAACTGCCTGCACTGCTCTGTCTCCCAGGCGGCTCTAGTAGCTGTTTGAAAGTGTGGAAGAGAAGCAGGAGTGGGGCTGTGTACGGGGTTGGGGGTCGCGGCAATCTGGCCTCTTTTTTCAATCCTGCCCTATTTGCTGAGCCGGCCACGGTGCAGCTGTAACCACCGCAAGAGGAGAGGAGTGGGCCCTGGGGGGGCTTCGTTACCTGCAGCGGTGTGGAAGTCACCATCTTCGCCTCCCCACCCCAGCTCCCAGGGAGGGCGACAGAAAATCCTTCCAGCTCGGAGCTGCTTGAAAAGATTGCTATGAGGAGGATGGAGGGTGCAAATGCAAGCATGAACAATTTGGAGTTTTGGAGTGTGTTTCCATTGTGATATAGAAGGAGATGTAGAGTCTTTTGGAAATCTTCTGGCAAGAGGGAGAGTTTCCTCTCCCCTGATTATCCCATAGCCCAGTGGGTAGGGCCCTCACCTGGGATGGGGGAAACTCCCCACTCTGCCAAAGCTGCGTGCCCTCTGGCTTTGACTAGTGCTTCGGAGAAGGGCAGGCATGTTCTAGTCCTGCCGGAAGAGGGAAGCGGATTGACAGGGGAAGGCGGGGTGACACGGTGCGCTGGGACAGATTGGAGGAAGGTCCTATCGAAAAAACAAACCACGCCGCCCTTCTAGAGCACCTCTATCGGCGGGGCAGCAAGTGCTTTGTAGACAGTGAAGACTGTCGTTGGCCAGTGAGCTCAGTCAGGAGTGTGACATGACTGATACAAATGGGGAAACTGAGGCAGAAGGCGGGGCAACGGCTTGCCCAAGGCCACACATCTGGTTAGTGGCAGGGCTGGGGATGTCACTCAGCTCCAAGTCCCAGTCCTGGGTCTTAAAAAATCCCAAAAGTGCCTGGGGAAGGAGCCAGAGAAAACCAGCAACATTGGCCTGAAAACGCCAGCCGTTGAGGCCTTCCCCCATAGCAGGCATGTCATTCGCAGACTGAGTGAGACAGAGGGAGAACCTGAGCAGTGCCCTAGCCTGGCCTGCACCAGGGCTTCTCGCACCCCAAATTTGGGCTCAGCCAGGGAGGTGCCACTCGTATCCATAGACTGTCCCCCAGGGCACGGCCCCTGCAAACCGCCGTGTGAAGATGTAGGGCCACTTTGCTTCTCCCGCCGTCATTTCGTCCCGGCTGTCAGCGGAGCATTTTCGCCCCTCCGCAGGGCGCTCGTGCGAGCTCGCCACCTCCTGCTTGCTGCGTGTGCGGATGCAGCACATCTGCGTGCAGCAATGCACCAGCCGGGTGTCTCTCCGGGAGGTGGCACCCACAGCTGAGAGCCAGGTGCAAGGGGCTGCATGTCCTGCTAAGCAGATTCAAAAATGTCAGTCCTGGCACAGGTTCCGCAGGCCCCTCCCGGGCCGGGCTGTGGCTGTCAAGGGCTGACTGGGCTTCTCCACTTCCCACCTTGGACAGGGCCCACTCCACGAGATTTCCTGCAGCTCTTCCCTTCCCTCACCCCTGCCCATCCCTTGGAGTGCCCAGCACAGCAGTGGAAACCTCTCTGCTGAGCTTGGCTGGGACCAAATTCATTCTACTGCCTGGGGTTGGTTCACAGGCGGGCAGAGAAAAGGAGATGGGGCTGCGGCCGAACAGGGAGAGGGAGGTGGAGAGACGTCTGAACGCTGGGATGGGAGTTGGGAGATCTACTGGAAGATGAGAAGGGAAGGGGCAGGGGTCACACGGAGGGCAGCCCAGGCAGAGAGGTCTGGTTCCTGAACCTGTTTACACTAAGATCTCTGCTGGCTCCCACACCGCGACTGCATCCCCTTTGTTTCGGGGCTGATGGGAAGGCATCATTATGGAAATGGAAGTAAAACCTGAGAAGTCGAAGCACAGACTAGCGCTCGGTGGGAACCGGGTTGTTCTCATCCCTGTACTTCCCTCCTTAGTAATATCATAGAATCATAGAATAATAGGGTTGGAAGGGACCTCACGAGGTCATCTAGTCCAACCCCCTGCTAAGAAGCAGGACCACTCCCACTAAATCACCCCAGCCAGGGTTTTGTCTAACCGAGCCTTAAAAATCTCCAAAGATGAAGATTCTACCACCTCCCTAGGTAGCCCATTCCAATGCTTCACCACCCTCCTAGTGAGAAAGTTTTTCCTAATATCCAACCTTGACCTCTCCAGCTGTAATTTGAAACTATTGCTCCTTGTTCTGTCCTCTGTTACCCTCGAGAACAGCCTAGCTCCCTCCTCTTTGGAGCAACACTTCAAGTAGTTGAAGGTTGTTATCAAATCTCTCCTCAGTCTTCTCTTCTGTAGACTAAATAAGCCTAGTTCCTTCAGTCTCTCCTCGTAAGTTGTGTGCCCCAGCCCCCTAATCATTTTTGTTGCTCTCCGCTGGACTCTTTCTAATTTGTCCACATCCTTTCTGTAGTGGGGAGCCCAAAACTGGACACAGTATTCCAGATGCGGCCTGACCAGTGCCGAATAGAGGGGAATTATCACATCCCTCGATCTGCTGGCAATACTCCTACTGATGCAGCCTAATAGGGCATTGGCCTTTTTGGCAAGGGCACACTGTTGGCTCATATTCATCTTCCCGTCCACCATAACCCCCAGGTCCTTTTCTACAGCACTGCTACTTAGCCGATCGGTCCCCAGCCTGTAGCAGTGCATGGGATTTTTCCGTCCTAAGTGCAGGACTTTGCACTTGTCTTTGTTGAACCTCATGAGGTTTCTTTCGGCCCAGTGTTCCAATTTGTCCAAGTCTCCCTGAATCCTGCCCCTGCTCTCCAGCATGTCTACCACATTATATCTCGGACTCTCCCTGCCTTTCTTCCTAGCTCTTTGTACCTCCCATGTGTAGCCCCAGCGTATCTGGCCCTCTGACTTGTCCTCTGCTGCTTTCAGCCTTCTGCCCACTCCAGCCTTTTCTGGCTCAGTAAGGCAACTGACTTTGTCCCTCCACTGGCTTCTACCTCAGTCCCTATTTCAGCCTCCCAGCACCAGCTCTTCAGTTCAGGAAGGTCAACTGGGTAGGCCCCTCAACGGGCTTTCCTGACAGTTCCTCCCTCTTTCCAGCAAGGGCCTGCAGAGAGCTGTCTGCAGCTTTCCCTAGAGGCC
Organism: Pelusios castaneus; assembly: GCA_007922175.1. Taxonomy (NCBI): domain Eukaryota; kingdom Metazoa; phylum Chordata; order Testudines; family Pelomedusidae; genus Pelusios; species Pelusios castaneus. The sequence goes on from ML685941.1 coordinate 546,675, forward strand.
TCTCTCCCGTTTCCTGGAAGATTCTCACCAGGACTTTCTCACTGGGTCTTTCCATGACCTTTTATAGCCCCCGGAGCTGTTAACCTGGGAGTCCCTGATCTGGCATCGGGGAACTGGATCTATTGATTTCCTGTGGCCAGACACCCTGTGACAGGGATTAAAAAGGTGGCAAATTCGAAAGCTAATCAAACAAAATACTTTTTTCCAAAGAGGGCACAATCTACCTGTGGAACTCACTTCTACTGGATGTCATTGAGACCTCAGCAAGGTTCAAAGGCTAATTGGAATTTCCATGGATGTCAAGAACATCCGCTATTAGCCTAATGAATGCCAATAAAGCAGCTGGCGGGAGATGTAACCTTATACCTCAGGGTTTACAGCCGTCTCTAATTAGTTTTCCTGCTGATCTGTAATGACGTGTGGGTAGAGGAGCAGACTATTCCACAAATGACACTGCGCAGGGCATCATTTCAGATTTTGGTGGGGGGGGAGCAACTTTAAAGGGGCTATTTCGGTACTGTGCAGACCCATAGACTTTCAAGGTCAGAAGGGACCATTATGACCATCTTCTGATCTCCTGCCTCAGGACCTGACCCACCCACCTCTGTAATAGGCCCTTAACCTCTGACTGAGTTCTTGAAGCCCTCAAATACTGATTTAAAGACTTCACAGGACAGAGAATCCACCCACAAGTGAGCTGTGCGCCATGCTGCAAAGGAAGGTGAAAAGCCCTCAGGGCCTTTGCCAATCTGCCCTGGGGTAATATGGTGATTAACTAAACCCTGAGCATGTGGGCAAGGCTCCCCAGCCAGACACTCAGAAAGAATTCGCTGTAGTAACTCAGAACTGACCCCATCTCAGGTCACTGGGCATATTTACTCCTAGCCATCGAAGAACAGTTAATTGTGAAATTAGGCTGTCCCATCATACCATCCCCTCCATAAACTTATCGAGCTCTGTCTTGAAGCCACTAAGTTTCTTGCCCCCCCAATGCTTCCCTCGAAAGGCTGTTCCCGAACTTCACTCCTCTGATGGTTAGAAACCTTCGTCTGATTTCAAATCTAAACTCGCTGATAGCCAGTTTATAGCTCTTTGTTCTTGTCTACATGTCGTGTTAAGTCCACGCTGGCACTGAACAGAAATAATTCCTGGAAACTCTGGATTTTTTTGCAGATAATTTAGAAATTAGCTGACGGGAGCACGGTATCTAATTCCTATAAAGAAAAGATATTAAATAAATATTAATTAGACCCATTCAGCCCTAATATTAACATGTTTGGACATCTCATATCAAGTCACGTAAGAGACATGGGTTCGTTTAAAAATGTTTAATGTGTGGCTTGAATACAACAATTGTAGAAAAATCTCAATTGCTTTCTGCCATTTAGGCTATTTACTTCTTGCAGTTCACCAAGCTTGGAATGGATCATTTCTTTTTTGGAAACATCCTCCAAGGCAAGGCCCTGTGAGTTTATACTGCACCTGCCTGGGGCTCTTGGGGTGTTACCGTATTACAAACTAACAGACCAGAACATGGCTTTCAAATGGTGTGAAACCGACAGTTTCAAGGCACTTTCACAGTATTGCGAACTCCAAATGTTCCAAAATCATGAGTCAGGCTCACCCAAAATCAGGAGAGTGGCTTAAAAACCATGAGATTATGTAAAAATCATAGATATGAGGGTCTTTTTATTTGCCTTCTGCTTTTTGAGCTTTTTAGGGTGGACATTTTGAAGCTTTCTCCATGGCCACGAGGGCTAGAAACTTTCTTTTTCTTCAAGAATGAAGGTTGAAATCACGCATCCACTTGAATCCAAGAGCAGGGGCTTTAAGGCAAGCTATTATAATGAGTTGGCACGTAGCTTTCACTTCTGTTTAAAGGCTAGTTACTTTCTGGAAGGCTCTAAAACACAACGCTACAGAGATTGAGTTGCAATTCTCACAGGAGAATATTTAAAACCAAGCAACAAGAAAATCCCACCTTTTAAAGATGAGAAAGAAATTGAGTTTTCTGAGGTCTAGCAGGGCCCCTGCAAGCAGGAAAGGAAGATAAACAGACACAGGAAATCTGGGCAGCTCTTCCTCTTGAAAGAAAGTTGGAGGGTCAAATCTTCTAGTCCTTAATCATGTAAAACTTCTATTGCTGTGTGTGCCTCCACTCACTGATATTAACATGCTCAGTAACTATACGCATCAGACTTTACCCAGGGCTACACATTTTATATGCACTGGCTCAGTGCACATAAACCTCTGATACTCAGATGACACTTTCTTCTCCCTTCCTTTTCTCAAACTCAGAAACAAAAAGGGCAAACCAAAACGTTTTCTAGTTAAAAATACCCAGCGGCCAGTGCTTTATAAACCAGCCTGGTGCAGAATCCGTCTACCCTGGGGGATTAAGTGATCATTTATCACCCTCATTTGACTCTCACTTCCTTCCTGATCTCCAAGCTGCTTTTCACGCTGTCAGCCAGGCCCTCTGAGCCTCAAAGAACTGGTTTTCTTGGTTTGCACCCACCTATTAGACTCCTCTTTCTTGCAGCATGCAACAGAGAGAGAGGCTGGCCCAGATAGGGTGGGAGACATGGGTTCTCCTTCCCCCATGGACTTTCCATATGACCTGAAGCCAATGTCTTCGGGACAGAGTTTCAAAGGTTTTTAGGCCCACCAAAATGCAGGTAGGCATCTGGTGGGATTTAGTCTCTATGGCTATGTCTACACTACAAAAAATTAGGTCGACTTTAAGTCGACCTTATTAAGTTGACTTAACAAAGTGGTGTCCATGGACGTGGGCTACGTCCACTTTGTTAAGTCAACCTAACTGTCCTTAGGTCAACTTAACAAAGTCCACACTAGCGTCCACACTGTGGTTAGGTCGACCTAAGGAGGGTTAGTTCGACCTACCCGGCGGTTCTTAGTAAGTCGTTCATTAAGCGTTCATTAAGTTGACTTTAAGGAATGTCTTAAGTCGACTTAATGAAAGCCTGATGTAGACTTGGCTTTATTTAAGTCAACTTAATTTGCAAGTGTAAACATAACCTCTGGGCCTCAGTGCCCCATCTGTACAATGGGTATAACATCACTCAGGGGCTGTGAGGAGAAATAGTTAGACACCATGAGGTGCTCATACTACGGCAATGGGGCCACAGGCTATCCCTTACCCTGGGTTTGGCCCCTTCAGTTTCCCTATCCCCTTCAGTTTCCTCTTTCCTGAAATAGAACCGTGGCTGTATTTCTTCTGAGTCCCCCCGCCTTCTGTCTTCATCCCCTACCTGCACACAGGAATTCCTGTTCGCCAGACTCATCTAAGGACGTCCAGATCCTTAATTTAATTAACAGCCGTTTTCTTAGTGGAATCCCCCTGCCTCTGTTTGTAAAGGAAACACTGAGTCCCTGTTGCGGGGCTGAGGGGAGCACCCATTTCCACTCGGCTGCAGTTCCGAGTTCTGCCTGGGGCTAAGATCTGTGCTAAAATTCAGGGGAGGGGCAGACCCCCCATCCCGCTACATGGCATCCCTGCCCCTGTGGGGTTTTTCCATTTTCCTCTGGACTAGCTGGCAGGATACGGGGCTAGCTGGTCCATAGCTCGGATCTGCTCTGGCAATTGCCACCTCCCTCTTTACAAACTCCACCCCTGTCACCTGTCAACACCTCCATGTCCGACATCTGCCCCTTGGGCTTCCCTTTGAGCCTGCCTAATGCTGGCGGTGGTAACATTGACTTCTTCCCCAGGCTGGTCCCCGTATCTGGGCCAGCGGGGCTGTCTGGTTACTACTGCCCCTCGAAGTGCGGTAGGCACAGGACAGCTGCCTCTGCATCTGATTTGATCTTCAGGGAGTCTCTCGTCGCTAGGTGGATGCAGCCTGCTTCGTTCCTGGCTCTTCCCCCAGCCTAATTGCTCTTATTAGCGACTCTCCGAAAGTCAGCTGTCTTGGAGAGCCCCTTTGAAAGGGTTTCCATCTCATTTGCCTGTTGGCCACGAGACAGGTGATTGGAGGTGGAGATTCATGGTCCCATAACCCTGCAAGTGTGGGAAAGTAGTGGCTTTCCTGCTCTGTAGATTCCTCGTGGTGTCTCTTGCTCCGAAAAGGAGGTGTTCTCATACCTTCTGATGGCTGAAGGTCTGCAACTCTGGAGATGATGTTATACCAATCACTGATAATATCCTAAACTGGCCAGTCACTAAATATGTATCACCTTGTTAAATTAATATGGAGTCAGCCACCTCTGATCTGACAGGGGGAGCTTTTTATTCTAAATCTAAATCACCAACATTTAAATATCACAGAGATCTGGGCACCGCTAAGTTTTTCCCAGTTACCAGATCAGACGTATTTGTACCAGCTGTTATTTGTTTTTAGAGCCACGGCTTTCCCAGTCTGGTGCAAGACAAACCTTCTGTCTGTCTTGTAATATACCCAGTAGTCTCTGCTTGGGTAAAATCTTGCTCATTTCTAAAATAAGCCTCATTTGGGGCAAGAAACTAAAGGCTAATATCAGTTTCCAACCCTAGTACAAACATTACCCAGATTTTAAAATCTATTTTGAAGTGGTAATTCAAGTGCTTAAAGCCAAGATATTTCTTGAATTATTTCCCACTTTGAAAACACCAGAAAAAGTCGGAGGAAATAAATCACCCACACCAGTAGATTAAAGTGGTCTGAAGATGCTTTGTTAAGATCAAGGGGACATTTGTGGTCATTGAAAGGTGACACATTCAAAAGGAAGGACCTTTTCACACACCTGTGCACAGAAAGCCACGGAGGCCAAGAACGAGACGAGGTTCTGAAAGGGCTTGGGCATTGAAGAGTTTTATCTCAAGTATCTCCACTTTATAATTAAGGACAACCAGCTACGTTGGCAGGGTCATTAAGTTCTTGTGTCAGGATTTAAGTCATCGATGAGGGGTGCACATTATCCCAATCTTCTCTTGCAGGATTCTTACAGCTTCCTTTCAAGTGTCTGATACTGACCAGCATACGTGACTAAGGCCAGATGTGCATGAGAAAGCTTTGTTGGTTTACTGCGTTGGTTAGAGGTGTGAGAAAAATACATACCTCCAGCTAATACCATTCAGGAAGATGGTGTTACACTGCCGAGAGAAAAACTTCTTGGGCCGCTCTGCTCCGTGCTGATTAGGCCTCAGCTGGAGCAGTGTGTCCAGTTCTCGGCTCCTCATTTCAGGAAAGATGTGGACAAATTAGAGAAAGTCCAGAGAAGAGCAACTAGAATGATGGAAGGTCTGGAACACTCGACTTAGGAGGGAAGGTTGGAAGAGCTGGGTTTGTTTAGTGCGGAAAAGAGGAGACTGAGAGGGGAAATGATAGCAGTTTTCAAGTGCCTAAAAGGTTGTTAAGAGGAGAGGGGAGAAAAATTGTTCTCCTCAACTGCTGATGTTAGGATAAGAAGCAATGGGCTTAAATTACGGCAAGGGAGGTTTAGATTGGGCATTAGGAAACAATTCCTAACTGTCAGGGTGATTAACCACTGGAATAAGTTGCCTCGGCAGGTTGTGGAATCCCCATCATTGGAAGTTTTTAAGAGCAGGTTAGACAAGCACCTGTCAGGGACGGTTTAAGAGGGTACATGGTCCTGCCATGAGTGCAGGGGACTGGACTCAATGACCTCTCATGGTCCCTTCCATTTCTGTGACTCTCTACGACGTCTACATTAGCCGGTCTCTGATGATACCAGCAAAGTATTTATAATGTAGGCAAGACCTAGATGCACCTTGGGTCTGATTCAGTGTGGCAAATTGAATGAAGGTCTTTCCTGCTTATTAAGACAGTCCAAGGTAGAGTGGTCCTATCACCTCCCGTGCCTGGCATGCTAGGTTTCTGCTAATGCAACCCAGAATTGTATTGTATTTGCGTTTTTTGCCGTAGCATCGCACTTCACGTCTGCCCCTCTTCCTGGGGACATGAGGCTCCTTCACCTGGTAGCCTTAGACCTTCACTCCAGCCCCTGAGTCTGCTCGCAGCCCTCCTGTTGCCTCTCTCTCTCCAGACCGGTCTTTTGGTATGTGGCAGTAGATGGTGCCCACTGCTGAATTAAACTCAGATGTTCCTACAGCGAACCTCCCAGTCACCAGACAGGACTCGCAGATCATCCAGGGCAGCTCCAAATCCATCATGCAAGCCTCTTCCTTGTGCCTCAACTTCCCCCCGGACAAAACGGGGCTAAGCAGCACCTCTGCTCCTGGAAGAGCTTCACAGGAGTGAGACAAGCCAATGGAGAGCCGTTGGGCTGGTGCGTCTTGGGATACGCACATCCCGTCCACAGCTTTCTCTCGCTGGCTGTCTCTAATCTAGCATGGCAGGCGCTTCTGGGGTGCCCAACAGCCTCGTGCCTGCTGTAAACGTGCAGGCCAATCTCTCCATTTCTCTCTCCCTCTCTTTCTAACTATGTGCTCCTAAAGAGACGGCAAACGGACCAGGAACAGCCAGAGAGAAAGGAGACGGTCCCCACGTCAGGCACAGTCACTGGCCTCGGCTATCATGTGGAGGAGGAATGAGCCGTGTGACGCAGCCAGGGGCTGTGGGTGCTAAGCAGTGTCAGATAGCCGTCAATTGCACGTGCTCTAGGAGCTGTTTACTAGCTGGTTGTTAGTCCGGCTGCTACAGGTAGGATGTCAGCGTGTGAGCTCTGCGTTGCGTCCTTTCACTCAGCAGTGCCGTGGGCTATTTCCCAGTGAGCGAAAGGCTCTTTCTCACGCCCCCGGTGTGGCTCCGGTTGTGGAGCGTTTCCCTCCCCTTGAAGATAATCATTATTGCAACAGACTCTCATTAGAGTCCAATTGTTAACGTGGTTGGTTTCTGTTTTTGGTTTTTTTTTTGATAAGTTCCCGGTTGCTGTAGCAGCATTTGAGGAAGTTATTCAGCAGACAAGACCTGTAGCAAACAGCAACGGCGGAGGAAGGGAGAGGAGGGAGAATGGAGCGCTGGGCTTCGCAAAGCCACTGCCGAGTCAGACGTTGCGGCTAAAAGGTACTGGATTGGTTCCCATTGACTTGGTTCGCTTTGATTTAAAAGCCCGGTGGTGTGATGAAGGAACGAATTGAGTGTCTGAGCTCTGTGTGTTTCTTCCCCTTGATTGCCGGGCAGAGCACAGCAGCTGGAGAGGAAATCGTTGCCTTATCTGTGAGGATACAACTTTTGTTTGCTGCTTACCCATTTTCCTATCAGCAGGTCTTGCAGCTCCCCGTAGATTCAGCTAGGTAGTCCCTGAGAGAAATAACAGCAGAGGGGCAGAGAAGAAAGACTCCTGAGGAGGGGAGGAAGTGTGTGTTACTGGGTGGGACTCGATGGAGCTCCTGGTGTTGGAGAGCATGTCTGGAAAGGCAGACAAAATGGGGCGATGGCCAGAAGATGGTGTGGGAAAAGTGGATTCCTGGCATTCTGTTTCTGAGTGATCTGGGTCAAACATTCCCCTGTCCCCACGCCTGTCTCCCCATCAGTGAAACTGGGATAATGCTGATGCTCTGAATGCCACTCGGGGATGCCTTGTGGATAACGACACTCACCCGCCTTCACAAAAGTGTTCAGACTCTGCGGTGGAATGTGCTCCCTCTTTTAGGGAACCCCGGAGGTTTTCTCCTTCGCCTTTACCTGATTCAAAGCTGGGAACGGCAAGTGAATCCTGGGAGTTGCTGTCGCGCTGTGTTCTCCTTTCATTTTGGTCTCTGCAGGTGGTTTATCCAGGAGGTGGCGTAAAGCACATTTCTGTTCCTGTTTTTTGTGTTTTGAGTTGGGGAGGGGGGAATTGCTGCCTGGCTTGACCAGGGTCAGCTGGAGGGAGGTGGTCAGGCATGTTCTTAGACCAACAAGCTTGCAGGTAACGGGTGCTCTTCTTCATGTAATTGGTGGCAGGATGGCTGCTGGAAGGTCTGAAGGGTGCCCGGGCATTCAGCTGTTTGTCATTGCCCCGCCGCACCGCCTCGTATTCCACAGCAGAATCACACTTTGTGTTGCTGGGAACACCCGTGCGGCTCTGATTTGCATGACTGAACCTCAGGCTACATGGCTGGTAATCAGACGCAGGGGGGCGAGGTGAAAGGAGCTGTGTTTATGCAATGGCATGTGGATATCAATCTCGGGGGGCACCCCCCAGCCCACTACATCCATTCTCTCCTCCACACTCCATCCTCATCCCCCAGGACACCTCGCTGTCTCCCTCTGGCAGTGAGGGCCAAGTGGGGGCGGGAACGGAGGCAGAGTGGGGAGGCCTGTGGGCAGAAGAGGTGGGATGGGAAGCTAGGCTGCCCAGGATAGGAAGTACGGCAAGAAACTACCTGGCTTACCCAGAAGAGCTTCACTGATCTGAAATTCAAAAAAGAGTCCTATGAAAAGTGGAAACTAAGGCAAATGACAAAGGATGAATACAAACAAATAACACAGGTATAGGGGGACAAAATCAGAAAGGCCAATGCACAAAACAAGATTTGGCTGGCTAGAAAAAAAAATGGGAACAAGAAAACTTTCTACAACTACATTGGGAAGCCAAGGATAGGGTAGGCCCGTTACTCAATGAGCGGGAGGAACACAATAACGGAAAATGTGGAAATGGCAGAAGTGCTGAATGTCTTTTTTGTTTCAGTTTTCACCGAAAAGGTTAGCAGTGAAAATGAGGTAGGATCAGAGCCTAAAACAGGGAAAGAACAAGTTAAAAAAAACCAACGAAGTTAGATGTCTTCAAGTCACCAGGGCTTGATGAAATACCTCCTAGAATACTCAAGGAGCTGACAAAGATGGTATCTGAGCCATTAGCGATTATCTTGGAGAGAGACAGAGCACTAGAAAAGGGCAAGTATATGCCATTCTCTAAAAAGGGAAATAAAGAAAACTCAGGGAATTACAGACCAGTCAGTACCCGGAAAGATAATGCAGGCCATAATTAAGCAGTCAATTTGCAAACACCCCTAGAAGATAATAAGGCGATAAGTAACAGCCAGCATGGATTTGTTTGCTCTATACTCTTTAGAAGCCCCCTTCAGGTAGTTGAAGGAGGCTCTCAAAGCCCCCCTCACTCTTCTCTTCTGCAGGCTAAACAAGCCCAGGTCTCTCAGCCTCTCCCCATGTCAAGTGCTCCAGCCCCCGAATCATTTCCATTGCCTCCTGCTGGACTCTCTCCAATTTTTCCTCGTCCTTCCAGTAGCAGGGAACCAAAACTGGACACAGTATTCCAAATGTGGCCCCCCCAGCGATGAATAGAGGGGAATAATCACTTCCCTCCATCTGATGGCAACACTCCTACTGATGCAGCCCAGTGTCCCATTGGCCTTCTTGGCAATCAGGGCACACTGTTGAGTCATATCCAGCTTCTTGTCCTCTGTGACCCCCCAGGTCCTTTCCTGCAGAGCTGCTGCCCAGCCAGTCAGTCCCCCGTCTTTAGCAGTGCCTGGAATTCTTCTCTCCTAACTGGAGGACTCTACACTTGTCCTTGCTGAATCTCCTCAGATTTCTTTTGGCCCAATCCTCCAATTCGCTAGGTCACTCTGGCTATGTCTACACTGGCAATTTAAGTCGACTTGAGGAGGCTTAATTTGAGTTAAATTAAGCCACGCCCACACTAGGCTTTCATTAAGTCGACTTAAGAAATTCCTTAAGTTGACTTTATAACTACCGCTCATTAGGTCGACTTAAGCCTCCTTAGGTTGACCTAACCCTTCCTTAGATCAACCTAAGCCCAGTGTGGACGCATAAGTCCATAGACTCATAGACTCTAAGGTCAGAAGGGACCAGTACGATCATCTAGTCTGACCTCCTGCAAAATGCAGGCCTCAAGACCTCACCCACCCACTCCAGCAATAGGCCACCACCCTATGACTGAGTTATTTACCTCCTTAAATCATGATTTAAGGACTTTAAGATTCAGAGAATTCACCGGTAGGTGAACCATGCCCTGTGCTACAGAGGAAGGCGAAAACCCCGCAGAGCCCAGGCCAATCAGCCCTGGGGGAAAATTCCTTCCTGACCCCAAATATGGTGATCAGTTAAACCCTGAGCACATGGGCAAGTCTCAACAGCCAGTTACCCAAGAAACAGTTCCCTGTAATAACTCAGAACCCACCCCATGTACTCTCCTTCTCAGGCCACTTGTAAATCCACCACCCATAGCCAAATATCAGTCAATTTCCAAAATAGGGTAATCATACCATCTCGTGGGGGAGGAAGGATGCTGTGAGCGGCGGCGAGGGGGTGGAGCATGGGGGAGAGGAGTGATGCAGTGGGTAGGGATCGCCGCACGGGAAAGTGGCTTGGAGCAAGGAGGAAAGGATAGACTTGAAGGGTGGGTGGGCAGAGGATCTTGTGGGGGAGAAAGGGGAGGGACTCTGTGAGGGGTGGGTGGGGGAGTCTCGCAAGGAAGAGGGTGAAGTGTGGAGAGGGGAGGGATTTGGTGGGTGGGAAGGGGGGTCTCACAAGGCAGAGGGGATGGAGGAGAGGAAGGACACACATGATGAGCAGTGGGGACCTCCAGAGAGGGAGGGTGGAACGGAAGAGAGAGGCGGGCAGGCGATGGTGGACAGTGGAGGCCTCTGAGATGGGGTGGAGTGTAGACTAGGACAGGAAGAGGCAGGGCCATCATGGTGGCAGCTGTGTCTGCACCAAAGGAGGCTTAGCTTCTCCTGCTTTATTAAATCCGCTGCCCATGCTTCCTCTCTTTCCTCCGTGCAGCTCTCTCCCCTTAGACTTGCTTCCCATGGTCTCATACCTGCCAGCTCCCTGAGTTTAGCTAAAGTCTGCCTTCCTGTAAACCACCACCGTTATCATGTTATTTCCCTCCTACCGTTCCTCCGACTCACGATTTCTACCATTTCACCGTCACTGTCACTCACCTGCCTTCCACTTTCAAATCCTCAACCGATTCCTCCTTATTCGTCCAAATCAAATCGAAAGCAACCTCTCCCCTAGGCGCTTCCTCCACTTTCTGAAATAAAAAATTGTCTCCAATGCATTCCAAGAACGTGTTGGTTAATCTGTGCCCTGTTTGTCGGATAATTTGTGCACCATTCTGGCTGCTCTTCTCTGCCAGACACGGGTTTGGGGGACAGGGCATGGGAGAGAATCTATCCCAGAATTTTTTTTAGCTGTGGCAATATACGAACCACAAGGAACATGCCTTGACTTTCAGATCCTGTTTGTAATTTGAGTAGCGAGCTGTCAGAAACAAAACCCAGACATTTTTGTGTATGTAAACAATCAAATCTGGTCTGGGGTTGTGGAGGAATGACAGACATGGAGCCCCATGGAGGGCTTTTCTGCACAAACATTTAGTTCACATTCACAGCAAGCAGTTAAAGCTCTTTCAGTTTAGGCCTTGTCTAAACGAGGCAATTAAGTCGGCCTAAAATCAGCACTTGCTGATGTCTACACTGCCCTGCTTGAGCGCATACTGGATAGGAGCATCCACTGCTCTAGGAAGGGCAGTGTGGGAGCTGAGAGCCTGTTCCTTTCTGGAAGCCAGCCCCAGGGCTTCCCCCCTTCCCATTCCCAGGAGGAAGCTGCCTGGGGCTTTTCACCCCTGGGGAATGGGATACAGCTGCCTCAGGAGGCAGGCAGCCTTTTCAGTGTCATGGTTCAGCGTCTACATTGATGCTGCATGGCCGATGTAAGCCCTATGCCTCTCGTTGCGGTGGAGGCCTCGCGGGGGAGTTACGTCGGTGGGAGGAGCGTTCTAGTCTGCACGCTTCCACGGCTTTGTCAAGAAAAGCTGACTTTCGTCGACAGAACTCTGTAGCGTCGACCAGCCCTCAGTCCTCTTTGAAAGTGGGGTAATCGAAGCCCATTGATGAGCTGTGAGATCCTCATGGACATTAAGTCTGGGGCAGGTTAGCGTGGGGTAGATTCACCCCCGCCATCTAGCTGCGAACTAGACATGCCCAAAGACATTGTTTGTGTCACATTGCTGGAGATAAACAAATGAGATGAAGAATAGAATATTAGTCCTGACCCTGCATGATGGACGGACCAGATCCTTAAATGGTTAAACCTCCAAACCCCCTGCAATGTGGATGCTGTTGTCTTCTGTTTCCAGATGAGGAAATTGAAGCACTGAGAAATCATGCAACGTCTGCCCTATATCCCAGTGTGACCTAAGGTTTTGCTCCGACCACTCTTGGTGCCTTTTGCTGGGGGAAACAGGAGCTATCATTCTTAGTGACCCAGGTCATTTATTCAGCCAGTGCGTTGTCTCCCCATCAAAAGGGAGGGTGTCTGTGTGCCTGTAATTTTGACTGGTCCCTGTGGGTCACTTTTTATGCTACTGTGGATTTCCTTTCCTGTCTTACTGTGCTGAAAAATCTCACAGCCTCTAAGTCTCTTGCAAAAGACTTTAATGCAAGTTGCCTAATATGGGGGAGGAGTGCATTTTGGAGGTTTTTGTGACTGCATGGTGACCAGTGCAAGATGGGATGGAAGGACTTTTTCTCCCTAGACGTGCTAAACATCGCCCTGTGCACAGTATAGCGATGTGTAAGATACACTGAGATGTGTGTAATGACCCTCAAACCCAGTTGTAGGACAGAAACACATTGCATGTCTACTCTGCCATTCAGGATGTTGACAGACAATAGTTAATCCTTTTAGCCCCCTTTCCCCATAGTTGCGTGGTTCTGATTTCACAGCTGGAGAAACTAAGGCACAGAGAGGTTAGCATTAATCTTCTCAAACCTTGGGGCAAGGCCTACTCAGTATATGGGTAATGATTTCTCTTCCACCCCTTCAGGTTGCCTGGTGGTTTGGTTTGATTTTCAGTGGGTAATTTTTTTTTAGGGTGATTTAATTTTGTAATTCATTTTCATAAAGTATTAAACATTAAAGTATATAAAAAAGGCAGTGCTTTCTTTATGATGGTACGGAGGGGTATGGAGTACCGGCACCTTTTTTGCCAGCCCCACTGCCCAGCTGGGGGGGTAGGCTCAGCAGGGGAAAGGAGTGTACTGCTGGAAGAAGAGGGGTGGCACAGGAAGAAGAGAGGTGGGAGAGGCATTTTTCAAATTTACTATCAAGAAAGGAGTACCGGCACCTTTTTTTTTTTAAATGAAAAAAGCACTGGAAAAAGGTATACCCTCTGGTTTGTATGTTGGCAGGATGTACAGCTTTTATATGATGCGAAATACCACGTCGCAAGATGGCCAATGAAATTATGCAGTTGTGCTGCTTTTCAGTTTATCAAAGCTGCAAGCCCAGATAGTGCGAACTCAGACTGTTGCACAGACAGAACACGTTAGGCTGGGAATAACAATGATGAAAAAATAAAGACCTCATATTGGGAAAAAGGGGAAAGAGGGGACCAATGGAGGGGGCAGGAAGAGAGTGAGAAAACACAGGTGTCAGGTGGAATGGAAGTCCGGCCTTGCTTGAGCTGTCTCGGCATTCTTTGTCCAAACGTGTCAAGAAATGGGGTCCACATTTCTTCAGTTTCATGTCATTTCTCTTTGCATCAAAGAGCTTTACTTTCTTTTGCTGCTAACTCAAATCAATCTTAGCATCAGGCGTAAGCTCCGCCTCCACTCGTGCACGATCATGTGCTTGGTAATCATCATGGCCCTCAACCACCAGATTTCCAGTATATACTTAAGACAGAACATAATTTGAGGGTGGGTTGCCAAAGACAAGCGCTATTTTCACTTTTGTGTCCATCTCTTTCTGCAGCTGCTGCAGTTTTGGACAGTCGCATAACACATGCATCAGGTTTTCTTCTTTTTTTTATTACTGTCCCAGTAAACACCAGAGGTCAAGGCTCCCGTCTTGCACAACCTCTGTGGTGTACAAAGTGTCTTCTGTTGTGGCAGATGAGACAAAGATCTACAGACATATTTTCAACATCCCCTAATATGTGCTGCCACTGAGGATCGTTAATAGCTGTGATCACTCACGGTCCCATGCTTCCACAAAGAACTCCAGACTAAGGAGTTCCTTTTCGTTAGTAGAGCCCACGTGGTGGACCTGTGCTTGGGGTGTTTATGAACCATTTCCAAGTTTCCTCTGGCAGTCCCAAGGCCTCAGGATCAAGTTGATATGTTAACAAGTGCTGTAGGCACTTTCTTTTTCTCTGTTGCACAAAAAGAGGAACTGAGCAGACCTACAGGAGGAATTGGATCCATTAATTTCTCCCCAAGTGAATATGAGGGTGTTAATGTGCTGGGATCAATATGATGGAGGGATATATACTAATAGGCTACGTTGGAACATACAGGAACCTAGGAGAAAATTCTGTTATATTGTCTTAACCCTTTCTCGCAGGGAGAGAAGGTACCACCTATTTATATCACTGGTTATTTGAAGAGAGTACAGGATCTAAATTTATCTTCACTAGTATAATGTGTCTTGGTATTTTTATACCTAGGTACTTAATTGCGTCCTTTTTGGCTATGGAATTTCCATTGAGGAAAAAACCCCACTACATGACAACCGATAGTTCCGATTTTTCTCAGTTGATTTTGTAATCAGATGTTGTACCATATTTTTGAATTAGTGATCAGATAGTGGTTTCTGGTTTGAATATGTACAAAGGGCATTGTCTGCCTATAAGATCAATTTATACTCCGTGGAACCAAGCTGTATACCTCAGATAGCTAGATCAGCTGGTACAGTTATTGCTAGGGGCTCAAGAGCAAAATCACAAAGTACCGGAGGCAGCTGGACGCCGGGTAGATACCTTCAACCTCTTCCAGGCTGCTAGTGTCCCAATGTCAGTGGCGATCAGAAAGATGGGGTGAGAATATAACAGTTTGATCTAGGAACTAAATATGGGTCCAAATCCAAATTTTTGTAGCATATAAAACACATCCCTCCAATCTGCTCTGTCAAAAGCCTTTTCTGTGTGTATGGCTAATATGACCTGTGGTTTAGGATCATCATATTTCATGGCTATAATATCAATGGCTATGTCTACACTTGTTAATTTAAGTCAACTTTAACTAAGTTGACTTAACTAAGTCGACTTTAAGACGACTTAGTTAAGTCAACTTAGTGCGTCTACACTTAAAATTAAAGTCGACTTAAAGGGGAGCTTAGAAAGTTGACCTAGAACGTCCACACTGGACACGTAGGTTGACTTCTAGGGGCTTAGGGGGACCTAGAGGAGGTCCACAGGGGTGGGGGGGTCACCCCTTGCCCAATGCCAGGGGGCTCAGCCTTTGCCCCATTGTACCTGTGTACAATGGGGCAAAGGGGGACAGGGACCCGGCAGGGAGGGCATTGGTGTAGTCCTGGGGTAGCCCTAAATCGACTTAGGGCTACCCCACGTCTACACCAGCTTAAGTTGACTCAAGCACTAGGTCGAATTTAAAGGAGGCGTTATAAAGTCGACTTAATTTTAATTAAGTCGACTTTATTTTCCTTAAGTCGACTTAAGCAAGCTGCTTAAGTCGACTTAAGAAAAACTGTAGTGTAGACGCAGGGTAAATTAAGTCGACTTAAGCAAGCTTAAGTCGACTTAATTTACAAGTGTAGACGCAGCCATTGAGTTGTTGATGGTTATCAGAGCCAGGCTGGCCTCTGACAAACTGGACTTGATTTGGGTGTACCATAGAACCCCAAATCTTCTCCAGTCTCATTGCTAGAAATGCTGCCACTGTTTTGACATCACTGTTAATTAAGTGAAATGTGACATTTCTTTTTGGTTGAGCAATAACTGATATTAAGGCTTCCTTCAGCGAAGGGGGAAGGGTGTGCTCTAGAAGTGACTCATTAAACATTTTAAGCATTTTGTCAGTTATAAAGTCAAGACAGTGTCTATTGAATATAGTGGGGAAGCCATCTGGCCTAGAGGCTGCCCCCACTTTCGTATTCTTAGTCAATTAATTCTTCATGCTGTGTGTCAGGGTTTCCACCGTGGGCCATAGTAATTTGCAGTAATGTAATATTTTGGAAAAATTGATCTGAAGCTTCTATGGAAGGGCTTGTGTCCAGTTTGTACCAATCTTTATAGAAATGAAAGAACTATTTATTATCATCTTTAGGTGAAGTACATAATGTATCATGTTTATCATAGATGGCCATGATTCCTCATGGAGAAGTGAACAGTATGCCAGTGACTTTCCAGCTTTTTCACCTAATTCCCAGAAGTCCTGCCTGAGTCAAAATAAGATGAATTCAGCTCCAAAGTGAAGAATTAAATCTTTGTCATGGCTGTTTCTAACCTCGATCTGTTGCTATTTGAAGACTCACAGGGGCATGATCAGAGATAGCAATTTTATCAGTGGAGGAGTAAATTGCAGAATTAGACAAGTCAAGTGAGACAAAAAAGAAATCTATATGGGAATAGGACCCAGGAACCAGAGAAAAGTAGGAATAATCTCTGCCCTTTGGATGTATAAGACATCAGCAATCACATAATTCCAGATGTGACTCCAGAGCTATGCCAGTCTGGTTCTGAGACTGTGGTTTGCACACAAAAGGACCAAGGACCTCATCAAATCCCTGCAGTCACAGTAGAGATATAATTTGGTAAAAAACCCATTAAACGTTATCAGGCTACTCAAGTTTAGGCTTGTACATATTAGCAGTGATTAGTTCGGATCCATTTATGGTGACTTTAAGGACTAAAAATCTGCCCTGAACATCTGAAATTCACTCAGAGACTGTTACTGCCAGTGCGTCATGGCTGAGGATGGCTCCCCTTCTGTATTTTAGAGGACAAATGGCAAGACGAAGGTGAGGAAACGTTTGTGTCTATTCCAGTGTTTCCCAAACTGTTTTCCTCAAGGACCCCTTTGGCATCTGACTAAATTTCCTAGATCCCTTCCATTTTTTTATACACTAGTTTTCTGTTGTTGTTGCTCTATTAGTTACGGTGTCTTGGTATTTAAGGAAAGTATTTTTGTCGTTAAAATAAGACTCAGAAAGGAACCAAAAGTAAACCGTGTGCAGTTATGACAAGCTCTCACTTCACCCTTATTTTCGCTTTAACTAAAAGGTGTCACCCTGAATGGGCAAACCCTGACACTACCAGAACACCCCACAAAATGGCCTTCTGCCTGCAGAATGAACAGGAACATTGTCTTCTGGCTGAACTGCAGAACTCGACTGTGATGGACAGCTGCACAACTCCCCGCGGACCGCCCTTTGGGAACCACTACTCTGTTACATCCCATCTTACTTCCCACACAGAAACCCACGGGCAGGGGGAGTCTATGGATGAAATGTCTCAAGTCCCTAAGCCACAGTGTGATAGACCCATCAGCCTGGCCCCCTGGCGGGCCCTCCCTGGTGATGTTACTTTGGGGAATTTAGCTCAAGTCCACCCCCCTAGTGTCCAGTGCTGTCCATGTTTCTAGCCCTTTTCAGGGCAGCCGAGCCCAGCCCAAGCTATCCCTTCCAGGGAAATGTCCCAACCCGGCAGCCCACTAGATGGCTGTGAATGCCTCTGGTCCTTCACCACTCACCAGCGGTACAGAGTGAAGTGGGGAGGGACCTGGGCCTGCCCACTTCTCTGGGCCCCAGTCCAGAGACCCTGTTCTGTCTCTGCAGCCAGCTTTTCTATCCTGAGCTGTGCTCTGATTGCCCAGCAGCCCTCCCACCTGATTGGCCGCTCTCCAAGGGCCCTCCTTAATCCCTTTTCTGCTAGTGCGGCGCATCTGCTCTATCACACACAGCTTTTGGATTGCGTTGCCAGATACTTGCCAGACATCCAGGGAATGGGGAGGAGAGGGGGAAGGAAGAGCAAAAAAGACAAGTTAAAACAAAACCTGAAATCACAGAACATACAGAAAACAACGTAACAGTCCCTAGTACAATAGATCACAATTTAAACACAAGAATCATCAAATACTTAACATTAGACACAAAATTAAACCAGCGTTCTGAAGGGGGCTGGCTGGGGAGAGACACCATCCAGGCCAGCAACTCTGCCAATATTTAAATTATTATTATTTAGCGGACATTCTAATTTTCCCATACAGCGAAATAGTAACCCAGTAGAAGGAGACAGAAAGGGAGCACACAGTCCACAAATGTGCTCTTTCTTAACTTCGAGTGTCAAGGCTATGTCTGCCTATTACTTCTTAATTTGTAATCTTTGCCGTGTGCCTGATCTGCCAGAGTTTTGGGAATACAGCCTGGTGCCCTGAGTAAGACGTTGTGTGTGCTGGGGTTTACTCTCCTAGGGCTGTTTGACTCCCATCCCCTTTTAGTTTCCAGTCAATCATTGTTTCTTTTCCCCATATTAAATAAACATTTAGCACATGGGGGGAAATTGAACTGCTGCCTCAGACAGTGAATTATGACACTGACGAACACACCAAGCAATCTAATTGAGCAGCTGATGCATCCTTTTTGACTTCAGGATCACGTTCTTAGGGTTTGAGTCTATGGAAGGTGTTCCAGTCGGAGAAGAGGCTGAAGAAGTTGAGGGGTGATTCGAGATGAGGGGGTGGGGCAATTAAGGGAAAGCAACTGGGGTGGGATGGTGAGGGGATGTGAGGGAAAGGGGTGCAGGGACAGGGAGGAAGTAGGAGGAGGTAGGGAGGGTAGAAATCACTGTCTACATAACTCAGCAATCCATACTGGTCATCTTCTCTGCTCCATTGGTCCACGGGTGATGATGGGGTACATCCTTCCAGCACATGGGATGTCAATCTGCCGGGTCTTGCGGCTTCTTGGCATCTGGGTGGAAAGCCCTCGTATCAATCTTCTGCCAATGATATTCTCCCTTTTGCTTGATTCTCCCCTCCTCTCTGCGCTGAGAGAGTGGAGGTGACAGTCAATTGTACTGTGCACTTGATGTCTCTTGTGTCGGCAGCCACTCTCACCAGCAAAGGCCGCCGTAGACGTCTTGGTTGGGCGGGGTGCATGTGTCTCTGCTCTCTTTCTTTCTTCAGCCACTTGGAGCGCTCCCAGGTGACAAATCTTTGCCTGCTGATGTTCCTGAGATTTTGGGTACCTGGTGCTTTATTGGAACATGTGTATGTGTGTGGTCAGAGGGCCTGGACTCAAGAGACAAATAGAGATCAGAGGATGGCTCGGTGCTCCGGAGATCTGCTCTTGCGACCGTACCAGCACAGGGCTTTTCAAAAACTATGGAGACCATGACACAGGCTAATGGAAAGTGCGAGAACCACTCTGCATTGGAAGCGCCCCGAGGAACTGGTTGAGGAGAAATTCCTGGTCCTCTTGGGGTTGCTCCAACTCTGGCTTGTTTTTCTGGTGCAGTCCCAGCCTTCTCGCCAGGCAGATTTTCTTTTGGGAGTTTCCTTTGGCTTGTTTTGGGCTTGATTATTTACGCTTGAAGAGTGGAGACAGCTGGGCTCTCCTTAGTGACTTCCGTCTCTGCTGTGTTTGGGCTGATTGTGTGAGCGTATGGTAGCTGGCACTCTCTGAGGCTTGGCAGAAGCACCAATAAAAGCCGTGTGGTCCCAAATGAAGGGACGTGTCTGGAGGTTGAGAGGGGACCTGTTACCCCACCCTTTTCAAGAAGGTGAGGATCCCATGCAAAGAACAAGGTACATGGGGGATGCTATAAAGTATATCCCAGAGTTTGCTCACCAGTCGCATGCGAGATCTGAAGGGGAGAGAGCCAGCCAATCCTGACCCTTGGCCCCTCTGATCAGACTCAGGGATGCAAGAGGGAGGGAGTGTGAATTTGAACTTCAGCTTCAACCTCTCCCATTATGGGGTGGTGACCTGGCGAGTTATGAGGCTGATCACACGCATAGGGATGCTGACAAAAATGGGTGGGGGCATTATCTGCTGGACGCCGATGGTTAGCTTGGCATCGCAGGGAGATACATCTTCCTGGCTGTAGGAGCTTACAATCCATGTGCCTGATCTGAAGACCACTGACTTCAGTAGGAAGACTTCTGTTGATGAGGATGGACTTCCAAGCAGTCCTCACATTGGTGACTAGAAGGTGATGTGAACAAGGGATGTTCTCAGGCTCTTTGGTTGGAAGGTTGGTGAAGAACAGCTACCCTGTCTCACCCCAGAAGTGGCTGCATTTCAGTGAACATAAGAACAGCCCCACTGGGTCAGTGTCATGGTCCATCTAGCCCAGTATCCTGGCTTCTGATAGTGACTGGGACCAGGTGCTTCAGAGGGAATGAACAAGGCAAGGCAATTAGTGAGTGATCCATCCTCCGACATCCAGTCCCAGCTTCTGGCAGTCTGAGATTTAGGTGACTGTATTCCATGGTGCCACAGAGCTCTCCAGCCACGCAGGGGTCAAGTGAGGCTGGCCCTCAGAACAATATGGTAACTGGACAAGAATTTTGGGTGCCCCAAATCTTAAAAACATCCCTGCTTCCTTTTGGTGAGCTCTGGACCTGTATCTGTCCCATCTAGCAGGTGCACAAGATCTCAGTGTGTGTGGCCTGTAATTGGCTTAATTTAAAGTCCGAATGTTCATTCTGGGTAACGGACCTGGATCTTGAAGCGTTTCCAATTCTCCTTCATGGTATGTTCGTTCTTGTTCAATGCACAATCATTTTTTAAAAAAAAAACAACAAACAAGGAGTCCTGGGGCACTTTTAAAGACTAACAAATTTATTTATCACATGAGCTTTTGTGGGAGAAAATCCCACTTTGTCAGATGCTTTGAAGATGGGGAATTTACAGACTGGCTTCCATGGGATTTAGCCAATATTTGGATGAAGAGGGTGCAATATCCAAGTTATTAGCAAAATGGGAAGGGTAGCTGTATTTTTAGAGGGGGTATGTTGATGCAGGTGTTCCTCAGACTCCTGTTGATTCAAGGGGACCAGTCCTGACCCCTCTGACTTTAGTGGGGACAGAACTGGGCCTAATAATAGCCTGATCCTTGGAGCTGTGTACTCTAGCCAGAATCAGTTTACAGACGGCATTCCCTTCTCCTATGACTTTGCTTCTTCATTCTTTTCATTGTGGTCGCTGAGCGCATTGTAAACAGACAGGTGTGCCAAACTAGTTACCAGAAGGAGAAGATTTTTCCCCCTCCCTAATTGAATCAATCTGTGAGCAGATCCCGAACAGACGGCATTCCCCTAGCATGGAGCCCTAAAGTGAGAAAACGCCCATCCTTCCAGTACGGAGCCAGGTATCTGCTCCCCTCATCAAAAACAATCATAAGAGCTCGTCCTACCAAAGTGATCCAGCTGAAAGCAGCTGCGGCCTGGAACACGGGCACTTTCACACTGCAATCGACAGAGTCAATGACACGGCAAAGTCAGATGCTTCAGAGGAAATAGTCCAGTCTCCACAGTGCTGACTAATCAATACTGTGCCCTGGGGGAGAATTGCTTCCCATCCCTTTCTGGTGATTACTCAGGCCCAGAAGCATGAGGATTGATGGAGAGTGCAATTAAGTAGTGGCTCTTTTTTTTTTAATTCTAGCTAGTAGTTGAGTGCTCTGATTTGTAGGAGCAGCTCATGTTCTTTAAAAATCCCACCAAACTATTAGCTTCAATCATATCCTGCAGCAGCAAGTTCCGCAGGTTAATTCTGTGTTGCTATGATGGGATGTATCAAACCCTGCACTGGGGGTTGACCAATCACTATGGGCCCAGGAGACCAAGCTCCCCTTGTCCCTACTGCGCTTGCTCCAGCTGGACGAGACAGATAAAGGAGGCAGCCCCAACTCAGATGGAGCTGGTGGAGGAAGCGGAGGAGGACGGACACATGCTGCAGCCTCTTGCCTGGGAACCATTAATGCTCCCTGCTGTAGGGACCTGCCCTGTCCAAGGCACTACTGATTGATTGTTTGCTCCATGTCTTAAATTCTCAGAGATTATTTCAGGGCTCAGGGCTTAAGGCTGTGGGGGAGAAAGGGGTGCTGGTGTTTTAGCCCCTCAAGCGGGGAGCAGGAGCTCTGTGGGGCTTCGGCCCTGGGAGAAGACCAGTGCTCCTGTGGGTTTGACAATGTCTACCTGTTCCCAGGGGTCTTTTTAAGAAAACGTTTCAGGGCACAGCAGGCTCTGTCCCCGGCAGGGGGGCGGGGCAGGACGGTCGTGTTGGACGGCACAAGATGGACTCAGTCTGGCTCTGGGCCCAGCCTGGGGGTGGGGTATAGCAGTGTGTGGTCCTGTAGCGCTCTGGGCCGACGGGGCCCCTCTTAGCTTGGGGCCCTGGGCTGCAGCCCCTAAAGGACCTGCAGAGATTAAGGTAGGGGCTTCAGGGGCAGCAGCCTTGTCCTGAGACTAAGAAGGGCCCCATTGCCTCGCCAAAATAAATCTGGCCCCAAGTACCACCAAGGCGCAGGCCTGGGCTGAGCTGGTCCCTCCCAGCCCCTGGCCCAGATTGAATCCACCTTGCACCTCAGCACCAGCCTCTGCCACCACCTGCTGCAGTGCCCCACAAAGCCAGCCTGCCCCAAGTGCCAGCCCCGCCCCGAGCCCCTGCTGGGGACAGAGTGGCTGCTGCCGGCCCCGTCTGCCCCCATCAGCAGAGAGGGCGGTGCCGGCATGGTGGGGGCGGTGGGGCAGGGGAGCGGGGCAGGCCTCCTTCTGGCTTGGGGCATTCTTTAATAGATTCGGGGCATGGGACCCACAGGCTTGTACCCAGGAACGGCACTGCCTGTTCTAGACAGCTCCAGCTGAATTTAAGCCCTGGTTTGCTCTGTTCTGCTCAGCGTCCCCCTGATTGTGAACGTTGGACCTAACAGGGAATCCCAACAGCTGTGTGATGGGCTGTATCAACCCTGCAGTGGGGTAAAAACGGTATTGTTTTAGAGTTGCACTGGGGGTCAAAATAAACAGGAGGCTCCCACGAGAGGAATGTTACATTAGGATGAAAATGACCGAAGGCGCCTTGAAGTCAGCTGCTGGGCTTGTACATCGCTGATCTCTTTGTAATTCTGATGGACTCCGGCAGCAGCAGTCTTTTGACAAAAGAGGGAACTATACATTGGGGTGTGGCTGGTACCAGGAGGTCTGAGTGTGTTTGTGTCTAAAAGAATAGGGAGTGTAGATATCATGGAAAACCCCATGATTCAAGGCAGTACTGGATTGCTGCAATGTGTTTTGTGCTGCCGTTTTGTGTGAGTGTGAGTGCAAGCGAGTAAGCCAGCACAGCTCCTGTAAAGGGCTACACTACATAATTAATTTTCAGGAAGAAGGGGGCTTCTGTCCTGGCAGATTCCGGTGTGAGTGCGGCCACAACTTTGTGTTTGTCCTTCAGGACACACAACTGCATCACAGTGCTGTTGTGTCATGATACAATGTCATGACACATTCTGTGACCTGGGCTGCTTTGGATGAGATTAGTGAATCCGATCTGATCCTTCAGCCAAACCTCCAGCGGGCCTTTTCTTGAGGTTTGAACGAGTTGGGTTAATTTCTGTATTTTTCCCCCTGTCCTATGACAATGCTTGGTTCTGTTGGGACCAAAAGCAGAAGTTGCAGGCAACAGGAAGGGAGAGCGTTCACACAGGAGCACTGAGCTTGCTGGAAACGAGTGCAGTGCACAGATTTGTGAGTCTATATTGAAGCAGCAGAGCATCCCGGAGACAGGGGGGTCGTGTTGGGGGAGGTACAGTCTTTTTGATGAGGCATAAAACAGAAGTGCTGACTGCAGTGGCTGTAAAAGATTTCCTGGCATGAGAGTGAGGAGTCTCAGCCAGGGCGTTTTGTCCAAACTGCATTTTGATAACTGCTTCCTTCTGGCCTAAAATTCCCTGTTGCAGTTTCTGTGGTGTATGGAATTTATCTTCAACTCCCGTCTTATGTTTTTGTGTAGGGTTTCCCTTCTTGGCAGGGACAGTTCCCCTGTATATCTGTACGGTCTCTGATGGGTCAGGACCCAGTACGGGTCGCAGATCCTCAGGCACTAGGGGAGAAGGGGAGAGCTGCAGCTGGGGAGATTGGGCTCGGGAGAAGGGGAGAGCCTCGGCCGGGGGGATTGGGCTCGGGAGATCGGCCACGGCTCTCCCCAGCCCAATGGCCACAGCTCTTTTTCTTCTCTCCAGCCCGACCCATAGTAAGTTCATAAAACTGCAATATTTCAGTTTAACATTTTTATTAAAGTTCAGACGAAAAGGCAACGTCTATGCATTTCTTTTGACTTAAGGTACTTAGGCTTGCTGTTGCTTCCAGCGCCAAAAAGCTGTTGCCCATGAGGCACCATGCCTCACAAATTGCCGCTCAACAAGGACGATGTCTTGCTCAGCTGCATCATCAACTTAGAGGGAACATTGGCCCCTTCCCAGAGTTCCTGGCCACTCCTTCGTCGACCTAGCACCTGCCAGTGTGGACGCAGGCAGTCGACTGGAGTTTTCAATGTGGATGCTCTTAAGTCGACTTAACAGCGCCTCCGGTTTAGACATCCCCTAAAAGTGCCACAGGATTCCTTCTTTGTTTGGCTGACATAGACTAACAGTGTAACCCATATGCCTCTCTTTGAGAGACCTACTGAGGGTGGGTTACTATTGCTGGCCAGATTAGCTACCCACAATTAGAAACTTCTGGAAGCAGCATTTTGAGAATGCTCCACAGGATGCTCTGCTGGTGTGATGTGTGGTCAGTCAGATCACAGGAGAGCAGCAGCCTGTGCAGACAGCAGGCAGGAGCTGCTTTGAGAAGAGCCCATGTGCTCAATTTTCAGGAGAGAAGCTGAGCCAGGAGTGAACAAGATGTTTTCTCCCTCGAATGGAGTCATCTGCAACAGATTTTGCAGACATGCGTATGGGACTGAGGGCTGGTTGCAAAGGAGAAGGAAAAGCCTGCATGGAATGCTACAGAAGATTCCTGCAAAGAAAGAAGAAGAGGACAGCTATTTCTTGCCACTCAAGCCTCTACATTCGAACAAAGACTGTAGCTGAGAGTTGGGTGAATTCCACCGGGACTTTGGGACTCTTGGGTATCTTTCCTGCGGGGGTTTCTGTAGGGATTGTTCTTGATTAATTGTATTTTGTTTTCTTAGGATAAGGTTCATTTAGTTAGTAGTTAATAAAGTTCATTGTTATTTTAATGTGGGAGGGTAACTGAGCAATCTTTGCTGTGAGTCCCATACAGACCGAATCCTGGGTCTCCAGCTGCTTTCTCCATAGGGATTGGGATTGATTTCTGTGAGGCACTGGAGAAGGGCAATTAAAGGAATTTTAGCCCAGCTGAAGGTTACAACAGCTCCCCCTTTGGAATTTATAAAACTAAATTATTAGTCATCAAATACTAAATAATACTAAATGCTAAAGCTGGTGCATGTCCTGCAGCTGGCGAGCTAATTCCATTGGGCAGTTTTAAAGAACTTTCGGGGCATAGATACCCTAGAAGTTATCAATGCAGAAGGCCTGTGAGGTCATCTAGTTTTTAGGTCTTGGGGCAGAGTAAGGCTGTTCCTTACAGAATATCTTCTCGAGTGTTGTTCAGTCTCTGTTTGCTCACTGTTGGGGCCCTATTGGGTGCGAAACACAGTAGGAACAGATGTCGTACTGTACCTTCTCTGTCCAAATCTAGGTGGGTAAAAAGGGGTTTGAAAGAGGCCCTTACATCCTCTGATGAGGAGCACCATGCTCTATAAAATGAATCTGAATTAACACATTTGGTTGGTAGGCACAGACTGTTCCTCTCCTGCCCCCTGGTGAATTTTCAGGACAGAGAAGCTGACCTAGGGAAAGAGAAGAACTTGCATGGCGTTTTTAAGGAGAAAGTTGATGTTTGGGAACTTGTCTATATAACAAGTATCTGTGTTGGACAATTGATCAAGTTTGGATTGTAAAGTAAAATGATTGGTGACTCCTGTTGGTATCAGTGATGATGATGGGGGTAATGATTAGAACCAGAAGAGCAGACTTCTGTTCCTCATCCTGGATGGTGGACTTTTGAGGAGTCAAGAGTTCTCTTTCTGGTTCCATCACTGTCTGTGTAACCTTGGTCAAGTTACATAACCCTGTGTGCTTCGTGCTTTCCTATCAAATCAAGGCAACAGAACTTGCAGCTGGCAAAGGATGTGAAGGATAACAGGAAGGGGTTCTACAAGTATGTCAGTAACAAGAAGAGATCAGGAATGGTGTAGGTCCCTTACTGAATGGGGCAGGTATCCTCGTGGTGGATGATCAGGAAAAGGCTGATGTCCTCAATGCTTTTTTTACTTCAGTCTTCACAGGGAGGTTCAGCTCCCAGGCTACTACACTGGGTAATGCAGAATGGAGAAAAGAAGAGCGGCCCACGGTGATGGAAAGTCAGGTTAGGGAACACTTAAAGAAGTTGGATGTGCACAAGTCTATGGGGCTGGATGAACTGCATCTGAGGGTGCCGATGTGATTGCAGAGCCGCTGGCCATTATCTTTGAGAACTTGTGGCGAACGGGGGAGGTCCTGGAGAATTGGAAAAAGGCAAATATAGTACCTATCTTCAAGAAAGGGAAGGAGGAGGATCCAGGGAACTACAGACCTGTCAGCCTCACCTCAATCCCTGGGAAAATCATGGAGCAGGTCCTCAAAGAATCCATCCTGAAACACTTGGAGGAAAATAGGGTGATCAGGAACAGCCAACATGGATTCACGAAGGGCAAATCATGCCTGACCAACCTGAATGCCTTCTATGATGAGATGACTGGATTTGTGGAGGCGGGAAGAGCCATTGATGTGGTATACCTTGACTTTAGCAAGGCTTTTGATACGGTTTCCCACAGCATTCTCGTCGGCAAGTTAAGGAAGTATGGGTTGGATGAGTGGACCGTAGGGTGGATCGAAAACTGGTTAGATCAATGGGTTCAGCGGGTAGGAATCAATGGCTCGATGTCTGGTTGGCAACCGGTAATGAGTGGAGTGCCCCAGGGGTCTGTCCTGGGGCCGGTTCTATTCAACATCTTCATTAACGATTTGGATGATGGAATAGACTGCGTGCTTAGTAAGTTTGCAGATGACACCAAGTTGGGGGGAATGGTAGATACCCTGTAGGGCAGGGACAGGATCCAGGGAGACCTAGACAAATTGGAACACTGGGCCAAAAGAAATCTCATGAGGTTCAACAAGGACAAGTACAAAGCCCTGCTCTTAGGACGAAAAAATCCCATGCACTGCTACAGGCTGGGGACCGATCGGCTAAGTAGCAGCGCTGTAGAAAAGGACCTGGGGGTTATGGTGGACGGGAAGCTGGATATGAGCCAACAGTGTGCTCTTGTTGCCAAAAAGGCCAATGGCATATTGGGCTGCATCAGTAGGAGTGTTGCCAGGAGGTTGGATATTAGGAAAAACTTTCTCACGAGGAGGGTGGTGAAGCACTGGAATGGGTTACCTAGGGAGGTGGTGGGATCTCTGTCTTTGAAGATATTTAAGGCCCGGTTAGACAATACCCTGGCTGGGGTGATTTAGGGGAGAGGTCCTGCTTTTAGCAGGGGGTTGGACTAGATGACCTCGTGAGGTCCCTTCCAGCCCTAGGATTCTATGATTCTATGGACAAACCCACACCGCTGGAAAGGTTTATAGTCAGTGCCTGAAAAGCACTGTGCGGCTGCGGTACATCATGCCACTGGTTTCCCTGCAGACAGTGTGTGTGAACATCGGTGTCTCCAAATAAAGAGCCTTCTCATGTATGTCCATTCTGAGCTTTATAACTTTCACTTTTGCAATGCGTGACAGAGGGAAACACGCTCAGGCGTTTGCAGGCGATTTTGTTTTTCTGGCTCTTCCTGGTGAAAACTCTTGCTTAAGACCCATAGTTTCCTCTGTGTGTTTCTCGAAATGATTGCTGGGGGTTTTAAGCTAAATTGGCCCTGTGCGGAAGTCGATTATATTAGGATGGTGTCGTCCCAGGCTATGATACAATCAGAGAAGATGTTTTAGTCACGAGAATGCGTGTGTTCGTGCAGATTCTGGTTTTTCTTCCTTCCAACTTTGAAATTAGCTGAGCGTAGCTACTTTTATGCAGCTGCGGTAACGGATCAAAGGAAATCAAAACCCCCAGTGTGGGTTAGCATATATTTATTTTGTGTCTAATTCTGACCCATCTGAGAGCTGTAGGAATCAACCGATGAGTCTTTTCTTGGCATTCTCACTCACACTCTTGGTCTCACCTGCACACTCAGAGAAGAGACGTCTACACTGCTGAGTCCCAGAACCGAAAGAGAGCAGCATAGCTCTCTTGGTTCCAGGCTCTGAAATGCAGTGGAGGGGAGGTCTTGGGGCCCCGACTCCAGCCTGAGCTGGAATGTCTATTGACTCGGGCTCTGAGATTTGTGTCATGGGTTTTCCCTTGCAGTGTAGACATGTCACCCCCCCCCCCTTTTCCATTCTGTATGGGCTCATGGTCGGACATTGCTGTAAGATCCTGGGGGCAATGCCTGTAACAAAGCAAACACATTGTTGGGGTGCCCTGTTTTTGCTCAAGGAATCCAGGGGCTGCCCCGGTCATGTGACGGTGCTAAAGAATCATAGAACATTTTCATAGAATCATAGAATAATAGGGATCGAAGGGACCTCACGAGATCATCTAGTCCAACCCCCTGCTAGAAAGCAGGACCACTCCTCCTAAATCACCCCAGCCAGGTAGTTGAAGGTTGCTATCAAATCTCCCCTCGGTCTTCTCTTCTGTAGACTAAATAAGCCTAGTTCCTTCAGTCTGTCCTCATAACTCATGTGCCCCAGCCTCCTAATAATTTTTGTTGCCCTCAGCTGGACTCTTTCTAATTTGTCCACATCCTTTCTGTAGTGGGGAGCCCAAAACAGGACACAGTATTCCAGATGTGGCCTGACCAGTGTCGAATAGAGGGGAATTATCACATCCCTCGATCTGCTGGCAATACTCCTACTGATGCAGCCTAATATGCCATTGGCCTTTTTGGCAACAAGGGCACACTGTTGGCTCATATTCATCTTCCCGTCCACCATAACCCCCAGGTCCTTTTCTACAGCGCTGCTACTTAGCCGATCGGTCCCCAGCCTGTAGCAGTGCATGGGGTTTTTTCTTCCTAAGTGCAGGACTTTGCACTTGTCTTTGTTGAACCTCATGAGGTTTCTTTCAGCCCAGTGTTCCAATTTGTCCAAGTCTCCCTGGATCCTGTCCCTGCCCTCCAGAGTATCTACCATTCCCCCCAACTTGGTGTCAACCGCGAACTTACTAAGCACGCAGTCTATTCCATCATCAAGATCATTAATGAAGATGTTGAATAGAACCGGCCCCAGAACCGGCCCCAGGAGGGGCACTCCACTCTTTACTGGTTGCCAACCAGACATCGAGCTATTGATTCCTATCCGCTGAGCCCGTTGATCTAGCCAGTTTTCGATCCACCTTACGGTCCACTCGTCCAACCCATACTTTCTTAACTTGCCGACGAGAATGCTGTGGGAAACCGTATCAGAAGCCTTGCTAAAGTTGAGGTATACCACGTCAACGGCTCTTCCCGCATCCACAAATCCAGTCACCTCATCATAGAAGGCATTCAGGTTGGTCAAGCACGATTTGCCCTTCGTGAATCCATGTTGACTGTTCCTGATCACTCTATTTTCCTCCAAGTGTTTCAGGATGGATTCCTTGAGGACCTGCTCCATGATTTTCCCAGGGATTGAGGAGAGGCTGACCGGTCTGTAGTTCCCCGGAACTACAGTTTTGCTTTCTTCCAACACTGAACAAAGAACGCCAGTGATTGAGGACATCTGTATCTTCCCATAAGAGACTCTCTCTCTGCTGAGCCTTTCCTAGAGTCTTCTCCAAATCCCCAGATGCCTGGTTTCCTGCTGCAGATTTAAAGGGGGTTTGAACTAATGACCTCCTGAGGTCCCTTTCAATCCTCATTTTCTATGCTTCTGTGATCCTTCTGCGTCCTCTCATCTTCTCCAGCCCCATTTTATTCCTGTACACAGGGCCGTCCCTTGGGGGTAGCGGGGCCCAGGACCAATCAGCCTAGGCGGGGCCCCAGCCCCACCATGATGGTGGGGAGCATGGTGGGCTGGCCCGCTCCACCCCCCAGAGACTCCGGTTTCCCCCTGGGGAGCTGGCCCCGGCCGAGGACCATTCCTGACTGCATGCTGCCATGGTGAGAGGTGTGGGGCAGGCTGCAGCAGGCCAGGGAAGGCTGGGGCAGAGAGGCTGGCTGGCCCAGGGGCCAGGGGAAGTGCTCCTGGCCTGCCACGCTGCCTTCGGTGCGTTGCTGAAGGCAGCGGGGAGCAGGGGGAAGCGCGGCCGTGCCGGGAAGTGGGGAGTGGCACATGGCACGGACCCTGCACTGCTCCATAGGGAGTGGTACATTGTGGGGCCCACGTAAGCGTGGGGCTCGGGGCTATCGCCCCGTTTGCCTCCCCCAAGGATGGTCCTGCCCGTACAAACAATCCTTAATGAGGATGACTGTTTTGCAAGAATGATAGGTCCGGATGAGAGAAAAGTTTCCCCACTACTCCAGACATGATCATAGGACTGGAAGGAACCTCCTGGGTTCAGGGATCCAGTCCTCTCTATCACAGGCCGTTTCGGAACCTCTCTTCTTTAATGTTAGAAACCACCTTCTCATCTTCAGCCTGTGTTTATTACAGACCCATTTATCCCCGATTGTCCATCTTCTGGCTGTGCCCAGCTGATACACTCAGAGGATCAGATCCCCAAGGGAGATTAGGCTCTTCCCCTGTAGAAGGAGGACTTTTCTCCCCAGGCTTGTCTCTTCACTATGATTGGGTGTTCTCTGACTGAGAAGTCACAGGTTGCGAAAGAAGCGGTCTTCTATCAGGTCTTCTAAAGTTGCACACAAAAAAACTGTGCCCATCTGTTTTATCATGGGGCTTACTGTCTAGAACAGGGGTAGACAAAATTGGCTTACAGCTAGGCACCAGCAATTTTACTTTTGGTCGCTAGAGGACGCGCCTCCATTACATTTTTGCAGTAGAGTTAGGCAACAGGCTACCAAAAATGGTCACCATGGCAACCAGAAACATAGATTTGTCCAGGCCTAGTCTAGAAGGCTTTCTGGATTATCAGCAGCTCTGGAGTTCTCACAGCTAAACCTGATCTTTCTCCCCGGCCATTCTCGCCTAGTGTGGAGGGGGTGCCCTCTCCCTCCGAAGTCCAACCTTCAGCAGCTCTCCATGCCTTTGGTGGCCTGTGGGTGCATCGCTGGGCTGTTGGGCTGTACTTGGGGCTATGCGCAAAGATGACTCAGGGGTATTAGTGCAATAGAGATGTGCTGAGAACTGAACTCGGCGTCTTCGGAGAGGGGAGTGTGGAGGACTCCCTGACATCAGCAGAACCTTTAAAACGCCCGAAGCGAATGCTGCATGAAGCGCCGGAGCCGTGTTCATTAGTGAATAGAATTGGCTTCCCTTGGTCTAGGCTCCTCTGGGTGCAATTTAAGGAGCGGAGTTTCATCGACAAAGCCCCAGGGCTTGGCCTGCCCGAAGAATGATGTTTTCTGCACCATCGTGGCAGACGAGAGCCATTGGAACGCTCTCCTTAAGAGCCCGCCTACCTGTGCTAACCCAAATCCAGCAAAGCTGACAATAAAGGTGGAGACAGTGCAGTGTGTGTCCAGCAGCTCCATACCTCCCCAGGATCTGTGCCCAGCTGGCACTATCTTTGCTGAAGCCCCGTGCTGTGCTGCCTTTATAGCTCCTGTTACTGGTGATCGCTAGATTCATTCTAGCTGGGCTGGGCTGCTTCTGCTGTGGCGACATGCACTGACAGCCCCATGATCTGCAAGTCAAGCCTTCGGTATGTTTGCATATCGGTTTCCCCTGCCCACTCTTGGTCTGACTTTCTCAGCATACAGCAAGCTCTACTGTAGCTATGCATTTCCTGAGATGGGAGAGCCACTGTTGCCAGAAAGATTGGGGCTTGATTTTGTGCATCAGGCTAGTGGCTGGAGGATGGGACTGGGGCCCTCGAACTCCTTGATCCTGACTTACACAGCAATTTCATCTATGGTTTTGGGCAAGGTGGGGGGGGGGGGTCGTTCCCTGCCTCAGCTTCCCTATCTGTAAAATGGGAATAATACTAAGGTGCCTCTTTGGATGGAAGAGTTAAATCCAGAGGTCAAACTCATACCTGGGGTGTAACTGAATTGACATCAGGGAGTAGCACCAGGGATGGAATTGTCCCTCCCCCCGTGCAAATTGCTTTGCACACGTGACACACAAGAAGGAGCAGGGCTTTGGATGTCTCGGCAAATGTTGCAAGTGAGCACTGGCATTTTGCAGAGGGCTGAACAACAGCATGAGTCAGTGAAATGTGACAGTGATTGGCAGGCTCCGTGATCTGCCTATTTATAGCAACAGGAAACTCTTCGCTCTGACTTCTTCGGCTGGCCCACGCTGCTCAGTGTGTCAGGGTCACAGTGCTGGAAATAGCCAACCTCGCACAGATTTGAAGTAGTAACACAGTGCTGGCTGGCACCCGGGATAAATCACCACTGTTGGGAAAGGCCCGGATGGTGTTGCAATGTCCTCTGCCATAGAGAAGGATGTTTTTCCCCCCAATAACCTTGCTTCTCATTGCTCGTGAAAACCATTTCATTTTAATCTAGGAAGTTCATGGGGATTGGGAGGGGGGCAGCGATTTAGCCAGAGCCTTGTTTGGGGGAATCCAGAACTCTGCAAGCAGAAGGCCTTTGCTTGGCCCGGTGTAAACTTCCCCCACTCCAGCAGCTGTGTGCACTACTGGTCTCTGCTGTCTGGTGGGGAATAAGACCAGCCCAACACCCAAGAGGACATGGCTGAACTTTGAGGAGTCTTGTGGGGGTATCAAGGACGGATTTCGCCCTCTCCTACTTCTGCACTACCCTCGCCAAATGTCTCACTGCTGTTTCTTCGTTATTCGATTGCTTTTTGAAAGTCAGCTCTGGGAGGGGTGGCCTGCTCCCTGCCGTGGATGGACAGGGGTCTGAAGCATGGAGACCCGGATCCTTTTTGAAAAAGGCTTGAATTAAAAGCCCCGAGCAGCTGTGACCACAGCAGATCCAGTGTTTCACAAGCGGGCACACTGTTAACGCCCGTGTCGTGGCCAGGTTCCAGTTCTGCCCTTTCTAACTGCCTCATTGACGCTATCATTATTTATTCGTGTAACTGTGGCTTAGGAGCTTCCTGCCCTGGCCCAAGACCACATTGCATTAGACTGTACAAAGTAAAAGGCAGGCCCTGTCCCTAAGAGAGGGAGGGCCTCCCCATAAACACCCGCAAAATTAACTCTTTCAAAAATCTTTCCACATAAAACCCCACAAAACTCATATTCCTTCTAAATTAAAAGGCAGGCCCTGTCCCCAAAGAGCTTCTCATCAAGGCATAAAGCAGGGAAAACAGACAGCTACAGTAAGAGGAATGGAAGGGAACAATACACATTTTGGGAACCTTGGTGGGCCATGGTCCCTGCGCACCAGCAGCTGTCAAGTTTTCCGTAGATGTCCCAGCAAAAGAGAGTTGTAAGGAGAGATCTGAAGGAATGTTAGTTTTGTGGGTTTTACGGGAAAAGACTTTTGAAAGAGTGAGTTTTGTGGGCGTTCACAGGGATGCCCTCCCAAGCAGGTGGGGCAGCATGAGAGAAAGCTCGGAAAATGTAACTTGTGGGAGAGGGAGGCTGAAATCATGGGCCATGCAGGGATGGGTGTAGATTTTTGATGTTGAATGAGAGAGACGCAGGATGGGGGGAGGCTGTAAAGGGCCTTGAAAGCAAAGAGAAGCAGCTGATGTCTGGTATGACAGAGAAGGGGGAGCCAGTGGACGGATGCAAAGAGGTCTGATGTGGTCAAAGGGTGCGTCTACACTGGTAAATTAAGTCGACTTAAGCTTGGCTTAAGTCGACTTAATGTGCCCTGTGTCCACACTACATTTTGCTTAAGTCGACTTTTTTCTAAAGTCGAATTAAGCCAGTGTAGCCCTGGGGTAGCCCTAAGTCGACTTAAGGCTATCCCAGGACTACACCAATGCCCTCCCTGGTGGTGGTGGGGGGCACAGGGGGAGCCTGGCATGCCCCCCAAAGGGCAGGGCATGTGGGCACAGTGTGACACTGTCTGGATTTAGGGAAGCATTTATGATATTATTTTCAATGGGTATCTCATAAACGCTATAATCCATAGGAACTATGTCATGTTTGGTATCAATAGAAAGGTAGTAATTTGCTGGGAATGATTATATAGTTTATGTCTAGGAATTCTATTTTGATTAGAAGTTAAGAATTTGATGTTATATCCATACTTTAACTTGTGTCATTAGACCGGAGGGTGTGAACAACCATTGTCTCCTTAATGTTTAGGAATTTTCCAGGTAGAATGGTCTCAGGGAGTATCCTTATGAGCCATTGAGGACATAAAGAATACAACCATTGTATCTTTAATGGCTCATCAGGCCCACCACCATGGACCTGCCCAAGGTCCCCCTAGCCCCACAAAGTCGACCTAGAGCATCCAGTGTGGACGCTCTAGGTCGACTTTGTAAGTTCCCCTTTAAGTCGACTTTAATTTTAAGTGTAGACACACTAAGTCGACTTAACTAAGTCGACTTAAAGTCGACTTAAAAGTGGAAGTGTAGACATAGCCAAAGTGACAGGCTGGGAGAATTAAATCTGTGGCAACGTTTTGAATGATAATGATTAGGAACAGGGCGCGATTGTATTTGTCAAGGCCAGAGAGAAGGATTCTGCCGGAATTGGTGCCTGGGTAAGAGTTTTAGCTGGCTGGCTGGATGGGAAAGGCTGTATCGTAGAAAGAATATGCAAGATTTAGACGTAGACTGGAAGTGAAGACCCAGAGGGTGCATCTACACTTGTGAATTAAGTTGACTTAAGTCCGCTTAAATCGACTTAATTTAATCTGCGTCTACACTACAATTTCCTTAAGTTGACTTAAGCAGCAGCTTAAGTCGACTTGAGGAAATTTTAAGTCGACTTTATTAAACCTACTTTAAAGTCGACTTTACTGGCTAAGTCGACTTTATTAAGTCAACTTAAAGGGCCCCAGGGCTCCCCCACTGCCCTCCCTGCCAGGGTGGCTGGCACAGCCAGAGCCTGGCATGCCCACTCAAAGGCCAGGACACAGCCCTGTCCACCCCGCTCCTATACCCTGCCCCTGTCCCTGTCCTGCTCAGCCCCCATTGTACCAGGGTACAATGGGGCAAATGCTGAATCCCCTGGCACTTTGGAAGGGGTGCCCCCAGGTCCCAGGTCCACCTAGCCCCAGAAGTCGACTTGGGCGTCCAGTGTGGACGCTCTAAGTCAATTTGGCAAGGTCCACTTTAAGTCGACTCAGTTTTATAGTGTAGACATGCTAAGTCAACTTAGCAAAGTCAACTTATTTGGCCAAGTGTAGACATAGCCAGAGAGAGGGCCGAGTTGCAGGGCCGAGTAACAGGTGAGACAGCAATCTTGTCCACAGTTCTAGAGAAAAGAAGTAGCAGAGAGGGATTGGAAGAGGCATGGGGCTGAGAAGATCTAGAGCTCTGTTTTAGCCATGTTGAGCGTGGGTTGGTGGCTAGACATCCATGAGGAAATTTGGCAGACGGTGACAGCTCTGGAGTCCAGAGGTAGATCTGAGTAGTCACAACAGAGATGGGGTTGAATTTGGTCAGGACCCTGGGGTTTTTCGCCTTCCCCTGTAGCTAGGGCATGGGTCACTCGCTGGTGGTTTCTCTCTCCCTTGAGGTCTTTAAATCCTGATTTTGGGAACTTCAGTTAATCACTCATAGATTAGGTGGCTATTGCAGGAAAGGGTGGGCGGTTCTGCGGCCTGCACTGTGCAGGAGGTCAGACTAGATGATCGTATTGGTCCCTTCTGACCGTAAAATCTATGACTCTGTCTGCGAATTCCAGTCTGCACCGGGTAGAGACGCACCCTCGCCGAGAAGAGCGAGGATTGAGTCTGCAGAACCCACGAGAACTTTCACTTCGCTGCGAACCGCAGGGAGGAGCTGAGCTGAGCATCAGTATCAGGAAGGGAGAGGAACAGGGCAGGAAACCTGCAGGGGAGTGTGGGAGGAGGGGTACCCTCTCATGGGTCGGGAGCTTAGCTGCTACCCAAGTCGGTGGAGGAACGCTTCCAAAGGAGTGGGGAGCCAGCCTCTGAACTCAGCTGGGGCAGACCGGGCTGCATGCCAGTGCTTGGGGAGGTTGGTGTACGTGACACTTCTCATGCTGGGACCAGCAGCCGCTGTTTGTTCCTTAGCTTGGCACTTTAGCTCTCAGATATGTGGCCGTTTCCTCTGGAAAGTGCCCGCTGCTGGGCTCTGGCAGGCGAGTCCCCTGGGAGAGGTGCTAGGTGAAGGCTGTCAACCTGGCATTGAGGCCTTCCAGCATGCAGCGCTACAGTGAATTTGCTCCTCTCTGCTGGTTTCTGACCCACTGGCAGGCCAGGAACTTGCAGAGGGAGATCGGACCACCAGGGGCTTGGCTCAGCGGACAGGCAGCGTCGGGGGCGAGTCGAGAAGTGTAGCACGGTGGGGTGAGGGTTGGGACAGAGGTGCTCTTAGCTCCAGGGCTTGCAGCTGGATAATAGCGACACCTAGCACTTTTCATCCACTACTTTGCACAGCGGGACGGTGTCATTATCCCCATTGTACAGATGGGGAAACTGTGGCACAGCCGGGGGAGGGGAAGGGGAAGGTCACCCAGCCCATTAGCGGCCAACGGGGTGTAGAACCCGGGTCCCTTTTGTAGAAGGAGGGGATCAATAGCTGGGAGCAGACTGCACTTTGGGTGAGGGAGGAAAAGGCTTGTACTCAGGGACAGGAAATCTTATGTACAGGACCTGAAACCTGGGAAAACCTCGTTCCTAGAGCTCCTGGGATCTGCTGGCGAAGGGAACCAGGAAAGGCTACCCTGGGCTGGATCGTTTATGATGAAATCCTCTAGGATGCAGCGCCACTGGCCCGCAAACATGTTCTCCGGCTGACACGACTCAACTTCTGCTTTGCATAGGGCACAAAAAGGGGAAAGAGAAAAATTTTCCCCTTGTGATCACAGCCGGCTTTGTCATTCCACCGAGATCTGATAGCATTGCCTATTGACGCTGCGATGCAACATGATGCCACCATCGTCTTGAGGCTGTCTTGCTCCATCCATGCTCCCTGTGGGGAAAACGGCCTGTGGTGGGCAGCAGGGCTGCAGGAAGGGTAGGGATGTCTGTGATTTGCCCAAGAAGTAGCAATCAAGTTGGAGAAAGCAGATAAGCTCTTTGCTTGCACCTTAAGTCGATTTAACGTTGAAGTCGACCTACAGAATGCTGTGTCCACACTGGGCGCTTCCTTAAGTCGACTTAATAACTCCACCTCCGAAGGTCGACTTAACGTCTAAATCGACCTTCTTAAGTCAACTTAAGCCAGTGTAGATGGGGAATGCCCTTAAGTCGACCTAATTGGCCTCCAGGCCCTGGTGCAATGTGGGACAGCTACCCACAATGCACCACTCTGTGGTTGACCTAGGACCTGCCAGCGTGGACGCAGGCAGTCGACTGGAGTGTTTAGTGTGGACGCTCTAAGTCGAATTGACAAAGTCAACTTTAAATCGACTTAAAGTCAACCATGTTAAGTCAACTTAACAGGGCCTCTCGTGTAAACATAGCCTTTGGGTACGTCCACACTGGAGCCCGAGGTCGACTTAAGGAAGGTTAAGTCGACTTACAGACTCCTGCGTCCACATTGGGCTTTTATTAAGTCGACCTACGCGCTTCCTTAAGTCGACCAATAACACCAACTCTTAAGGTCGGCCGAAGGCTTAAGTTGACCTTATTAAGTCGGCTGAAGCCAGTGTAGGCGGGGAAGAACCCTTAAATCAACCCAATTGGCCTCACAGAGTTCCTGGCCACTCCTCCGTTGACCTAGCAGCTGCCAGTGTGGACACAGGGCTGTGGGGTCTCTAAGTTGACTGTTGGGGAAAGAGTGTGGTCTCGCAGAGCGCAGTCTCACATACCCAGCTCCATGATGTCACAAGACCTGATACTTAAGGAAATTTAAAGTTGACTTTATAAAACCTACTATAAAGTCGACTTTAATGCTTAAGTCGACTTAAGCAGTGTAGACACCCTAAGTCAACTTAGGGCAATGGGGGAAGGGAGCCCCTGCTCCCTCCGAGCCGGGACCAAGCCCACAGGTCCTGGCAAGAAGGGAGCAGTCCCGACCAGAAGGGAGCCGAGCGGTCCGGGGCAGAAGGGAGCTCCACGTTCCCTTTTTCCCCGGACCGCTCTGGGGCTTGCTGCCTCGGGAAGAGCCAGTGCCCTGTGGGGCTGGCTCTCCCTGGACCTAACTAGTCGACTTAGAGAGTCTAGTATAGACTTTCTAAGTCGAGTTAGTAAGGCCCACTCTAAGTCGACTTAGGAATCCTGTGTGGACTCTCTAAGTCGACTTAATTAGGTCGACTTAAAATCGACGTCGATTTTAAGTTGACCTAAATCCCTAAATGTAGACATATCCTATAAATGTACCGTATTACTACTGACCAAAATAGAAGAAAGCCCCATAGATTCATAGATTTTAAGGTCAGAAGGGATCAATATGATCATCTAGTCTGACCTCCCACACAACGCAGGCCACAGGCACTCACCCAACTCCTCCTACAATAAACCTCGAACCTCTGACTGAGTTATTCAAATCCTCAAATCATGATTTGAAGACTTTAAGGTACAGAGAATCCACTAGCAATTGAGACATGCCCCATGGTACAGAAAAAGGCAAAAAACACCCCCGGTCCTTCATCAATCTGCCCTGGAAAATACCCTCCTGACCTCAAATATGGTGATCAGCTAATCCCTGAGCATGTGGGCAAGACTCACCAGCCAGACACTCAGAAAGAACTCCCTGTAGTAACCCAGAACCGACCCTACCTAACATCCCATATGCCATTGGCATATTTACCACTAGTAATCATAGAATCATAGAATATAGGGCTGGAAGGGACCTCACGAGGTCATCTAGTCCAACCCCTGCTAAAAAGCAGGACCACTCCCCCTAAATCACCCCAGCCAGGGTTTTGTCTAACCGAGCCTTAAAGATCTCCAAAGATGGAGAATCTACCACCTCCCTAGATAGCCCATTCCAATGCTAGTCAAAGATCAATTAACTGCCGAATTAGGCTGTCCTATCATACCATCTACTCCACAAATTTATCCAGCTCAATTGTGATGCCAGCTAGGTTTTTTGCCCCCACTGCTCCTTTTGGAAGGCTATTCCAGAGCTACACTCCTCTGATTGTCAGAACCCTCTAATTTCAAGTCTCAAACTTCTTGATGGCCAGTTTATAAAATCCATTTGTTCTTCTGTCCACATTGGTGCTGTACTCAAATCATTCCTTTCCCTCCCTGGTATTTATCCCTCTGATGTATTTATAGAGAGCGATCATATCTCCTCCCAACCTCCTTTTGGTTAGCCTAAACAAGCCAAGATCTTTGAGTCTCCTCTCAGAAGGCAGGTTTTCCATTCTGCAGTCATTCTCGTAGCCCTTCTCTGCACCTGTTCCAGTGTCAATTCGTCTTTCTTAAAGATGGGGGACCAGACCTGCACGTAATATTCCAGATGAGGTCTCACCAGTGCCTTGAATAAGGGTACAAGACAGCTGTCGCACAATATATCCCAGCCCCAGGACAGCAAGAATCGACAGAGAAAGTGTTTAGACAGGGCCTCCTCTAGGGAAACCAGCCCACATGTCCTTTTAACCTGGATGGAATGCGTCGGGTGGGTCATCCCTTTTTGGGGGGAACATTACTGCCTGTAATATTTTCAAAGGGGGCTGAGTCTTGCAGCCCAGGGCTAAGAGGGGCCCTGCCAGGCCAGAGTACTGCTGGCCTAAGCCAGCCCACAATGCCAGCCCGTTGCTATAAATTGGCATACCTCTGCTAATTTCACTGGAACTGGGCAGCAGAGGATCTGGTCCTTTATGGGTAAAGATAATGAGGGGGAGCGTAGCGGTGACCTGTGTAAAAATGTAATGATGTCAGGCAGGGGAAGAGGCGGTAACGGTAACGGTAACACATCCGTTCTCACCTGGAGCTCCCACGTGTAGAGGTGAGAGGTGTGTGCATTCTCCAGGACACACATACTCTTTAGACATTGAGTGTGTCTAATGGCTTCTACGGTGCCACGTGGAGACTGATCACCAAACACTGGCTAACAGCTCTCCGTTGATGTGAACGTCAGCTAGGTATAAACTAGTGACCTAGATGGGATAGGCCAGGGGTTCTCAAACTCATTTTGCCGGGGCCCCCTTTGAAAATATTACAGGCAGTAATGATCCCCCCCAAAAAGGATGACCCGCCCACCGCATTCCATCCTTACTTCAGAGCACCCGGCCAGCAATTTCCACTTTCCTGCCACCCAGATCTGGCTGTCAGCCATGCACAGAGGCTGAGAACTTGCAATTCCCCGCCCCTAGAGTAACCTGACAACTCCTTGAGAGTTCCTGCCCCCAGTTTGAGAACATCTGGGATAGGCTCTGTAGCTCATTTCCCAGCCCCTGATGCACCGCCAATGGTTTTGGGCACAGATCTTTTACAGTGTTGGTGATTTAGCACTGGCAGAAAGTACCAAGGGCCGTGGTAGATTGGGCTTGTAAAGACTAGAGAGACTGAAATCGTGGCCTCTTGAAGTGAATAGGGCTTCAAGAGAGCCGGGATTTCAGCAGAGAAAGGAGCATCCTCCCACACAAACAGCACCTGAAATCTATCCCTTGTTGTCTGCCGAACCCTGCTCGCTCCCTCTGCTGGTAGAAACACACATCCTGCTACTTGCTAAGTCCTGCAGCAACCTCCTGCGCAAAAAGGATGTGAGATCTCGCTTTGGGCTGCAAAGTTGTGAAAGCAG
The DNA here is from genome assembly GCA_007922175.1 of Pelusios castaneus. Taxonomy (NCBI): domain Eukaryota; kingdom Metazoa; phylum Chordata; order Testudines; family Pelomedusidae; genus Pelusios; species Pelusios castaneus. The sequence goes on from ML685941.1 coordinate 587,277, forward strand.
CAGCCATTGAGTAACTTCATTGTCTCCTTTTCCTGGGCAGCAGAAATCCCTCTGACTCTTTAATGGCTGGTGGCTGTCCTTTCTAGAAGGTGGACAGTGGTATATATAGATCTGGGGCACGGCAAGACCATCATTCATCAACTGCTAATCGGTATAATGCAAATCGAAATCTGTTGGCTGGTTTAGTGCATGAGGTCACGAATGTCTCCATCACCCAGTGCTAGTCCGGCACCTCCTCCTGGTCTCTTTGAGGATAAGCTCCAGAGGCGGGTTCCCCCCCTTCTGTGGTTACACACTCTGTCAGTTTCTCCTGTGCAACCCCTGTCTTTTTCTCATGGCCACAGTTGTCCTCGGCATGACTCAGCCCTCTGGCCAGGTCACTTTGTGGTTTCCTCTTCCGGTGGGGAGTATGTTAAGGTTCCTGCTCTCCAACAGCCTCAAACAGTCTTCTGCTTGACTGAGTCACTCCCACAGTAGCTGGCAGGGGAGCCTGGCCCACCCGCTACTCTGGGTTCCCACGTCAGGCTCTTCCAAACAGTAGCCTAGGTCAATTAGTTTGCTTATTACGGGCTTTGGTGTGCAACCTCCTGGGTTTAAACCCCACTGATGGACATGTTTGTCTGTAGATACATGATTTATTGCACAAGCACCCTGAAACTTCCAGATATTACCATTTTCCGAACGCCCGTGTGCGTGAAAAGACTTGTGCCACTCCTGGACTCCTGGCTGTGTGTGATTCATTAAGACCAGTGGTGTTTAGCAGAGGTCTTTGATTGTGGGATAGCCAGGGCCAGCACCAGTCAGCTCATCCCTTTGCTAGAAGACCATTTCCCTGCAGCGTCTCTCCTGTTCGTCCAAGTCTTTCCGACTTCTTCTGTCCCTCTGCAGCCGGCTCTCTTTTCCGGAGGAAGGTAGAGATGCAGACATGCTCAGCAATGGCCTAACTCTGTTCCTACTTAGAAGTGTGAATTCTACCCTCTTTGGTTTAATTAGGCCTGCTGTGCGCTCTGCCGTCTCCCATCTCACATGGAGTTTTAGGGTCTCTAACTAGGGGGCACATGAACTTTTGGAGGCTGAGTGGGGAGTGATGTCAAAATCATTTTGTATTTCCCTTCCTTCAGCTCTTTAAACCTGGGAGATAGAGTTCAGTCGCCAGGGCCAAATTCAGCTCCCAGGCATGGTGGTGCAAACATGGAGTCACTCCACTCCATTGATTTCGGTGGAGTTGCTCCTCAACAGCAGCGGTATAACTGAGCATGGTCTCTGGTCCTGATTGTTTTCATTCACTACTTGAACGTGTGTAGCCGGGCAAGCTAAGGTGCCGGCGTCATTGAACCTCCCCGTTGGAGAGTGAGATATTGGCCTACAGGGGAGTTGGGGGAGAACATGTCCTCCTGTGATCCAGCACATCACAGCTAGGCATAAGCGATAGGACGTTTCCGTTTTCTTGCCTTTCTCAGAAGCCATCGCAGCAGGGTGGATTATCACAGAAGATGGGGCTGGAAGGGACCTCAGGAGGTATCTAGTCCAACCCCTGCTCAAAGCAGGACCAACCCTAACTAAATCATCCCAGTCAGAGCGTTCTTTTACAGCCTTGATGGTGCAATAATTTAAGCCAGGATGGCAAAGCTGATGTAACAGATTGCTCCCGCCCTGCCAACAGTCACAACAACTGAGAGAACATGGTGGCTTGATTCTCTTCTTGCTGAGCTTTACGCTGGTTTGCCTCCAGTAACTGAGTTATGCTGGTGCAAGAGGAAGATTAACCTCCCCGATTCTAACCTCTTTGCCAGATCCAGGTAGTGAGTTGCATAAGGGAACTATTTCTTTCTGGGGAGATGCAGAGAATAGGGCAAGCAAAGAGCCCTGTAGCACTTTTAAAGACTAACAAATGTATTTAGTGCGCGAGGTTTCATGGGAGAAATCCCACTTCATCAGATGCTTGATGTAGAGGTGGATGGTCAGCCACAGGCAACTCAATCTAATAATGTCATTCCAGTCCCTGAAAAACTACTGTGAGCGTTCCCCTATCTAGGAGCAACGGAAAGGATGAGAAAGTTACCTATGGTTCCTTCCTTCTTCCCTTACAACAGGCTCTTGCTTATAGTGTGTCTGAGGGGCTGCTCAGCTGCTCAAACTTTGGTTTGAAATACCGTAAGCTCCCGGCAACTGCAAATTAAAATCTTAGCATGATCCAACTCAGTGTTAGTGCAGGATGCAGCCTGAAGAACCTTGGCCCTGTCTGTTCTGTGAAGACATGAATGAGGTAGAGGTTTTGCCCTGGTGTTGTGATGCACTGTTTGGGAACCACACCAGAGGTGGCTGCAGATCAGAGGTGCCGAGAACCAGTTAGAACAGACCATCTCCTAGCCGATTAAAGAACAGGTTGTGGGTTTGAACCAATTATCTGGTCCACCATTGATTGTTGGTCACGAGGCATCCACGGTGGCTAAAATATGAAGCAGGATTGCAACAGCACGCTGGGCTGGCGGATGGATCTCATTCATCCTCAGTTACCTTGTTAGCTACCCGCTGTGCTCCAGGCATGAATGAGTCTCCGACCACTCTGGCTTCGTTTGTTGATGTTCCCTCTTTTCTGGGGATGATCAGAAAACATGACTTCTCTTCTTCCTCAGCACCTGGTTTCTGGGAAATCTCATCCACAAACACCAGTTCAAAAGCCATGGCCTATGCTGCCAACTCACAGATCCACCTCTCTGCTCCCCACCTGCCTCCTTTTGTCTGAATCTATCATC
>ML685941.1:590432-665685 GCA_007922175.1 Pelusios castaneus
CGGATGACAGCGGGGGCTGGCAACGCAGCCCCCCCTGCCACTGGAAGTCCTGCAGCTGGGCTAGGGGGCTGGCTGTGGGCAGTGCATGGTGGGACAGGTGCCTAGCATGCATTGCTCTTCTTTTGCAAAGGAGCATTCACACGGTGAACGCTCCTTTGCGATAGAAGCAGCACATGTGGACACGAGAAAGCGCTATTTTTATAGCGCTTTCCTTGTCCCGCAATAACTTATTGCGGGACAAGTTTCTCGTGTGTACATAGCCTGAGATACGGTCTTTCCCAGCTAAATTGTCCCTCCAGGCTCCATCCTCACGTGCATTGATGACGTGGGAACCCAGAGTAGCGGGTGGGCCGGGTTCCCCTGCCAGCTACTGTGGGAGTGACCCAGTCAAGCAGAAGACTGTTTGAGACTTCGGAGTCACGCGCAAGGAGCGAGAGTTAAAGGAGCGTGTCCCAGTGTGAGAAGCAGTGGGCTGCACAACTACCCTGCCTGGCTTTCCAGGCGGCTGCAGCACTCACTCTGCTGGGATGCTGCAAGAGTCCCTGGGCTGTCGGCTTCCCATCTAACTCAGCTGAACGGGATGTGCCCTTGTCCGTACGCACATAAGGTGGTTCACGTTTGTGCTGGTCCCAAATGCACCATATTTGCTCCCTCCTGCCTTTTTTGTGTGTGTGTTCTCGAGGGGACAATTAAGAGTTTGACACAGAAGAGACTTGCCCACGTGCTCAGGGTTTCACTCATCGCCAGATTTGGGGTCGGGAAGGAATTTTCCCCCAGGGCTGATTGGCCTGGGCTCTGCGGGTTTTTCGCCTTCCTCTGTAGCACAGGGCATGGTTCACCTACCAGTGAATTCTCTGTATCTTAAAGTCCTTAAATGATGATTTAAGGAGGTAAATAACTCAGTCATAGGTTGGTGGCCTATTGCAGGAGTGGGTGGGTGAGGTTTTGAGGCCTGCATTTTGCAGGAGGTCAGACTAGATGATCGCACTGGTCCCTTCTGACCTTAAAGTCTATAAGTCTAAGAGCCAGATGGGGTCATCCGGTCCAGCCAGCGTAGGAGTGTAGGAGTGTTCCTTTCTGTCTGTCCCCCGCTGTGTCATCAGGGCCAGCGTTTTCATACCCGTACATCTCACGGAGTTTTAAATACGGCGCATGATGAGGCTTTTCCCTTTTTGAGAGACTGTTTCAGGCTCCGGAGTGCTTTCTGCAGTTGCTAAATCCAAGATGGTAGCTTCCTCATTTCCCTCTCTGCGCTGTGGGTTTGTAATTGACAGTCATAGTGGCTTGATTCTTCTGGGAGGGTTAAGCAGTATCAGACCTTGCTGACTTTGGGGCAAGCCACTAGATTTGTTTAAAACCTGGCTGCTGAAGCCAGACTCCTTGAGTGGCTCTTGGGGACTGGAATGAGCAGCTTGATTTTCTCAGAGGCGCTATCAGGCCCCTCTCCCAGTGATGTTTGAAGCGTTACGGTGCTTGGTTTCTGTGGTCAAGAACTTGGATAGACTAGAACAGTCCTGCTGAAAATCAGCCCACGTTGATCTAGACGGTATCAGGAAAATATTGCTGGGAGTCTCTCGGGGTCTCAGTTTTCCCCTCTGTAAAATGGGATGTTATTATCCTGGGCTATCAGTGGGCCTCTAGGGAGACACTAATGCCTGTCAACTTGCAGTGCGCTGTTGTACTGATTTGGGAGGCGGCTTGAAGGCTTAGTCCCCTTCTGCAGGGGCTGTGGCCAGCAAACGCTAGACCCAACACATTCTGATGCGCTCTGTGATTGATTCCCTCCAGGTGCAGACACTGGTTTGAACCTCACCGAGCGGCGGAGAAATGAACTGAGGTGGAGGGCAACCCGTCTCCTCGGCTGGGCTCCCTCGTGCCACGATGGAGGAAGGTGCATCCCTGCCCGTGGCCGAATGGCTCAGAGCCCTTCACCTTGAGCAGTACTTGGAAAGCTTTGAGAAGAACGACCTCTGGATGGTGTCGGACTGCCGGAACCTGACGGACGAGGCGCTGACTCGGATCGGGGTGGTGCTGCCGGGCCATCGGAAGCGCATCCTCTTTGGCCTGCAGAAAGCCTTCGCGGAGGCGCCGCGGGCCACGGAGGAGGTATTGAGGCGGCCGGTCCCCATGAAGCGCAACATTTTCCGGGTCAGCACGGAGGCTGGGACCCCCCAGGCAGAGCCGGAGCTGAAAGGTGACTCAGCCACGCCAGCCGGCGGGAAGTCCCCTCTTTTGCCGGAGCCGGAGAATCCCACCGGCCTCAGTCTGGTGCCTCCGCCTATTCCCCCTCGACTGGGCTGTCGTCCTCCAGTCAAGTTCTCCTCCGCGTCGTCCCCGATCTTTGCTGAACTGCCTCCTCCTGTCACCGGCCGCCTTGAACTGCCCTCCCTTCCCTCCGTCGCCCCTCCGTCGCCCACTGGTCTGTCGGCCAGAGACAAGCCGGCGTTTGCTGATGGGAAGGGGAAGCCGCCGTTACCCCCTCTGCCGGCGAAACGCCACCATTTGGAGACCACGCCCCTGTCCCTCAAGGGCCCCCCTCTCCCGAGCCGTCTGCCCTTGCTGCCCCCCAGGGCTATATCCCAGAAGACGACTCCCAGGTAAGACTCACGCTGCGATGGGGGAACTGGATTCAAGCTGGGGGTGGGTTAGGAGGCTGCTGCGAGGACCGCGCCCCCCGAGCTAAGCAGGATGAAGCTGGGCCCGAGCTGGGGTGAGGGACGCCCAGGGGTGGCTGGTGCCACTCTTGACCCCGGGAAAAGCTTAGCACGCTGTCTCGCCAGTCTGTGGGGAAAGCTGCGAGTCGCCTGGGGGAAGTCGAGGAAATCTTTGTGTCCCCCCTTGAAAACGAGCCCTCGCCTTCGAGACCTTTGGGACTGGCTGAGTGACCTGCGTTTGGGAGGATGGAGGGGACTCTGGCCAGCCCAGCACAGACAGCGAAGGGGAGAGGGCGCACCATCGCTAGACATAGACAGAAATTGGGGGTGTCCTCGGGTAGCCTGCAATGGGTGCTGTCTCTGCGGCAGGATGCTTCCACCTGGGGGAGCCCATGCAGGCCACCGGACTCTCTCCGCTTGTAATCATGTGTGTGGGTGTGAATTGCTGTTTGGTGTGCAGTCTTACTGGCATTTATCCGCACATGCAGTGCTGGCTGGGTGTGTCACTCCGAGCTGGCGGGACTACAGAGAGGAGACTTTGCTCCCCTGGGGGGCGCTGAGTCCTAGAGAGATCGCTGACTTCTCTTGGGAATGGCCCCACCCGTTTCCCAACATTTTTGGTGCCCCCCACTGGCGAGTGGGCAAAAATAAACCAACCGCAGCGGAGAAAGCGGCCAGGCAATCGGAGTGGAGTAAAGTCAAAATTAAACAGCCCTCTCCCTGGAAGCTGGCAGCGAGGGCGAGTGCCCCCCTTCCACGGACCAAGAGCTGGCCCAGGTTTCTCTGGTGGATGGGTGGCACTGTGCATTGTTAATTTCATTTCCCGCTAACTGGCTGCGTTTTCTTCTCTCTGTCAACGTTATACACTTTATAGGGTTAGCGGTTAGAGCCAGACACTGGTTTCTCTGGGTTCTCTGTCCAGCTCTGCTCCTGATTCAGCCCTGGGTACTTGGCCAAGTCACTCAGGGCCACGTTCTCCAGAAGTGGCCCCAGATTCTTGTGTGTCCAGCTTCAGACATCTCCCCCCACGTCATCTGTTCATAGGTGCCATGCATACCAAAGCCAGCTGAAGACAATGGGAGCTCTATATGCCCAGCCCTGCCCCAGGGAGGCTGAAGTTGGGCATCACAAATCAGAGGCCGAAATTTGGGCAGTAATTTTTGTGTCAAATTCCTCACCTCTAAAATGGGGTAATGATACTTTCCCACCATGCTGAGGGAGCGCAAAAGGCTTTGGTGGTGATGGTTGTGATCGATCTGTAACATCGCTGTATTAGGAGCCAGGATCCTGTGGTGCTAGGCGCTGTACAAACGGAACAAAGATGGTCTCTGCCCCAGAGAGCTCCCAGTCGAAGTATAGCACAAGGAAACAGAGACAATGCTGGTCGGCAGGACTGGCTGTGGTCTTGGCTCACAGAGACATGAGGGGCTATATAAAGCTCATAGCACCGTCACTCTTCGTGGTTTAACAGCTAGAGATTTGGCCTAGAGATGTGTAATGGGAGGAGGGAGGAGGAACGCTGGAGGTATAATCTTTCTAGGAACATATGCCGCTCCTATGATAAGAACGCCTGAAGATACACTGGCTCCCTCGAGGAAGTTATGCTAACTGTGTGCCTCAGTTTACCCTCTCTGCAAGGGGGCAGATCTCCTTTCCTCCCTGTGGAGGATATGTTAGATAATGAGTCCCTAAACACCAACCTGTGGTGACTGTTGTCTCGTTTCAGTGATCTCTCTCAGCTTTGTTCCTTCGAGGGAGGTTTCCTGGGGTTTTCAGGAAGGGGTGCACAGGGGAGAGAAGAAGTGGGGGCCGTTGATGGTCTCGGACTCTGCCTCGCTCAGCCCTGGGTGCCTGATGTGATACAAGCAGAAAGGTCTGTTCTGTTTTATTTGGTGTCGTGCTTCCCTCTAGCGCTGAATCCATGTAACTGACGCCTCAGATCCGAGGGAGAAAATGACGCACTAGAAAAATTAACGACTGTTCTGCAAACGTTTCCAGTTGATTGTTTAAAATCTTGTAGAAAATTGGAGAGCAAATACAAAGGGGATCTGCTAGCTAGATCAAGCAGATTATGTTCTCTCTAGCAAGAGGAGCTGTCTATCTGTACTCACCGGCCTGAAAGGCAACACTCAACTTCTCCTATAAATCAGGCTCAGAAAAGCAGCCAGTATCTGCGTTAGCTGTGTGGTCCACCTTACCATACCGTTCGGGTGCTGTATGGTCATTGCTAGATTTTATCCTCCCGATTCTCCAGTAAAGTACCATCTCTGTGGGGGACTGAGTCACAGGGTAGGTTAAATGATTTTGTCTGAAGTCAAATAGGGGGTCTGGCTGGAATTGACCCACTGTATATTGGGTTCATTTCACTCTATCCATCAGACACGTAAACAAGGAGTCCTGTGGCATCTCATGAAAGCTCATGCGATAAATAAATTTGTTAGTCTTTAAAAGTGCCACAGGACTCCTTGTTTGTTTTGCTGAATTAGTCTAACACGGCCACCCCTTTAGAACTCATCAGACAAGTGTTTCACACACACACACACACACACACACACACACACACACGAACGAGATCTGTAGGCTTAGCATTGATCCATGTTTTACTCTACCTTCAAGGGAGTCAGGAAAATGTTTCAAAGGGGAGCCGTGTTAGTCTAAACAATGAGGGTGCTAACATGGCTACCCCTCTGGAAACATGTTAGTCTAGTTCAGCTAAAAAAACCCAAGGGGTCCTGTGCCATGTTCCCTCTAAGCTGTGCGGATGTGCGGCTTCACAGTGGCCATCACACACCCACGCACCTATCACACAAGCTCACGCAGCCCGACCCCCCGCGTCACTCCTTTTCCTCAGTCCCCAATCCCACCGCATCTCTTCTCCCCAGCCCCTGATCCCCACTGTCTCTTTTCATTCCCCAGCCCATGATCCCCGCCATGTCTCTTCTCCCCAGCCCCTGATCCCCGCCATGTCTCTTCTCCCCAGCCCCTGATCCCCGCTGTGTTTCTTCTCCCCAGCCCCTGATCCCCGCCATGTCTCTTCTCCCCAGCCCCTGATCCCACCGTGTCTCTTTTCTTTCCCCAGCTCCTGATCCCCGCCGTCTTTTTTTCCTTTTCCCAGTCCCCTATCTCTGCTGTGTCTCTTTCCTTCCCCAGTCCCCACTCCCCGCTGTGTCTCTTCTCTCCAGCCACATCATGATCTAAGTTTGTATGAATTTCAGGACATTAGATCACAATGCTATGGCGCAATGAGCTGAAGAGAAGGGAATAGAAAGAGAAACATAGATATCTAGTACCTGTGTTCATCCCAATCTTCACTTCTGCACCCATCACAAGCCAAACACTGCATTTCTTTGGTCCAGTTCAGGCTGTCTCAGATTAACTCCTTTTGGAAGGCCAAATGAATGGTGAATGGGAAGTGAATGGAACCAAGGCCACAGATTTCATTCTGCATTGTGGTGTAGTTAGGGAACTTAAGAATGGATTTTTTTTTTCCCCAAGCAAAAGGGCTTCCTTGTCCATATATGTCCTAAGAAGTGAAAGGAAAACTTGCAGTTTTTAGGGCATATCTGAAAGCTTGGGGCATATGTACGGAGGGCTAGAAACTATGATGTGTCCCACAAACCTTCCATCTGCTTTGGCAGAGTGACTCGCTCTGTTCTACCTATACCTGAGTCAAGATATTTGGAATGAGTGCCATGGGAGTTAGTGTAACTTAAGACTGACAGGGTCTGCATTGTATCACACAGGGAAATTGCCTGTGTCCAAGTAGATGAGACTACAGAAAATGAGCCGTAACTACTTCCACCCCTCTCCCAGCAATTTCTCTCCCAGACACTAGAGCAGACCAGCTGCATGAGTTCTTTCTTCTCTGGACTCAAAGGAAGGAAAGTCCCCCAGCCCGATCCCGTGTCTCCTCCCCACCCAGACCCCTGCATCTGTCCCCTTTTCTCCAGCCCGACCCCCACGTTTTAAAATTTTAAGTTTATCCCCATTCATAGCACAAAAGACGTTCATGACCACATGTCAAAAGACAGGCGACAAACCCTGGGAGGCGGAGATGACACTGGAGGCTAGATAGGCAGCAAGTGTCATTGTTTCACATTTGGTGAGTAAGTTAATACAATTGCCGTATTTCAGTTTACCATGTTTTATTAACCATCGAACAAAAAGACAGCATCTAGGCATTTCTTTTGAATTGAGAAACATAGGCGTGCTGATGCTTCCGGCACCAAAAAACTGTTGACCACACGGCGCCAGGCCTCACAACTTGCCGCTCAGCAAGCACCATAACTTGCTCAGCTTAGAGGGAACATTGGTCCTGTGGCACTTTTAATGACTGACAAGTACATTTGTTAGTCTTTAAAAGCAGGGCCAACCCACAACATTTGGGCACCTGAGGCGGGGAGCTCAAATGACACTCCCAAACCCCCTCGCTTGGGCCAAAACTTTGAAAAGTCTCAATTCTGCCTTCTTCCTGTTCTATTCCTCTCACGGTTCTGCTCTGCTACCCACCCCAATAAAGGAGAGCCAACAACTTAAAATGACTTGTTCAAAAGTTTTAAGTAACTTTCAAATGTCTGAACAGCCAAGGTAACTTTTCTTGTCTGCATAGTAAACACTGGCCATTTTTATCTGTTTGAATAATCAAAGTGGTGTTGTTCCGTGCCTGCTTGGTTGCAAAGATTTGAACTGCTTCCTGAAGATCCGCAGTCTGGGCCAGCTCAGGCTCTATTGGGAAGGCTGTAAGGCCGACCAGCCTCTGCTGTGTCATTGTGGAGTGTAGATTTATTTTTATTAACTTCAGTTTGGAGAAGCTGCGTTCCCCACTGGCAACTGTTACAGGAAGTGTTAGAAGTATGCGCAGAGCAACGAAAGCATTTGGAAAGAGGGTGGGCATCTTATCTGTGCACATATATTCCAGAACAGCCTTTGGAGTTGAAATGTATCTTGAAAGGGCTTTCAGTTCATCACCCAAATCACCCGCATGTCATCATGTGTCAGCACTGTCTCTAGTGCTCTGCATTGCTGGTGTAGGTCTTCTTCAGGTATAGTGAGGAGTTTTGGAATATCATACAACATCCCAAATATACCGCTGTGTTCCTGGACCTGCATTAAACCTTCTTCAACTGACTGTATTGCACAACCTAGCACTTGGTTAAAGAACTTAACTTTGAATTGTTGTTTGGGGTCTCTTATGGGATTATCCCGGGCTTCCTAATCAAAATGTCTGCTTCTTCGGTGACTCTTGTATTCTTGAATGGGTGGGAAAATAGCTTCAGTATGAAGTTCCTCTGCCAACTTCTGTGCACTTGTAACCCATATGCCTGAAAAGACCTGCTGAGGGTGGGTTACTGTTGCTGGGCAGATTAGCTACCCACAGCTAGAAACTTCCAGAAGCAGGGAGTGGTAGCATTTTGAGCATGCTCCACAGTGTACCCTGCTGGTATGATGTGATGTTGTCAGTCAGATGACATGAGAGCAGCAGCCTGAGCAGACAGCAGGCAGGAGCTGCCTTGAGAGGAGACCATGTGCTCAGTTTTCTGGAGAGAAGCTGAGCCAGGCGTGAACAAGATGTTTTCTCCCTCTAATGGAGTCATTTGCAACAGACCTTGCAGACATGCATATGGGACTGAGGGCTGGTTGCAAAGGAGAAGAGAAAGCCTGCATGGAATGCTACAGAGGATTGCAGCAAAGGAAGAAGAGGACAGCTATTTCTTGCCACTCAAGCTTCCACACTGGAACAGAGACTGTAGCTGAGAGTTGGGTGAATTCCACCTGGACTTTGGGACTCTTGGATATCTTTTATGTGGTGGTTTGTGTAGGGATTGTTCGTGGTTAATTGTACTTTGTTTTCTTAGGATAAGGTTTATTTAGTTAGTAGTTAATAAAGTTCATTATTATGTTTGTTTTTAGTAGTATTTTAATGTGGGAAGATAACTCTGAGCAATCTTTGCTGTGAGTCCTGTACAGACTGGATCCTGGGTCTCCAGCTGCTTTCTCCACAGGGATTGGGATTGATTTCTGTGAGGCACTGGAGAAGGGCAATTGAATTAATTTTAGCCCACCCAAAGATTACACACTCTTCAGGACGTTTTGAAATCCCTCATCTGACGGGTAAGACTCTAGGTCTGACTTTGCTTTGTCCGGTTGTTCCATTGCTCCAGATTTATCAAGGTCAACACCTTGGACTCTCTTGCTTACAACATTTATTTCAAACAGTACGTCATGCCACAACGCTAAGCCACACAGAAATTTGAAGTTATGTATGTTTCTGGTGATTCTATTTCCCTCTGTTCCCCCACGAATGGTTCCTGTCATTGCATTATCCTCCATAATGGAAACTGTGGCATCATCTACTTCCCAGTTTGGTGTTTGATAAGCTTTATCGCCTCCACTCGACTTTCCCATTGTGTGGCACTCAGTGGTTTCAGTGTCAGAGAGGATGTTCCCAGATGTCGCTTCAAAATTTGCCCTCGATGAGTTGATGCAGAGAAAAATACACAGATGCTTTCAATTACCGGTACATTAAAAAATTCAGCAGCCTCACTAGAAGCTGATGCTGCATCACTAACACCCAGTTCGACGAATGAGAACTGCATGGGACAAAAAAAAGCTCTCGGATTGGTGTCTGCACTCCTCTCTCCTTTCCTCTCACGTTCGCACCATTATGGTGGCCCTGACCTCTCATGTCAGCTATCACAATTCCCGTATCTTCCAGCTTTTTAAGAAGCACATTTGTCCTACCAGCCCCTGTAGTATCATCAATGTCAATAAATTCTAGAAAACGCTCTCTGACAGTCACCACTGCAGGGACATTTTCACTAGACTCTGTTGTTGTTACAAAACGCACCATTAGAGTCATTTGTTCCGTATGGCTGATGTCAGGGGTGCAGTCCAGAATAACAGAGTAATATCTTGCTGACTTCAGATCTGCCACAATCTTCCATTTGACGTTTGTTGCCAGTAACTGTATGATCTCATTTTGAATGGTTTTTCCAAGGCGGTGGTGTGTGTAGATTTCTTGGGTGGTGACTCTTCTTAGATGCTCCTGGAGAACATCATCAAACTCATCCATCAGCTCCACAATTTTAAGGAAGTTTCCATTGTCTAGCACATACAGCTGATCTGAAGTGCCACACAGTGCTAGGTCTTGGGTAGCAAGCTTTCTCACGACGGCAATGAGCCTTTTCAGAACATTTTGTCAGTAAAGAGACTCTGATGCAATCTTCTCTTGATGCTGATCATCTGTGGTGGCCTTTAACTTAGTCTCATCTCAAGCTCTTTCCACTCTCTGGTGATTTGATGCCTCTCTCATGCCAGATTTTTCCAGTCCTTTGTTCCTGTAGAGCCCAGTGTGGCTGGAACGTTAGACTGGAAGAGTTTGCGACAGAAACAGTGTGCAGCATCCTGGGTTTTAGAATACATAAGCCATGGCCTCTCCGCTTTGTCACCACTGGGGATTTCACGCCAGTAATGTGTTGGATGGAAACTTCCATTTTCATTGCCTTTGGGGAACATGAAGTTTTTCACTGGCTGTGGCCCATGCAGTACCAGGAAGCAGAGGCGGCCTTAGGCTATCTGGGGCCCTAGGCGAAGGCCCATTGTGGGGTCCCCTACAAGGCCTAAACCCCTAACCAGCTCCCGAGCCTCGAAGAGGGCCGCGCAGGCTTCCAGGCCCCCGCACCACCCCAGGCCCTGAGCTGGCCCCTGCACTGGCCCCTGGGCTCCAGAGCTGGCCCTTGGGCCCCCGAACAGGGCTGCACTGGCTCTCGGGCCCCTGCGCAGGCCCCCGGGGCCTCAAACAGGGCCATGCTGGCTCCCAGGCCCCTGGGCCCAATCCAGTCCCCAGCCCCCAAACCAGCTCCCCCCACAGCACTTACCTTGTTGTGGAGGCGGGGAAAGGGCGGAGCAGGGAATCGCGGCCAGCAGGAGGGAGCCTGGAGCCGTGGCAGGCGGCTCTTGTGGCCCCAGCCCTCAGGCCACGATGGAGGGTGGGGCAAGCGAGGGAGCCTGAGCGGCACTGCTGCCATTCAGGATCGGCACGCATGCCAGGGGGTTGCTGACCCCTGTTAGGAGAAGGAGGCGACGACCCTGACGGGGCCCCTTACTCCTTGGGGCCCTAGATGGCTGCCTGCCTCGCCTACCCCAAAAGCCGCCTCTTCCAGGAAGTCCCTCAGGCTACTGCTCAAGTGGGTCCACGGTCCTGGATCATCTAGACTTACGGAACGAAACTCAGCAGCAGCAGCTGTTTCTTGTGCCTCCACCAACCACACTCTTCTCTGATCTACACTTTTCTTCAGGAATGTGCATGTGTAACCTTCGGGTGGGCTAAAATTCATTCAGTTGCCCTTCTCCAGTGCCTCAAAGAAATCAATCCCAATCCCTATGGAGAAAGCAGCTGGAGACCCAGGATCCAGTCTGTATGAAACTCGCAGCAAAGATTGCTCAATTACCACCCCACATTAAAATACTACTAAAACCAAACATAACAATGAACTTTATTAACTACTAACTAAATAAACCTTATCCTAAGAAAACAAACTACAATTAACCAAGAACAATCCCTACAGAAACCCCCGCAGGAAAGATACCCAAGAGTCCCAAAGTCCAGGTGGAGTTCACCCAACTCTCAGCTACAGTCTTTGTTCGAATGTAGAGGCTTGAGTGGCAAGAAATCGCTGTCCTCTTCTTCCTTTGCTGGAATCCTCTGCGGCATTCCATGCAGGCTTTTCCTTCTCCTTTGCAACCAGCCCTCAGTCCCATATGCATGTCTGCAAGGTCTGTTGCAGATGATTCCATTAGAGGGAGAAAACATCTTGTTCACTCCTGGCTCAGCTTCTCCTGAAAACTGAGCACATGGGCTCTTCTCAAAGCAGCTCCTGCCTGCTGTCTGCACAGGCTGCTGCTCTCCTGTGATCTGACTGACCACATCACATCACACCAGCAGGGAACCCTGTGGAGCATGCTCAAAATGCTACCACTCCCTGCTTCTAGAAGTTTCTAATTGTGGGTAGCTAATCTGCCCAGCAACAGTAACCCACCCTCAAATGGTCACATCCATCTGAGATGGAGATACGGACGCTGCAGTAGCTGCCAGGGCACCTGCACTCGGACGAACTGGACGATCAGGCACCTCCTCACCACTCACATCCTCATTGGGGCCGCAAGGCTCACCATGAACATTTCTGTCTGTGTATCTCTGGAGAGCTCCTTCCGGCTTAGATAGAAAAGCTTCCTTTGCTTGCTTTCTTTTTCTGAATGCTGCCCCAGGGGGGCGTTTTCTTCTTTCACTCATGACTCCTGTTCTGGGCAGCGATAGTGGCGCTCAGCACCCAATTGAAGCAAGGGGACAAATAAGCAGGCGGGTAGCAGGGCCTGAGCAAGGGAAGATATCAGCGTCTTAAGGGCCTAACTGGCTCCTGCTCCTTCAGCTGATTGCCTGTTCTCAGGGGGGTTCAGGGAAGCAGCAGGAACCAGGAAGCTCCCTGAGAAGCTGGTGTTAATCAGTCCAGGCTCCTGGGGTGCTACAAAGGTACATAAGAGGCTTCTTCCTGCAGCTCTTGCTGCTTTCTGTTCTTCCCTCTCACCTTCTCTCCTGCTTGCCTGTTGTGTCTCTTATGCCCTCCTTCCTGCAGCACAGCCCTCCACCATCCTTGTGCATCTAAAGCAGAGCGAACACATGTGAGCCAGCAGCAGACACAATTTTCTACACTCTGGGTCCCAGTGTGTCGTCCCCCCCCCCCCCCCCCCCCCCCCGGCACCTGAGGCAGCCACCGCAGTTCACCTTATGGTAAGGCCACAGGTCTCCATGAAAAGGTTTGACCTCAAATAAGGCGTCGTCCACCGGAAAGGCGTCTTCCTCCCGAAAACGTTGAGAAACACCACTCTAAACCATGTTTCCTCTCCATCAGCACGCACCCCCATTGCCTCTGTGAAACCAACCACAAACAACACTCAAGCTTCACTGGTGGCCGCTGATGTCTCTGGTACAAATGCTCGAAGCAACACCCAGAGAGTGGGATTTGTAAGATCCCCTTGCTCAACGTGAAATAGCACGGTGTGTTTACTGAGCGCAGGTCTCTGGCCTGTGCCACGCAGGAGGGGTGTGTCGATGGGCAGAATGACCATCTGGCCTGGGAGTCTCTGAAGCAGCCAAGGACGTTTGTTTCAAATGTGATTTTTAACTGCTGAGCTGAGAAGTTGTTTTTAAAGAGTTCATGGATTAGTAGGAAATTAAAAAACGCAGACAATTAACAGACTAGAGCTTTGTGCGGGAAGCCCTGGGGGATTAAGAAAACAAGGTAAAATGTTTGAGAACCTGTCTGAGCCTTCGGCAGAGCCCTGCTGCAACTGTGGGAATGGTGCCGGTGAGCAAAAAATTACACAAAATGCATTAAATCATTCTTTAGTGCATATTGGCTGCGTCTGTCTGGCTACCTTCCACACACACCTGCCTGTCTATCTAGCTGTCTGCATGCACGCCTGCCTGCCTGCCCGTCACTGTAATATCTGATCACCTGCCACATAAAATCAACATAAATAGCGAACTCCTGGGTGAACACCGGGAAGTCTCTGGCTCGTCTCCCTTTTCGGAGTCAAGAGTCGGCTTGGGATGTTTGTTTTGATTTTTCCCTGTGCTGCGTGGGGATGTGGCATGTGGCCGACAGACAAGGAAGGCAGGAAGACGCTTTGGGCCAAATTGTGATCAGAAGTAGAGACGTCCAGGGCCGACGCTGGCCATGAGGGGTTGAGGGAGCGGCAGGCTGCACTGAGGCAGGATTTCTTACGTATCCATTTTGTCGGCTCCTCTAGGTTTTTTCCCTTGTTACAATCATTTTGACAAGGTAATGCAGATCTAGCCTGAGAGCGCGAAGTCAATCCAGCAGCCACCGTTAGTGGTGTAGATGGTTCGTGGGGCGGTGGCACCGAGGTCTCAGATACGGACCAGGACCCCACAGTGCCAGGCGCTGCACAAACCCCTTTCAAAAAGACGCAGCCCTGGCCCAAGAGAGCTCAAAGTAGTTGTTACGAGTCCAGTTATATCACGCTGCTGGCCATGGGTCCCTGTCAAACCCAGGCTCCATTGTGTAGCACTCTGCCCTAACACACAAGAAGACAGTCCCTGTTCTGAGGGGTTGCTGGGCGAATCTGGAGGAGGGATTTGGTGGGGAGGGACCGGCTGCAGACCCGAGCTGTAGAGCTCGTGTGTGTCCATGGGGCCCAGCTCCCGGAAACAGCCGCTCTGGGGGAGTTTCACACTGGATCAGTGAAAGGCCCCCCACTGACTCAGGGAACTGGGTAAGGCACCTTGCAATTGACACACGTTTTCTTCTCAGTGTAGCGTATTTTAGAAACGGATGCGGAAGGGCTGGTGTCTACAGTCGCAGTCGTGTAAAAATCTGTAATACCCATTGTCCAGGTCACAGCGATCCTTGCGTCTTGGACTGCTCCATCCTCAGCTCCTCACAAACGGTGGGCCTACACGCTTCTGAAATGCAGCCGACTGGCTCACAGCACCATGGCTGTGGGAGGGAAAAGTTAGCCAAGGGTCCGTGGTGACATACCAGTATTTTATTGGGGAGGATCAGGCTCCCCAAAATGTCTCCCTTAGCAGCAATAAACTGTGATCCAGTAGGGTTCTCTTCATTGCCACGAAATGCTTTCTCACACTCACAACTAAAGAGAGAAGGATTGCACCCGGGCCAACAAACTCATCAAGGTGTTTGTTTCGGGGAAATTGTATCGTGCGTTCTTGAAAAGAGACGGAGTGTCTGTGACTGGCAGAGCATGGGACACAGGGTCGGTTGCAGCACAGGGCTCAGTTGGGCGGATGTGGCTTTGTAGGGCTCAACTCGTGGAGGTCGCAGGAATCATCCATCCTGCAAAATAATTCCCAGAAACAGCTTGTTGCAACGTGGTCCACACCACCGTGAAGCAACACGTAGGGATAACTTGGAGCCCCGTAGGTCTAGAAGGAGCCAAGCAAAGGGTTAGGGGGAATTGGTATCTCCCTTCAGTAGGATGGAAGAACTTTAGCAAGGGGCTTTGCTGACAAAGAATGGGCAGATGAGACCCTATGCTGACGTTTGCACAGAGCCAAGCAGAATATGGGCATTAAGGTCTCATCTGGAAAGCGTCTGACCCAGTGGCCTGCCAGTGACGCCGTGTGCCGGCCCTGAATGGATCAAGGACTTAGTGGTGCTTGCCAGAGCTGAAACCTGGGTGGTTCTCGGCAATCAAGATACGACGTACCTGCAGCTCCGGGAGTTTCACTCCATCTGCAGACATCCTTACAGACACATTTCTCCCGGCTTCAGCCTCCTGGTCCACTGCTCCCAGAGTCTGACTATAAAATTCAGAGCCAGTGTTTTCTGGGCTTTAAATTTCCCTCCCTTCAGCCTCTGCAGGTAGGAAACACGGGACTGAATCAGAGTGGGTGAGCCCAGATTGCATCCAGAGAATTCTAGACAGGGCAAACCAAAGAGCCTTGAGACTTACTGGGCACAGTTGGAGCAGGGAAGACGTACAGAGCTTTGGACCAGTGATCACTGCTATGCAGACTTGCAAGGAGGGCAGCACTGTCTAAGGGTTAGTGCACAGCAGTGGGCACCAGATATGTGGGGTGTGTGAGATCTGGGGCGAGATGCTTCACTTCTCGGTGCCTCAGTTTCCCTTCTGGGAAACTTTGCAGGGCCTTGCTATCATTGTAAAGAGCTTTGCGATCGCTGGAAGAAAAAGTGCCTGTTGTTATTATCTATTAACACTAAAAAATGGAAAAGGGCCCAGAGGTTCAGGCTTCAGAGTACAGGCGAAGCAGTTTATCCGAGGGAACGTGAATAATTCGGGGTTCCAATAAGAGGGGAATTTCCCAAGTAAGTGCTGCAGAGTGAAATGGGGGAGATCTAAATTCAGGCCCTATTCTGGGGGTTCTACGGGGAGCACAGGTTCTTCTGTAAGCCGAATAAGCCCAACAACAACAGCAGCAAAATAACGAAGAACGGATCCCGCAAGATGCTGGGGTCCTGCTGAAGTCAGGGGCAGCTGAGAGCGCTCAGCATCGTGCAGGATTAGGCCTCAGGATAGTTTTAGAATTCTGTAGGGGATTTTTCCCTAAGGTGCTTGGCAAACACGAATGAATCCTCATTACTCCCAGAGGCGCGTGAGCTATGCCTGTCTGTTTTGGGGACCATTTCCCCCCCTTTGTTTCATTTGCAAATAGCGGCAGTATGTGCGATAGGGGATATACACAGGCGCCGAGGCAGAACTGACCATCGCTTAGACCTCTAGGGACTCATTCCTCACTCTAGCAACAGAGTCATGTGGTTCCAAAATTGGTGTAATACGGTGGTGCCCACGCCCCTGGATCCATCTCCTTTGGGCCGCCTTCTGGCAGGGGCTGGGTGCATTCTGGTGATAGCGGGGTTCTTCCTCCATTACCCTATTTCCTACTATAGCCAGCAACGTGCATGTGATTCACACGCACAGAATAATCACCCCAGCCATGCGCCCCAAAGACACGGAGAGAGCGAAATCTCCATTTTGTTTTCTTTTGCTCTGTTCATTGTTGGACCATGCTGTGTGTGTGTGTGTGTGTGTGTGTGTGTGTGTGTGCGTGCATGCAGAGGTGTAAATGACGGCACAGAGAGCAGGGGGTAGGGGATGAAGCTCTCGCCCGTCTCCCCAATGGGTGGTGTTCCTTTTTGATCTCTAGCCCAAAAGAAGTTCCAGCGGGGTCGCTGTGTTAGTCTAGTTCAGCCAAACAAACCAGGAGTCCTGCGGCACTCTTAAAAGCTAACCAATTAATTTATCGCATGAGCTTTTGTGGGAGAAAATCCCACTTTTGCTTTGATTTGTGGACAGTCTGACCTGATCCTATTACTTGTACTCCCCTGCATTTGTTTTGCTCCCGTTCTGTAAGTCTGACGAAGGGGGATTTTCTCCCCCGAAAGCTCATGCGATAAATACATTTGTTAGTCTTTAAAAGTGCTGCAGGATGCCTTGTTTGCTTGGCACAAAACCGTGTCCCGGAGGTTTCATCTTTTGGAGATGCAGAACCATGGGCTGGCCCACAGATGGTTTTTAAAGATCCTGTGCAGCTTCTTATGGCAGGGAAGACATTATGGTGACCAGACAGCCCAATTTTATAGGGACAGTCCCCGTATTTGTTGCTTTTTCTTATATAGGCACCTGTTATCTCCACATGCTGCCCCACGTTTTCCACTCTGGTAGCTTGTCAGCCTCCACCCCAGTGTCCTGGGAAAAGCCCTAATCGGGTAACTACCTTCTGCCTACACCAGCTCCCCCGTAGCGGTGATGGAAAAGGTATTCTGGCCTGAACCACTTGTGGCATGCCTGTATGTTGCTAAATAAAGGCCATGGAACGTCCACGTGGCCTCTCATCCACAGCTGAGTAAGCAACGTGGTGCGGTGGGCGAGGACCTAAAAGATTGAATGGTGCAGAATCCAAAGTTTCATTGGCCGCAGACTAAGTTTCTAGCCCACAGGCTTGCAGGGACAGGGAGGGTCTGAGCCAAAGCCTGATCTTCCTGTGCCTGCCAAGAGCCGTCCCAAGCTGTGAATGAAACTAACCCGTGTCTCTCCATTTGCTCTGTGGCCAGTCTCCCACAGCAGTAAACTGCCAGTTTTACCCGGCCCCCAGTGCCCAGACTAATAGCCAAGACAGAGCCTGCCAGGCTGGGTGTGTTGGACTAGCCCCCACCCTTCGAATTATCTGCAAAAAGAGAATTTGCGGGAAATAGATACTCAGTGAATCGCCCCTCTGGATTTCCCTGTGCCCCCAGTGTCTGGCCTGGCTCTGTCCGCGTTAGTGTGCTGTGCTGTACAAATTAGTGCCAAAGATATTGCTGGCTCTTTAAGTTCAGGGAGGTGTTGGTAACGTAAATCTTGCTCGGCTGTGTTTCTATGCATCCATGGTTACCCTCCCTTTCCGTGGGGCAGTTGGTGGGGACTGGGCAGCACCTCGGCTGTGCAAGGGATGGGAAGTCTAAGTTTTGGGGGTGAGACGCGGAAGTGTCGGCCCCAGTGGACTCTGGGTGGCTTTTTTTATCTTGCTTTCGGTGGGTCTGTCTGATTGTTCAGGAAGTACTGTGCAGCTCAGCGAGAAAATCGACACAGAGGAAGAGAGCGAGGCACTTGTGTGAGAGCTGGTGGACTTTGTGGACAGGCTGGCCCTTGTGTGAAATTTGCAGCCGGAGAGCGAGCGGGGGCAGGGTTCTTCGGTGGCTCCGGGCGCAAGCATAAAAGCGCATTGTGTCCCAGGGACAGAGAACAGGATCTCACCATCGCCTGCGTTCCCAGGTGAGGATTCGGGTTTGAAGTTTGGAGGATGAAATGCAGAGTAAAATGAGCGGGTGGGTGAGGTGGATTTGGTATTTCAGAAAGCTTGCTTTCCATTTTCTGAGCCACACAGCTGTAAATTTCTCTCCCCCCACCGCCTTCATCTTCCTGCCAGTGGGTTGTTTGGTTGATGGTATCAGCTGCTATTTTAAATTCTTAGTGGCTGAATGGCAGCAAAGGGTTGGGGGGAAAGGAATTGTGGGAGCATTAATCTATATGGCCCCTGGGTCAGACCAGTGGTCTATATCGCCAAGTAAATACATTTGTTAGTCTTTAAAAGGGCCACAGGACTCCTTGTGTTTTTGGCTGACCCAGACTGACACAGCTCCCCCTCTGGAACTTGTCTCTGGTGCTGGCTGGTTCCAGACATGAACAGAATGGGGGAAATCTCAGGTGATCCATCCCCTGCTGTTCAGGTCCATCTTCGGCAGACAGAGGGGACACATGAAGCCTGGGTTGCATCTCCGAGCATGCCGGTTAATAGTCAGTGATGGAACTATCTTCCAGGGCCTGATCTAGTTCTCCTTTGAACCTGGTTATGTTTTGGGGGAAAGGTCTACATGCTGCTAAAATATGCTGGTTCGAATATGACCCCTAACTGTGTCACCACAAAGCAACTGGTCCCTGTCAGAGGCAGGGGGCTGGGATGGAGGAACCGCTGCTCCGATCCTGTCTGTGTTCCCGTATTGCTGCCTCCTGTGAAATGATAGATTACGGGCTGCTTTTAGGTCAGCCTGAGAGCCTGCGCATTAGCTGAGGCGGTGGCCGTATGCCCGACACTGGGGTGTCCTGGTTCGTGTCCGGAGATAGAAACAGAACACTTGCTGGGCAGGACTCCTCTGGGTGTGACTTACCATCCTGGAAAGGAATTGGATAACTTCAAAGGGTCCCATCTGAGGAAAGTAATTGATTGCATTCCACAAGGCATCGGTGCCCATGTGTCTCACCACCCAGATCCCCTTCGGTAGCGACAGGGCCTGATTCGCATCTGGCTTTTGGCTCCATCGCAGATGTGAGAGTAGAAGGGGAGCCCTATTCTGGGCTCTAGAGCCAGCCAGGCCTTTCTTCTCTGCTGCCATCCATTGCGTTTCCACCATTAATGCTCTGCCTCTGTGTCCTGGGGTCTGTCTGCCCTTCACTGCCTCCCTAGGGCTGAGCTGGCCTGTAACGTTCTCAGTGGGTTCATCGGACGGCCAGGATGAGCTCCTGTTCTCCAGGGATTTGCTCCGTGCCATGAGAAATGCTTCCAGCTGCAAATACCGGCTGTGCGTCTGTGCCAGTGACTACGGCCATTCCTGGCTGTTGTGATGGCAGCTGCTTCAGACACGCTGGTCGAGGAGATAATAGCATGGGGCTAAACCTCTACCCTGAGCCCGGGGTACTCTGTGGGGTGGATGAAAGGGACGAAGTTCCCTCAGGCCAGAGAACTGCTGAGGAGCAACTCCACAGAAGCTACTGTAGCTCAGTGCCGTCTGTGGACCTGCTGTCTCTCTCCCCGTGTATCGCAGGACTGGTCGGTACCTGTTGACAGCTGGTCTTGGGGGACCGTAGCCAGTGGTAATGTGAGTTCCAAGAAGCCATGATCTGCGGCATCGGCGGTGTGCATTCCTCTACGCTTCCCCGTGCCCAGTTCCCCCGGCTGCATTTGTCTCCAGCAGGGCACATGAGCACAAAGCTGAATCTGGGAAGGCCACCAGCACCCAGGTCCCTCCATCAGCCAAGCCCTGAACTCAGGGCTGTATGCGTCTCCCCAGAAACCTCTGAGACCACGGACAGCCCAGACCTGCAGCTGCCAGAATGGCCACAGTGGCAGGAAAGAAATGGCCATTGCTCAGGAACTGGCAGAGAAAAGTTTTTCACACCTCCCAGGGACAGGAACCGGAGGCTGCCCTCTGGCTTATGCCGGCCCAGGCCCTGGCCGGCAGGGCACCTGGTCTGGCCCTGCCTCCTTTTGGCTCCGCCCCCAGCACCTGTTGAGGGTGCGGTGGGCGGGGGCTGGCACAGGGGCCGGCAAAGGTTGCCGACCCCTGGCGTATGGGATGAACAGTGGGATTTTATGGGTAACTGGATTTTCAAAATGCAATGTCCCAGGTGTAGGCTGATGGCCCAGGCCTAGCCTGGATTCTGCTCTCACACTAGTGAAAACCAGGAGTATGTGAGATCTGAATTAGGCCCATCATATGTGTGACCAGGGCCTCCTGGGATAACCTCCTGGACGTGCAAAAATCAGGGCAAGGTGCAAAACTGGGAGCCAAACTCCCCACACACTGATGGGTGGTACTTAAACCAGTCTCCCTATCAGTCACAGCCAGGCTTCTGGCTCCCCACACCGGGTACCAAGAAATCTGCCCAAATAGAACCAGCTCCTTTATTGCATTCCAGCTCCTCTGGCTCCCACCTAGCCACACGGTCCCTTAAAGATATAGGGCCAGCCACATCACACAGAACGATATAGGTTTGGATCTCACCCAAAATACCACACTGATAGCCAATCCTTTAGCAACTACAACTAAAGGTTTAATATAAAATGAAAAGAAGCAAAGTATGAGAGATGTTAAAGGGTCACAGTGAATCACACAAATGCAAATAATTTAGAGTCCATGTAAAGCAGTTTGCAGGCTTGTTCCTCTGGTAAACACCCAGCACCCGGGTGGCCTCAGTCCTTTGTCCAGTCGCAGAGGAATAGTTCCAGAGATGGGTGTTGGCTGTAGACTGGGGACTTGAGAGCCACATGGAGTCGGGGCTGCTGCCTTTTATCACCTCTGGCCTTCTCCATGCTGTGTGCAGTTCTCTCCAGTCAAAATGGAGCTGAGTCACATGGCCAGTCCGGGTGACTCACTGGGTGGGTTTCTCCCCAGGCCCATTGTACCTGTACCTCCCTTAATGGTCCGTCAAGGAGACAATGACTGCAGACCTGCTGTCTGGAGTGTTTCTCAGAATCACCCAATTTGGAATACAGATACAGCTAACCCATTCCTATCTTCTAATACAGATATGATACCTACACATAGACAAAATAATCATTTCTAGCAAGTTACAACCTTCATATTGATACCAAACATGACATAGTTCCTATGGATTATAGCAATTATGAGATATTAATACAAAATAATATAAATGGTTCCCTAAATCCAGACAGCATCACAAAGTGTTTAGCGGTTAAAGCAAAGGGTTTGAAGTCAGGGCTCCTGGGACCCTTTTCCCAGCTGTGTCTCTGTCTTCAGGTGAGCCGCTTCATCTTTCCCCCATCTATGACCTACCCTTTGTACGCAGCCTTCGCCGTGAGGAATGAATCACCTCTCGGGAGGCAGGTGATGATCAATCTCTTTGTACGGATGGGGAAGCAGAGAGGAAGGAACTTGGTCACGGTTAGACGGGAAGAGTCGTGGACACAACTCAGGTTTCTTGACACAGCATTAGACCCCGGTAGATGGTGTCTGCCTAGGCTGTGTCTGTCTAACATTTCCCACGGGGGGGAGGAAGAAGGAGGGAAGGTGGTTGTATGAAGTTAATTAATCTGCTGTTTGCAAAGCGCTCTGCAGTGCTTGGGTGAAAGATGCTATAAACACAGAAAGTGTCATTTGCTATTAATAGGTGCTGGGCAGTACCTGAGCTCCCACAGCACCTGCTACATCAGGCCCTGCCTTGCTGTGCATCTGTGGTCTCCTGGGGTTAAATGCTTTCATTCTCCCCCCCACCGCCTCTCTGATAGGAATACCTTTTCTTTCTCCATGTCTGGTCTGCAGCTTCACCACTCAAACAGCCTCCTAAAGGCCTAGAGAGTTGGCTGGCTGGCAGGAATTTCATCCTCCTGCTGCAGATGGGCTAGCAGACCTTGCATCCAGGCTTGTACGTTTGCATTTTGAATTTGTAAGGCTGCATTCGAGGGCAGCTGTGGGGTGACAGCCTCTCTTAGTGCCTCCCCTAGAAATTCACTGAGTGCACACAGATGTGTTTTTGAGTTTGCTGGGGACACACAATGGCCCCTGGGCTCTGAGAGTCAAGCTGGATAATTCCTTGCTCATGCCTCACAGCCAGGAAGCTGTAGGGGTAGGGATTTCACGGACCACTTTGCTGCGACCGGCCCAGGGAGAAGAGAATTCTGTTTGCTTTCTCGTGGCTCTGTTGGTGAGGCAGAGAGAATGGGGCCTACCACCTAGAAGATGAGGGCTGGAAGGGACCTCAGGAGTCCAACCCCCTGCTCAAAGCAGGACCAACCCCAACGAAACCATCCCAGCCAGGGCTTTGTGAAGCTGAGCCTTAAAACCTCTGAGAATGGAGGTTCCCCCACCTCCCTAGGTAACCCATTCCAGGGCTTCACTACTCTCCTAGGGAAAAAGGTTTTCCTAACGTCCAACCTGGATCTCCCACACTACAACTTAGACTCATAGGCTATGTCTACACTTACCAAAGTTAGTTCAAATTAGTTAATTAACTTAATTCAAACCAGCAAATTTTAATTTGAACTAAGCAAGAGCCATGCATGACACCTGCTTAGTTTGAATTAGTCAATTGCATTGAGCTGAATGTGCTGGTTAGTTCGAATTAACATGGCCACATTGGGTTAATTCGAACTAACTAGATCGAATTAACCTTTACTTCAAAAAGTATAAGCGAATTTATTAATTCGCATTAAGGAAGCCCTTAATTTGAACTAATGAAAGCCTAGTGTAACCAAGGCTTAAATTAGTTCGAATTAAGCTTTCTTAATTCGAACTAACTTGCCAGTGTAGACATAGCCCTAGACTCTAAGGTCAGAAGGGACTAATATGATAATCTAGTCTGACCTCCTGCACAACGCAGGCCGCAGAACCTCACCCACTCACTCCTGCAATAAACCTCTAACCTACGACTAAGTTATTAAAGTCCTCATTGATGATTTAAAGACATTAAGGGACAGAGAATCCCCTAGCAACTGAGTCATGCCCCATGCTACAGAGGAAGGTGAAAAACCCCCAGAGCCTTTGCCAATCTGCCCTGAGAGAAAGTTCCTTCCCGACCCCAATATGGCGATCAGTAAAACCCTGAGCATGTGAGACCATTGTTCCTAGTTCTGGCATTTACCACCACTGAGAAGAGCCTGGCTCCATCCTCCCTGGACCCCCCTTCAGGTAGCTGAAGGTTGCTATCAAATCCCCCCTTGCTCGTCTCTTCTGCAGACTGAACAAGCCCCGTTCCCTCAGCCTCTCCTCATAAATCATGTGCTCCAGCCCCCGAATTATTTCGGTTGCCCTCCCCTGGGTTCTCTCCAATTTGTCCTGCATTTGTGTCAGCTGCCAGTCGTGGGGCTCACACGGGACAGATGTAATGTGTCAGAAGAGGTCGTTTCCCCAGTCACATCTCTGACTGTAACCACGCTTTGTAGGCCTGCACTGGTGGCTGCAAATGTTAGTGTCTCTGTGGTTCAGTCCCTGGAAGGGAAGTTCACGTGACCCATGCTGAGGCTGAGACCCCCTCGCACCGTGTTTTCCTCCTCCCCTGCAGCCCAGACTCTGTGTTAGCAAGAGACAGACATCTTTACAGCGCTTTTATTGAGTTATTGCTTTCCTGCTCTGCAAAGCAAAGAAATGGAAGGGAGCTGGAGCTGTGAGTGGTCTAGATCTTGAGCTATTTTGGGTTTACTTAATCCTTTCTCGACCCCAGCTCCCAGTAAGAACGGAGTAAACATGGAGGGCCAGAACTTGCCTCTCATGCTGGTGTTACGTTGCACCGAACACTGCTGCTCTTCTCTTGGGCTTGCACAAAAAGGTATCCAGGTGTTATAGAGGAGTGCGTGGTGGGGGTCTCTGAGCCCGAATCTCCACGTCCACCTGGCCATTTTTAGACCAGCCCCATGAGCCTGTCCACTGGCCTGGCTTGCCACGGCCATCCCGTGGGTTTTTTATTAAAGTGTAGATGTGCCCAACGTGGATAGAGGTGTGCATCACCTGAGAGTCACGCTCGGCTGCCAGAGCGATGCATGCAGTGTGAACATCTAATTAGAATCCACCAGTGTGGGAAGTGCTCTCAGCCAAGCACGGCATGTTTCCTGGGCTTTCTGTTCCCCTCTCACCCTCCACCCATCCCTTGGGTCAAGATCACTACAGGGACAGGGTAGGGAAAGATTCTCAGCTTCTGCCCATCCGGTACTTCCTCTGTGTAGAGAGAACTTCACATTCACACGCAGTCCTTCCACCTCCTTCCTCTGACACTACACTTGTGCAGAGTGGGATTAAACCCCACTTCCGCAGATGAGATTTTGTGGACAGTTTCTTTGCACTGTGGCTTTAACAGCTGTATGCAAGCAATACGAAGCTGTCCAAAGGAATGGAGAGCCAGAGCTCATGCAATGTAGATAAAATAACAGGTGACAGTTCAGTGCAGCCCTGCCTCAAGGGTATAAGCAGGGATTTCAATTCAGAATGTGGAGTAGCCCCATGGAAACTGCAGCAGAGGGAAAGCTGAGGCCTTGTACACATTACAGAATTATCGTGCGGTAACTATGAGAGCGTATGCACACAAATCCTGCTTGTTGCGGGGCAGGTAAACAGGTAAACCTCCCCAACAGTTCCGCGTTACAATGTGTGTGTACGCTCCTCATGCAATAATCGGACTCCGGAAATGTCCCAGCATTCCAATCCCGTCCTTTCTGGTCTTCCTCCTGCACTCTGTGGCTGTGACGTGACTGGCCCCGCCCTCCTGCGAGTCCTGGGAATTTTTGAATTGTTCCCCTCTGGTCACTTTCTGTTTGTTCGGTGCGGTGTGCAGCTCTTTTTTGCCAAAGCAACGGCAGCTCAATGTGGCAAATGCGCTCCAGTTTGGACCACAGCTGAGGTGCTCAACCTTATCAGCATCTGGGGAGAGTCTGCTCTGCAGGCACAGCTGTGCAGCAGCAGGCAGTATTTTGACACCTACGGGCAGATTTCTCGGGCCATGGCAGAGAGAAGCTATGAAAGGGACACGCTGCAGTGCAGATCGAAGGTGAAGGAACTGCAGATAAGCTACCATGGAGCCAGGGAGGCAAACTGGTGCTCTGGGTCGGCACCGGTTACATGCAGATATTACAAGGAGTTGGAAGCCATCCTCAGCGAGGATCCCACAACCACTCCCAAGGCTCCTGTGGACACATCTGCACCCTCTCAGCCAACGGATACTGGAGCAGACCAGGATGATGTGATAGATGAGGAAGTGGAGATGGAGGATGACCTGGAGGTTTGAAAGTGGTGCAGCCGGCTTATCAGGGAGTCAGGAGCTGTTCTCCACCCTCCCGAGACATGCAGCCAACATTCCTTCTCCACCTTGTCTCCTGAGGCGGCAGAGGGGAGCTCTGGTAAGTTTTCTCAAAAGTGATGCGTCTGTGTTTGGGAGCTAAGTCTTCTAGGCGAATGAAGAGTGGGGGTGGTGGGGCGGGAGCTGGCTGTTTTTGGGTAGATGCATTTCCATTTAATTTCTCACTGCTCAGAGCCTCTACTCTGCATTCACGAGCAGTGTATTAATGCATGCAGAAATTCTCAAATAATCATCTGCATTGAGCTCACTGAAGGTTTCCTGGATGTACCCCCACAGCCTCCTAGCAACATTGGATGGGAGAGCTAATGTGTTTCCGCCCCTATAGAAGGACACTGTTCTTCGCCAGTTGCAAAGCACGGTACTGGGAACCATGGCTGCGCACAATCCCGCTGCATACGGTCCCGGCTTATATCCGGTGGCACGTAGGATATGCATTCTGGCGTGCAGGGGCACTTTAAGGAGCGAGATTTTGGCTTCCATGGCTGTGTCCTGTGGAGAATGTCACCCCAAACTACTGTTAATATTCAAAATGCACTGTAGTATTTTAGCAATCCAGACAACCCTTTCCCAAATTCCTTTTGATCACATAAAAGGGCCAGTCCTGGGACCCATGAACAACCTACGTACCTTGTTCAGATCAGTCAGGGAACCAGAGGATGCACATAACCCTGGGCACAATGGAATGTGCTGCTGGAACTTAACATTGGATCTTTAACCAATGTGAGAACAATAGCTGTACTTATGATGTTTCATTTTTCCCTAGAAATGACCTTCACTAGGCAGTGGTCTGCACCAGCTGACCAGCTGAGAAAGATAAGAAGGCGGCCTTGCAGAAGCAAGGAGGATATGTTTCAAGAGCTCATGCAATACACCGAGGCTGCAGCAAGGGAGACTATTCTTTGGAGACAGGAATGCCGGCAGGACTGCAAAGAGAACTATTTGAGGAGGCAGAAACAGAAGGATGACTTGATAGGCATCCTGAAGGAGCAAACACAACTGCTAAAGATCATGGTTGGTCTGCAGATGCAGCTGCTTCAGGCTCGCCCTCCCCTTCAGACACAGCATCAGTTTCTGCCTCCCACACCCCATTCTCCCACAAAGCATTTCTTCGAAGGCCAAGGACCCTCCTAGTGCAATGCCCCTTCACAGAGCTATGGCATTGAGCCCCGCATCTACACACACCTATAACACCTTTCATAGTCTCTACTGAATGTTAGCACACCATCTCTATTTTTTAGTAATAAAAGTGAATCTCAAATTGTGCACAGTTTCTTTATTCATACAGATCCAAGATTTGTTACCTTATGTTCACTCTTTATTCATTTGATTACAGTACATCTTCTCTCTCCCCTTTCCCCCCCAGTAATGAATTGCCCTGCAGGTTTGCTGTTGCAGTGTGACCCACTGATGTGATGTGCCCTATGCGTTCCCATTACTGAAATGCTCCCTGAGTGTCTCCCTTATGCGGACGGCTCTTATGCATTGTGCCCCCCTAATATTCCTAGCAGCTGGCTGTTCAAATGCACCCTCTAGGCGCTCAGCCTCAACATCCCACGCAGGGGAAAATTTCTCTCCTCTACTTTCACAAAGGTTATGAAGGACACAGCATGCCCCGTGATGATGGCTGGCATGTTGTCCTCATCCAAGTCCAGCCTCCCACACAAACAGCGCCAGCGCCCCTTTAAGCGGCCGAAGGCACACTCCACAGTCATTCTGCATTTGCTCAACCTATAATTGAACCAACCGCTCCATGCTGGGTTATGAGTTGCCAGTGTAGGGCTTCATGAGTTATGGCATGAGTGGGTAGGCTGGGTCTCCTAGGATCACTATGGGCATCTTCACATCCCCGACAGTAATTTTCTCATCTGGGAAGAAGGTCCTGCTTGCAACTTCCGGTACAGCCCCGTGTTACTGAAAATATGGGCATCATGCACCTTTCCCGACCACCCAGCATTGATATCTGTGAAACGCCCCCTGTGATCCACAAGGGCCTGCAGCACCATGGAGAAGTAGCCCTTCCTATTTATATACTCAGTTGCAAGACGGTCAGGAGCCAAAATAGGGATATGTGTGCTGTCTATTGCCCCTCCACAGTTAGGGAATCCCATGGCTGCAGATCTGTCCACAATCTCATGCACATTGCTCAATCTCACTGTCCTCCGTAGCAGAACATGATTGATGGTTCCGCACACTTGTGTCAGCGCGAGCCCGATGGTGGACCTGCTGACTCTAAACTGATTTGTGACCGACTGGTGGCAGTTAGGAGTTGCCATCTTCCACACAGCAATTGCAACACGCTTCTCCACGGTGAGGGCAGCTCTCATTTTGGTGTCCTTGCGTCGCAGGGCAGGGGCTAGCTCCTCACACACTTCCATGAAGGTGGCTTTATGCATTCGAAAGTTCTGTAGCCACTGCTCATCATCCCACACCTGCAAAACAATGCGGCGCCATCACGCGGTGCTTGTCTCTCCTGATGAGAACTGGTGCAGATGCTCTGTGAAGGAGCTCAGCGATGTGGTGCTGTTGTTCTGCATGGCATTCAGCAGCTCTGCGTCCTCCTGTTCCTAGTCTGATTTGGAACTCAGTGCGTGTGGTGCAACCAGCCGAGATGTATTCATTATGCTGAAGGCGACAGTGGAGATCAGAGCTGGATCCAAGTTGTTGCAATTGGGAGTGCCAGGAAGGAATGCAGCAGTATTGAAAATGGGCGTGATTTGCTATTAGCAATGAGGAAGATGGCAGGGGAACACAATGCATCATGGGAGACTGAGAATTTCCCCGTGGTGCTCAGTGCTCCTCTCCTTCTACCCAGGATTCTTAGCGGTGAATCAGGACGACTGGAACAGGTGCCCACAATTTAATGTGGTATAATGCGAAATTGATAAGAAGAGTGTGGACACTCCATTCCGTTACAAAACACACCATGTGTACGCGATCCGGTGCAATAAAAACCACGTGACTTCTGCAGTGCAACAGGATTCTTGCACAACAATTCTGTAGTGTGTACATGGCCTGAGGCTGAACGTTCAGGGAAATGTCCTAGAAGTGAGGATGTGAGAATGCAGAAGGGGCAAAAGTTGGCTTGCTCAGGATATTTAAAAGTGAATTGCACAACGCTCTGGAGAATCGTGTGACCCTCATACAGAAGACAAAAAACAATACGGTGCTGTGATGGGCCCTGGAGAAGCACTCCTTGGATCTAATAATGTTTCCTAGTGGTTAGCTCACTGGCGCCCAGCAACTCTGTGCGTAAACTTCGGCAAACTCCTTTCTCGCTCTGTGCCTCGGTTTCCCCATCTGTAGACTAGGGCTAACGAGACCTCCTTTTGAAAAGCGTTCTGAGATCTCTGGGTGAAAAGCTACTAGAGGAGAGCTCAGGGTGGTCTTTATTTTTATGTTATGTCCCTAATTGCTTTGGTTCTATAACTATGGCTTTGGGGGGCGGCCCCATAGGCTGGGGATTGTAATTTGAGGGGTTATCACCCTTTATTAAATTGCCCTATGTCTAGAGAAATGAAAGAGGGTGAAGCCCCATTTAATCTCCCAGTCTGCTTCCATGGGCCCAGCACAGGATTGCTTCCTACGGAGCTGTGATCTGTCAGGACAGATCCCAAGACACAGGGAGGTTTTGGGAAGGTGAGTCTGCAGCAGAAGAGCGCTGACTGCCAGAGTGAGATTGTCACATGTTCCACTTCTTGATTTCATCCTGGTCCCACTCCCTTTCCTGCTGGATCTCACACTCACTCACTTACCTGGAGTTGAAGCCTGTTCTCGCACATCCCCCCATGGTCTTTGCTTTGCTGAGTTAGCCGAATTTCACACATTTACTCTTGCATCCTAAATCACTACCTCCAGCTCCTGATCCTCCTGACCATTCTTCTCTGTATTCCCTCCAGTTCTGTCAGACTCTGCTTACATGGCAGCCAGTCCTCACTCCGGTATTCCCAGGAGGGCTGCGAGAACTAGGACTAACCTCCTTTCTCTGGGGTCAGCTGCCTTTCCATTTATGGTGCAGAATCCCCTTTTACAGCAACACCCCAGTGCAGACTGAATTTGGAGGTGACATAAGGCTGGCCTTTCCCCTGTGAACACTGGAACCTCAGGTTCATCTGGACTCACCTAGAGTTCAACGAGGAAGATCTTCTTTTCCCAGCCTCCCTCCGTGTATCTGGCCAAAAATACCTGCTAATTTTAGTTCCTGGTTGGCCCTGACCAAGGTTCACACTGACATTTCCTCTTCCCCCTCTTCTCACAGCCAGCAAGACACTCACTCACCCCACCTGCCCTCAGCCTCCCATTCCAGTATGGAAATAAGGATTCACTAAGGGGGGCCTGAGAGCCATGAAAACACCCTAGCACCAGATCTTTCTCCTGTCCCTATAGGAGAGAGAGAGAGCGTTCTCAGCAAGCCCCCGGAGCACTCACCAGTGATGGCAAAGCTGGCAATATCAGGTTTTTTCTTAAAAATGATTAACTTTTGTGGTTTAAAAATTACCTGGATGGAGTAACTAAATCCTTCGTGGGGTGTCCTGGAACAATCAGCTGTTTGTGGATAGGGCCAGGTTGTGATGAGGTGGGTTGCAGGGGCTTAAGATCTGCAGAGACTGAAGCAATTTGATCCAGAGTTGAGGAAGCAGAACTGGTTTGTTTACTGCTCAGAGAACATTACTACAGGCTAGGGAACGTGCCCTGGCTTGATCTGCCGGCTTTTCCCATGACTGGTGCAGCACCTGATGGTGTGATCTCAGGTTCCCTTCCCAGCATCGCAGACCAGGGTCCCCCCAGTGGCCTTGGACGGGGTGAATAGCTTTGGTGTGGGTGGGAGGAGAGTCATTCTGTAAGGAAATCCGACACTGGGTTTCTCTTTCACAGTGGCATCAGAAGTATAGTTTCCAGATGTGAGACCCGCTCTGAGGGCAGAGCTGTCCCGTGCTAACAGCAATCTCTGGGCCCCGTATAAACCCATGAGGATATAATCCCCATCTCATGTAGCGTGCAATCTAAACAGACAAAGAAACTGAACAGGGGTGAGTCTCCGTGTGCGAGTACAGCTGGATTTTGAAAGTATTGCTAAATATGTAGAAAAAGAAAGTCCCAGGCCATCATCGCCGCCCAGCAAGCCCTCCTCAATTAGCTCATTTCTGACAGGCTTTCCAGAGGCTGTTGGTCCTGGCCAGAGATTGTGGTGTAAACTGGGAGGCCGTGTGCCCCATTGTACTTTAACGGTGGGTAATTGCTGTGGCCACATTGAGGGCAGAAAAGTTGGAACAGGTGCTGTTAATCCTTCAAGCAGATAAAGCCAGGCACATGAGCCATCGTGCCAGGAACAGGTTTCACGTTTCAGCGGCTGACTGGTCCTTTAATGGGCTGACCGGTCTTTTAAGGGGAGCTGGGTTGTAGCTCTACCTCTGACACACTTATTCGCCTCCCCAGCTGGGGAAAATGGGGTGTGTGATAGATAGGCTAGATAAAGTGGGAGGTTCGGGAGGGTCTGGGAAAGGCTTCAACAGTGGCTAAGGAAAGGCTGCAGGGAGCAAGCAGCTTCCTGCCGGGGACACCAAGATGCCAGAGAAAAAAGATGTGAGCTCGGGAAGGCTGGGTATAGCCTGCCAACCAAGCAGGGGGCTCAGGGGGGCTTGATGAAGAGCAGAGAAGAATGTATTAGACTGGTGGGACTTAATTCTGAGCAATTTAAAGACAGAATTATTGGCTATAAGGGAGGGGGAGCCTTTGTGGAGGTTATTGTGAAGGGGAAACCGAGGCAGAGCTACTGTAGCACCATCCTATGCCGTGAGAAGGTGCCCAGGAGGCAGCTGACTCTGGTGCAGGATCAGAGAGGATTTGTTCTGCTCTATTCAGTTCGGTTCCTGTTCTGCAGCACTTCCCAATTTGTGCCAGTTTACAGGAGGGGGAAGTTTGTCCCCCTAGGAACTGACTTCTTTGTGTGTTGCATTTTTCTACGGGTCAGTAACTCTGAACAGTAGGACAGTCTGACACAGACGTTCGCGCCCTGTAAGACGGGATGCACTCTTGATCAACAGCCCTGCAGTTCCTCGGCCCTCCCTGCTCTCCGCTCTACGTGCCCTGAACCCCCTGGAGCTCAATATGCTCAGCACTGGTGGGAGGAACAAGGGACGCCTGTAACGCCTTGGCTCCAGCCC
This sequence comes from Pelusios castaneus, assembly GCA_007922175.1. Taxonomy (NCBI): domain Eukaryota; kingdom Metazoa; phylum Chordata; order Testudines; family Pelomedusidae; genus Pelusios; species Pelusios castaneus. The sequence continues at coordinate 621,871 of ML685941.1, forward strand.
CTTCAGGAGTAAATGTGGGAGCTGCTAGCTGGAGCCTGCACTGATACCTCAACTGATGTGGTATGAGGCTAGGAGTGAATTGGATCTCTGTAGGGTCCAGGGAAAGGCAGATTAGAACCAACAACTCAATGGCAGGCCATGGAAACCAGTGCAGATCACACGGTTGTATAACACCCTCCCTGCTAGAGGGGTCACTGGGAAAGCGAGTGTATTATTTCCTCTTCTGCCAGCGTATTATTGTACATGCAGCCTGCACAGAAGGGGAATTCTGTCTGAGCCTCCCTTCACGATGTCTAGAGAAGGCCTGGAAGGTTTTTCTTTTAAAGTTCTCCCCACCCTTCAGGGGCTTGCTTTTCCTTTTAGAAATCGCCAGCGTCTCCGGCTGAGTGTCCCGGGTCTTTTCTGGAAGACTCTTTGGAGGTGTCAGAGATGTGGAACATCAGCTTTCTCACATCTCGGTGGAAAGGGAAGGGGCTGGTCAGATCTTGAGCTAGAAGAGCTTTTCTCCCAAGTGCTGTTAGACAGATGAGCTCAAATAGGGGCTAATTAAAAAAAAAAACCTCTAAACACTTTGAGGGGGGTGGGGCAGGAAATCCCTCCCCCTCTAGTTTCAGGTGTCTGCTGTGTCTGTCCCCATCCCACCAGTTCTCCGGCCATCCACAGTCCTCCAGGAAACACGGCATAGACAAGCCCTCATGTCTCAGACAAGTTTGTGGTTCCTCTTTAAATATAACCCTGATGGAGGAGGGTGGAGATGTGGTCTGGCAGCCTCAAGAGGAAGAGTAATCCTTGCTGAGGGGCAGGATTGAAGGTGCCGGATTGTCTACACGGTGTCTTTGGCCACAGTGGTGGGGTATCCTGGGCTTTCAAGGTGGTGCAGCACCAAGTTATTGCTCTTGCAGCATAGCTGTGGGGATGGGGACACTGAGGGAGAAGAGTGATGAGGGAGAGGCTGTCTGTGGTCTGGGGGCTGCTTTTTGAGCCCAAACAGGGTGGGAAAGGACCAGGCTGGTTCAGGCTGTTCTTAGCTGGGCTCTCTGGACCTCAGGGGAGCAGGGTTGCTGGGAGATGTAGTTTCTGGGCTGGAGCAAGGCATCCTGGGAGATAAAGGAGTCTATATAATTCAGGCTGAGAGAGGGCACTGAGGCGGGGAGGCTTTGGACCTGCTCTTCTGTTGTGTGTGCGGTTTTGAGGCCGATACAGCCCGAAATAAATGGCTGTGTGTGCCTTGTGAACGAAACACGGCCCTATTTGTTTCATAAACTCCATGCAAGTGGCTTTTGTTTTTTCTTTGAGCTGCCCCTGCAACTTGCACACTTGTCTGGGGCTCTCCTACGGACCGTGCAGCGGCACCTCCGCATCACAGCCCTCAGGTCTCCCGGGGAGCTGCTCCGTGCCGACGGGCAGAGTTCTCTATGTCGGCGGCAGAGCAACGCAGCAGTTGCCCACACGGGCGCGTTTGTCAGAGAACCTAATGCTGGGCAGGGATGTGTTTTTCCACACCCTTGACTGGTAAAGGTTTTACTGACAAAAGTGGCGAGTGGTTTCACTCCCAGAGAAAAATGATTAGAGGAGCGGGTCTGGGTTGGCTATTCGGAAAAACTTGTTCACGGGGAGGGTGGGGAAGCACTGGGAATCTCTCCCTGGAACCGAGAGCAGCATTTACCCACCAGAGGGGAAGGAAGACAATCTGGCAGAGTTTGCATTGTGAGTTGACAGCAATTTCACAGTTTCCAGGCAGGAACTCATTTCTGATGAGCTGTCGAGTTGCTTCTGCTAATTGCTTGTGTTATCAGCACTCTGCCGCAGGGACATGCAGCTCACCGTCCTTCCCTGCGTGTCCGTTGGCGCGTGGGGAAGGGGAGGCCAGCATCACTTCCCAGGTAGCAGTCAGGGCAGGTTCTAGAGTGGGAACCTCTTTACCTAGGCCACAAACCCACCTGAGCCCTGCTTCCACTGGCGTGCGGAGGCTCTCGGAAAAGAAAAGACAGGCTCTGAAATTCTGGAGGGGTCCAGGATCAACAGTGCAGAGCAAGGTGTCTGTTTGTCTGTTTTAGAGCAAGTCCCTTTTTAGTGCATTTATCGTCACCTCAGGGGCGGGCCACGCTCTTATTGCTGTTCTACCCCAGGTATTGAGGCCGTGGTGCAACGCGATGAAGTGACTCCCCCAAAGTCTCGGGGGCAGACCAGGGAATTGGACCTGGATCCCAGGCTGGAGTCCTTCTTTTGTGATGATCTAGGCCCGTAAGCACCTGTGTGGTGGATTATAAATGCATCTAGGCCAAAGCAAACCCTCCCAACCCCCAGGAAGGGAAAAGAGCTAGCTTGGGCCCAGCCCCCAGAACACCCCCGAGTTTGGGAGGAGCATCTTGTGCTGGGCACCCATGAGGCTGTGTGCTGCTGCACGCCAGAAGCGCTTGCTCTGGGCAAAGAGTGGCCCCCTACGTGGTGCCCTGAAGGCCAGGGGGTTCGGGTCAAAGATGGGGAGTGGCTTTCAGAGGGGAGGAGTCCTGCCCGGAGAAGGTCCTGCCCGTGGCCCAGGGAGGATGTGGCTGGAGCAATGTGGCTGAGTGCCACTCTGGTGGTGGGGGTGGTGGGGGGTCTCTAAGCAGGCTGCTCCCAGGCCACTGAGTTACAGGGAGTGGGAAAGTACATCCCTGGCATGAGGCTACTGAAGTCAGCCGAATTACACCAGGGCTGGATTTGGCCTCTGCCTCAGGGGCAGAGAGCACCGTGCACTACCGCTCAGATTTACTTCCCAGCAATGGGATTGCATCTGCTTGCCCCAGGGCTGGGTTTGGCCCTGGAGCCGTTTGAGGGCTGGCTCCTTGGGTCACCCTCTGGACTCAGTGGACGGGGTGCCAGGAAGGGGTTGGTGGGAGGCGGTGATGCCCCATCCACTGCTTCCCACACAGTCGGTGCAATGGGGACCCCTGGCTTGCAGGGGGGAGAGGCTGCTGCCCCACTCCTAGTGCCCAGCGGATGGGTCTCCTGCCCCTGCTCATAGGAAACGGCGGTGGTGGCGGAATTTGGGCTGCTCCTGTTGCCAGCTGGCAGGGATGTCATGGCGATGGGGGGGCAAGGAGCTGTGTCTGGGGGTGCCGTGGGGGGGAAGGAGGGTGCTGAAGATCTGGGGGTGCATTATCCCAAGTTCTTCCTCATTCTTTTGAGATTATATGCTAAATGCCAAGAGGCGTTAGGTGAATTTTTTAGCCTCCCCCCACGTGAGCTGCCCCAGGCGCCCCTGCTGATGACCTGTGACGTTACTCGTCACGAGGGACGGCATCAGATGCAGATGCTCTCACCTGCACTCCCTCTTGTCCCTTAAGGGGTCATGGCCGGGAGCTTTGGGCTCCTATTTCCCAGGCGTCCATTCCTTTCAGCCCTGCTTTCCCCTTGTTCTGACATTCTCCTCCTTGGCTTCTTTCCGCCATCTCTTCTTTGTCCCCCTGATCTCCAGCACAGTCACTGGCCAGCCCCAGGCCTGTGGGCTGAGCAGCATTTTGTGGGGTACCTCCGCTCCCATAGAGAGGGAGTGTTACCCAGTGGTTAGGGCATGAACCCACAGCTTAGGCGATGTGTGTTTGAGCCCCCTGCTCTGCCACAAAGCCCCACAATCACTTAGTCTCTCGGTGCCTCAGTTTCCCCATCTGTAACGAGTCGGGGGAACAGACCTCCTCCACCTGAGAGGGACAGATGCACTAAGGACTGTGAGGCACTCACAAACTGTGGTAGTGGGGTCAGATGCGAACAAAAGATAGATTGTGGGGGGCAGATGGAGGGGGCTGTCTCTGTGGCTGGTTGTCTATGTGACATCTAGATGCTGTCCACACACGTAGAGGAGATCAGCATCTGGGTCTAGGTCTTCTGCTCCGGTAGCTCACAGTCCCTTGGGATTGCCCCATGCTGATCCCATGTGCAGATGCAGCATAGGGCCATATCATGGCGGGTTGGACAGCACTCTGCTCTAGATAGTCTGAGCTAGGGGGTAGCTCGTGGGTGGCCCGCTCTTCCAAGAGCAGGAGGGGAGATGTCCCTAGGAAGATCCAGTCGGTTTGAGAATCTTTGCTCTGGAGACTATAAAAATCCTGCCTTGGCTCAGGTGCCACGGCCAGCGTGGGACCTTTACCCTCTCTGATTTCGGCGGGTCTGTGAAGTCTTGCTTTGGAGGGCGGATTGTGCCCACCGGGCCAGCGTCGGGATGTTTTGGCCTCACTTTGTGGCTCCCCGGGCCCATCATCTCCTCTGTCTGCTTCTCTTTTCGCAGTGCCCGGTGCATCGCTCTGCTCCTTCCCCTTCTGTCTGTCTGCAAGTGTCTTTCTCTCTCCCTGCCCGGCCGTGTGCTTCTCTCTGCATCTCCAAAGTCACTGAGGCGAAAACTTTACCAGGCTTCAGTGTGAGCTTTAGGAAACGGAGTCATCACCCCCTACGTCAAATCCTCAGTCGGCAAGGCTGACCTTTGCACTGCTGCTGTGGTTTGCAAACACCCTCCTTCCCGTTTCTGACCCCTTCCTTCCCCTGGTACGCGCCGTTGAGCAGCCCACAGAGAAGAGACTTGATCTCATGCTAGTGATCGGCTACTCCGACCCGCTGCTGAAGGCTGCAAAAGAGGCGTATATCAACAGCTGAAAGTGTTTTCCTTCCCTGGCGATGGTGAGAGATAAAAACCAGCGCAGGGCGGAGGTCCAGGCCTGTGCCTAGGAGATCTTTGATTCAGGGAAGATTTCGAGAGAGGTGAGTTAATAAATAGGGCAAATGCAGCCTTGGACTCAGGCAAGATCCTTTGAACCTGGTCATAGGGGGGACCCAGGGATCTGAGACAACCCAGGACCCAGCTGTCTGACCTACTGCCAGCTGTGCAGATGGGGTGTGTATAGACGGAGATGCAACCTCCTCTGGGGTGGAGGGCCTCCTTCAAATGACTGGCCCCACTGGCAATCAGAGCCTACGACACATAACCGGTGGAGTGATTCCTGTCGCTCTGGGGGAAAAGCTTGTGTGTCCAGTGCTGAAGGCTCAGGACCCTTAGTGTTTGCATACGTATGTGGCCAGGCAAGGATGTGGGGGCCGACCATCTCATCTTATGGTTTTGGCAGTTCTGCAGAAAAGGACCTGAGGTTACAGTGGACAAGAAGCTGGACATGAGTCAACACCATTGTTGCCAAGAAGGCTAACGGCATATTGGGCTGCATTAGCAGAACATTGCCAGCAATGGAGGGAAGTGATTACTCTCCTCTGTTCAGCACTGGGGAGGCCACATTTGGAGTATTGTGTCCCGTTTTGGGCTCCCCGCTACAGGAAGGATGTGGACAAATTGGAAAGAGTCCAGCGGAAGGCAAAGAAAATAATTCGGGGGCTGGAGTATGCGGCTTATGAGGAGAGGCTGAAGGAACTGGGATTGTTTTGTTTGCAGAAGAGAAGAGCGAGGGGGGATTTGATAGCAACCTTCAACTACCTGAAGGGGGGTCCAGGGAGGATGGAGCCAGGCTGTTCTCAGTGTTGGCAGATGGCAGAAGTAGGAGCAGTGGTCTCAAGGGACGGTTTATGAAGGTACTTGGTCCTGCCATGAGTGCAGGGGACTGGACTGGACTCGATGACCTCTCATGGTCCCTTCCAGTTTCTATGATTTTATGATTCTATGAAATTGCAGTGGGGGAGGTCTAGGTTGGATATTGGGAAATATTCCCCAGGAGTGTGATGAAACACCGGAACGGGTTACCTGAGGAGATGGTGGAATCTCCATCCTTAGAGGATTTTAAGGGCTAGTTTGACAAAGCCCTGGCTGGGATGGTTTAGTTGGGGTTGGTCCTGCTTTGAGCAGGGGTTGGACTAGATACCTCCTGGGGTCCTTCCAGCCCTCACCTACTCGGCTTCTTGTGAAAGGCGCTCTAATATCCAGCCAGCACAGCCCGAAGCTGGGTTGGGAAGCTCTATGGAATTCGCTGCAGCCACCTTCCTGAGTCGGAGGACTGGACCAAGCTGGCCAACATCTTCCACCAGGTTTCCACTGGGTGTGGGGATTTTAAACCTGATGTTTAAGCCCCTGTGCCATCCCTCGGCTTACCCCACTAGCCCTTTGCACCGGCGCACTGAGGAACTGATGAGGTTTTTCTGCCTTTGACCTCTGGCCTTCAGAGCAGCCTGAACCGGAGGAACTATTTGTCCTGTGCTGGAATGGGACACTCTGACAGAGATCTCGTGCACCTGGCTGGGACGGCAGCCCCGGCTTGTCAATACAGTTAAATGCTTCGCATTGGTCTGCGATCTTTGCCATCGAGGGCAACAATGAAGAGGCGAGACCCTTAAAGAAAAGGCTGAAAAATCCTTAAAACCATTTCTAATATAATGCTGAATGGTGATATTCCCTGCGTTCCAGCTGACCATTTCTGTATTAAAAGGCCAGAGTTAAGAATTTCACATCTATTAATCCCATAGACTCCTAGAAGCTGAGGGTTAGTAGAAGGGACCCCAGGAAGTCATCTAGTCCAAGCCCCTTCTCAAAGCAAGACCAACCCCAACTGGTGTGTTTTCATCCTGACAACACACCAGTGAATCACTTTCTTTGCCCGCTGGTTGGCGTGGCGCTTTTCCCAGCGGTTACGTGAATCCCTAAGATCTAGTCCTTTAATGCAGAAGTTGCCAAATGAAGATTAAAACCTCACAAATTAAATTTGCAAGGCCGGTCACCTGCAAACAGAATTGACAGTGTGGGTCTGTCTGCAAAAAGCTTGCAGATGCGAGGCCTGTGAGACTCCGGATATTGGGGGTTGCAGAAGTGCTCTAAAAATACATGCCTAGGCAGCACCTTGAAGTACGAGGTGGGCTTTGTGAATCTCACGCTGATGGTCTTGTATGTAAGCAACAGTTGCTCATCTGCTGGTGGAACGCGATCTTGCTGGTCTTGAAATGAACAGGGGTCTTCCCACTGACACTGATGCATGCTGGATCTGGCCCTGGTGGCCAGAGCTGGAGTCCTGGTACCACTGAAGTCACCTGAGAATTTTGCTGGTAAGCCCAGGTTTTCACCCCAGATTTCCACCAGTGCTCAGTACCCAGCAGCTCTGATAGTGCTGACAGGTTACCTTGCCCAAAATCCCAGGGTCTGGTGTGCTTTCAAGGTGGGTTCCAGGGAGGATGGAGCTGGGCTGTTCTCAGTGGTGGCCGATGACAGAACTAGGAATAAAGGTCTCAAGTTTCAGTGGGGGAAGGTCTGTTGAGAAACACTGGAATGGGTTGCCTGGGGAGGTGCTGGAGTCTCCATCCTTAGTGGCTTTTATGGTCCAGCTGGGATGGGGTTAGTTGGGGTTGGTTAGTTGGTTTGAGTAGAGGTTTGGGCTAGATGTCCTGCTGAGGTCCCTTCCAGCCCTCGTCTTCTGTCATTCTAGGATTCAAAATCCAGTACTTCAATATGCTGAACACTTGATAATTGGAAGGTGCTGGGTTCATAAGACCGGTCTGGCCCTAGTGAGCAAGAATGGCTATGGTTAAGCAGCTAACCCTGGATATATTAAGAAGACATCTTGGGGTTTGTCAAATGGAAAAGAACAATGCCAGGAGGGCAAACAACAGCGTTGGCTTGGAATATTCTAGGCGAATGTGCTGTGGCTGTCCTTACTCGGTTGTCCGTCAGGCAGTTCTCCCAGAGACATTATCACCTTATGTGAGTGTGAATCACATCTGAACTGAGTGAAAACTGCAGGTGAACTGAGTGAAAACTGCTGCCTTCACGCCACAGGCAGAGAGAGCTCTCTTAGCCAGGGGGTGAGGAAGGCAAAGTTAGAAATGATGATTTCTCCCTGCTGTGTAAGTTCCCAGCTGGTGGGATCTCTTATTTTGTCTGGGCTTTGTGGAAATGCACATATTGTAGGCCGGGGTCCGGGGACTGGGGTGGAAGAGTGTACAGCAGAAATGACAGCCACCCTTAAGTGCATAAGGAAGTGGAGGAATTCGTTTCTGATGAAAGACTGAGGGAAGGCGATAAGCGTGCCGCATCTCAGTTCGCGATGATTCAGGAAGAAGGTCCCTGCAAATGCAGCGTTTGGGGCAATGTATTTTGAAAAAGTCCACTGCAGACCTTCATAGCTTCTTAGCCACAGCGGTGAGGCGTCCTTCAGTGACCCGTGGATGGGACCAGATAGGAGTAACAGAAGCAAAGGAAATTTTGGCAGCAGGAACCCCATGACTGAACTAGACAAAGATCTGGAGAGCGCACGTCTGGGAGTCCTGCGGCATAAAAGTCCCTGACCCAAGAGCCTCCATCGGAGGCTTTCAGCCTTGATATGCCTGAGCGTCTCGGCTGCAGTGCTGGGTTGTGGTGCTGCAGATGAGGGGTAGGAGCTATGGGGCGCAGGTAGGGTGGGAGGCTAGGCATCAGGAGACCTACGTTCTATTGCTATTGACCTGCTGGCTGGTCTGGGGCCAGTCACCTCCCTTCCTGGTGCCTCAGTTTCCTCTCCCACTCTTTGGCTTGTCTGTTTAGACCGTGAGCTCTTGCTGTGTGTGCGTACCAAGCCCCACGGGATGGGATCCTAATCCCAAGGGGGGTCTCTAGGAGCCCCTGCAATGTAAACAACAGAACAGAAAGCACTGGAGAGATGTACGTGTGTCCAGGCAAAGTTGAACGTGGCAGAGATGTTGCTCCCATATACTGGGCACTAGATATTTGCGTAAATATATTCCAGCTAATATTAGGGTGGCTGTAGTTCCCAAAGGGAAAATGGGATGCCACATGGGGCTCTCTTGAGCCCACACCCCACATGTGGGGCTGGCTGGAGCTTCTCACTGAAGTCCCCTGCCTTCCCACACGTGAGGCTGGCCTTAAGGGGTCCCCTGCGCCCATGCACGGGGCTTGTTGCTGATGGAAAGAGCGAACGAGACAAAGGTCTAGTTCTGCCAAAAAAAAAAAAAAATCAAGACGTCTGGGACAGGGCTTAAAAAGGGGACTGCGGTGGCCCACACGGGACGTACGGTCAGCCAGGACAGATGCATCCGTGCCTAGTCCAGGATCAGATGGCTGGATGAACCAGTGAGTAGGGATGTTTTGTCCAAGATACCAGGAGCAAGGGGAGGTGACAATCAGATGGTGCGAATTGTGTTGGGCGGTGCGTCGCTTGTGTATTTTAGCTGTTTGTTGTAGCGTGTGAGTGTCGGGGTGGCTCGCCGTGGCTGATGGGACAGCCGAGACTACCACCGTGTTAGCATCTCACCGTGCCTGTAACCACAGAGCCACGGCGCGGGAACTCACTTCTTTCCCCAGGGGGAGGACGGGGCAGGGAGCCACTTGGGGAGCAACAGGTGTATCCCCATGGCTGGACCTCACACCCGAGGACAAGGGGGCAGCGTCCCGGCCAGGGCAGGATGGCAAAAGCTATTTGAGCTGCCTCCTGTTCCCAGTGAAGTCCGTGGTGGGTTTGCTGGGCACAGGCTGGGACTCGCTATGGTGGAGTACTTACTAAAGTTAGTTCGAATGAACTTCATTCGAGCTAGCACGGCCCCTAGAACGCCAGTTCGAACTAGCCATGGCCGTGCAGGGCACTTGCTTAGTTCGAATTAGTCACGTGCATTAAGCTCAATGGGCCGGTTAGTTCGAACTAACATGGCCACATTGGGTTCATTCAAACTAACTACTTCGAATGAACTGTTAGTTTGAAAAATATAATCGAATTTATTAGTTCGAATTAAGGAAGCCCTTAATTTGAACTAATGAAAGCCTAGTGTAGCCAAGCTTAAATTAGTTCGAATTAAGCTTCCTTAATTCGAACTAACTTGCCAGTGTAGACATAGCCAAGGAAAACAGAGGGGGTGTAGGAGGCTAGCTCCCAAGGCAAGAGGAAACCCCCATTTCTACTCTACCCCCGGGCCTGGCCAGCTGTGTCTGTGGTCTCCCTGAGAGCATAACTGCAGATTACATTTCCTTTGTTGTCTGCTTGCTCCCCACGGCGGTTGAGTTAATTCAACAGGGTTAGGTAGCCCGGGGGATTGTCTCTTTATTTTCATTTTAGCTGTTGTCTGTCCTGGAGCTCCGGGGCTCCCAGCATCTCCTTCATTAGTTTTGCCTGCCAAGCGCTTTGTTTCGCTTGTAGCAGATGTGGGTGTTAACAAACTCACAGGGCCAGATTTTCCCCATTTGCCCACCAAAAATAAGTGGTCCCATTTTCCCAGGAGCTCAGCACATTGGTTGCTTGTGGGATGCAGCCAAGCAGAGGCTGGGGAGCTTGGCGTTCCTGCATTCGAATCCGACATTGGCATGGACTTTCTCTGTCCTGCTGGGCAAGCTGAGTGCTCTCCCTCGGCCTCAGTTTCCCCAGTGATAAAATGGGAGGATGGCATTGCTGGGTGATTGGGCTGGGTAGTTGGCTGGTTTTATCTACTGCTTGGAGGCGGTGGAGCACCGTGTAGATGCTAATGTTACTGGTGGACCCTCCCAGGCTCTGGGACTGTCCTCTGTTGCACCCCTCTCTTGCTGTTGCGTTTTTCCTGATACTGAAAGAGGAGAGTGGTTGCGGCTGGGAACGGAATAGGGTAGATGGCCTGGGGTGGGCAGCTTGGTTTCCCTTTAGGCAGACTTGAGGTCCTTTTAGAGCCATATCATCATGGCTAGACATTGACGAGCACCTTGGAAATGTGTCTGACGCGAATGCAGTGTCACGGACGAGCTATGAAAACATTTTATATAAAATACAGCAAACCTGTGGCCTCCCGTGGTCATTCTGCTGCTTAGCATGGCTGCAAGCGTCAGAGAGCGGACCTAGAAAGCCCAGGCCCCGCCTACATGAGCTGATGGAGAATCCCCATTAGCCATATAGGGCTATGGCACACAGTTGGGCAGTCCCGATTCCATCCTGCACCCTCATCCATCCGCCGCAGTCTGCAGGTTGCCTTGAACCCTCGGACTCTCAAATTCTCTTTCTGTCAGGCCTTGGCTGGAGGAAAGCAGCAGCAGGCTCCTGGCCAGCTCTCCCGGTGCTGCAGGGAGCTGTTCCCGTGCTTTGGGGGAGGAAGGGAGGGATCTTTGCAGAGTTCATCCCACCTGGCTGTTTTTTGCCCTCCACCCCAGCTGTCTGCCAGCTTAGGGATGCTTGCTGGCTTGTTTCCGTAGAAATGGCTGCTAAGAAGTGAGGCCACACCAATGCAGAGAGAGTATCACTGAGGCCTGGCCTTTCCCCCCTTTCACTCCAGCACCAAGTAAACAGAGTTATTGACACCCCAGGACCCTGGGGCAGCTTGGATCTGGATCCACACAGGGTCGGGCCCAGCTGCATAGCCCAGACTGAAAGCCCTTCTCACAGCTGCCCATCAGAGCCCTGCTTCCCTTTGTCTCCCACTGTCTGTCCGTGCATGTCGCTGGTATCTCAGTGTCTCTGAAATGCCCCGGACCAGCAAGCCTGAGGGGTGATGTCCGACATCCCCTATATCCCGCCTGTTGTTAAATGGAATAGGGATGTGAATCTCGGCTGTAAAGCCATGAGAACAGGGACACCCGGCTCCATGTGTCCGGATCGTCCCTTCACAAGGTCCAGAACCCTCCAGCCAGGACTTTCTAAAGTGACTAGCTATTTGAGGGGAGTGGGGGGTGTCCAATTCTGAAAGAGCCAAGCACCTGCCTTCTGAAAACCAGCCCTCCTAAAGTGTCTTTGTTCAGGCCCCTAAAAACTGAGGAGCCTGAAATCACGAGTCGCTTCTGAGAATCTTGGCCGCTGTGTGCCGGAGCAGGAGCATGGAGATCTGTAGGCAGGGCTCTAATGCTGGCTCCCTGTTCTGGAAAAGAAGAATGAAGGAGATCAAAGAGGCAGTTATGGGGGACCTTCCGTTCCCCACGTACAAACTGGAGACTGGATCCTGCCCTGACAGGGGGAACACTCAGCTCTTTAGTATCTTTCTAACTATTCCTGCTGTTAAACACTTCTAAAGGGTGTATTATGTCCCCCACCAATGCCTGCTCCACACAGAGGATAATAGCCTCCTAGTTCTGCTAGCCAATGGAGTTATCCCTTTAGTTCTTTTAGTCAAGATCTTCTCCAAGGCTCCTTATTCTTGTTATGGCTGCTGTGTGCACTGGAGGTCCTTAGGTTTTGTGGACAGCTTTTGCAACTCAGAAGCAATTCATCTAATGGATCTAACTCCCCTCAGCCCCCCCCTTCTTCTAGTAAATTACAGAACCCTAAAAGGTCGATATAAGTTATATATGGTCCAAGATTCTTCTCTGTGTAGAGCTCCTTATAGTTAAGATTGCCCAACGCATCCCTGTATGAGACTTTGATTTCAGTCGCTTATAACTCTGCCAAGCTTTCACTACCCAGGCAGAAATTTTCTGAGCTGGATATCTGCCTCATGGTGGGTTTTTTTGGACAGTTTCAGCTGAAATGGTTAGGTCATTTTGAAGACTGAGGTTAGGGCAGGGTTTTGCCCTTGTGAAAAAACGCTTACAAACATTTTGCTGAGAAGCTGTGATGCCTCTGGTTTTTGGAACAGGCACTTGAAATGTGGCAGGGATGTGCTTTTTGCTGTGGACATTCACCCCCATTTGGCCAAGGTTGCAAATGTTCAATGGAGGCTTATTTGAGCCGGGCTAAATTCCCCAAAGATTCCGTCTATATGGCGTGTGCTCCTCCATCCTTACAGCTTTGGCATGGGACTGGATGATGTGTGTCATCTGGCCTTTCTACTGAGCCTGAGGGGTGATATCTGGAGGGCTGCAGAAAGGGATCTGGGTGTAATATGGATCACAAGCTAAATATGAGTCAGCAGTATGATACTGTTGCAAAAAAAGCAAACGCCTTTCTGGAGTGTATTAACAGGAATATTCTGCGTAAGATACGAGAAGTGATTCTTCCACTCTACTCTGCACCGATTAGGCCTCAACTTGAGTACTGTGTCCAGTTTTGGGCACCTCATTTCAAAAAGGATGTGGAGAAACTGGAGAAAGTCCAGAGAAGGGCAACGAAAATGATTAGAGGTCTGGAACATTTGACCCAGGAGGGAAGATTAAAAGAGCTGGGTTTGTTTAGTCTGGAAAAAAGGAGGCTAAGCGGGGATATGATAACAGTTTTCAAATACCTAAAAGGTTGTTATGAGGAAGGAGAAAAATTATTCGCCTTAATCACAGGTGATAGGACAAGAGAGCCAAGGTGGGTGAGGTATTAATGGAGTGGAAAAGAAGCGTATAAAATTTGCAGGTGACACCTCGCTGGGAGGGGTTGCAGGCACTTTGGAGGACAGGATGAGAATTCCAAATGACCTGGAAAATAAGAGAATTGGTCTGAAATCAATAAGTTGAAGTTCAAGAAAGACATGCAGGCTTGTTGAATGTAAGACACAGGAGATAACTGTCCCGCTGTACTCAGCCCTGGAAGAGGAGAGGAGAGAGGGCCAGAGAACAACAAAACTGATCAAAGCTTTAGAGAACCTGACCTATGAGGCAAGGTTAAAAAAACTGGGCATGTTTAGTCTTGAGAAAAGGCTGAGAGGGGACCTGATACGTCTTCAAATCTGTTAAGGGCTGTTATAGAGAGAGATGATCAATTGTTCTTCATGCCCAGTGAAGGCTGGAGAAGGTTTAGGTTAGGTAGTAGGAAAATCTTGGGCAGCCAAGCTCTGGAACAGGCTTCTAAGGGAGAACGTGGACTCCTCGGCAGTGGAGGCTTTTAAGAATAGGTTGGGTTGGGCTAACACGTGTCAGGGCTGGTCCAGGTTTACTTGCCTCAGTCGGGGGATGGACTTGGGGACCTCTTGAGATCCCTTCCAGCCCAACATTTCGGTGGCTCTGTGATAGGGTAGCAGGTTAGATGGACAGGAAGAGGGGTGGCAGGGGGCCCTCATTCTGGCAGCTCATTTCCCACCTTGGAGCGTCCAAGCTTTGTGGTGAATGTGGTACCTGACTAGGCTCCACAGCCGGTGGAGGTGGCTTTTGATGGCAGCTAATGGTGGGGATGGGGAATAGTCTGAGCTGTCTGCAATTTGGCTCTTACATATTCTGTTTCCTCGAGGCAGACTGGAAGTCTGTGCGAGGAGGTGACTCCAACATCACGGAGATGCCTCTGTAATACGAACCCACCTGACTGCTCGGCTCTTGCTAAATGCAAAGGCCTTGATTCTAATCTCCATTATCCAGCGTAACTCCGGTGCTGTGCCTTCCACTTCACTGGAGTGAGTCTGGATATCTGCTGGCATCAATGTCTATGTCTACACTGCAAAAAGTTAGGTCGACTTTGTTAAGTTGACCTAATAAGGTCGATGTTAAGTCGACCTAAAGTCGACCTTATTAGGTCGACTTAACAAAGTGGTGTCCCTGAACGGGGACTTAGTAAGTTGACCGAACTGCCCTTAGGTCACCCTAAAAAAGTGGACTTAAGCATCCACACTGGGCTTAGGTCAACCCAAGGAGTCGACTTAAGGGTTATGTCGACCTAACCGGTGGTTCTTATTAAGGAATTTCGTAAGTCGACTTAATGAAAGTCTGCTGGTGTGGACAGGGACTAAGTTACGTCGACTTAACCTCCTTAAGTCGACCTAACTTGCAAGTGTAGACATAGCCAATGAGACCAGGGGCTGGCCTTATGTTTTTAAGGGAGCCAGGAAAGGAAGGGAGGAGGGAGATTCAGGGAAGGCTTGTGACCGAGTTATCGTGTGGTCTTTCTTTTTCTTTGCAGCTTTTTTGCAAGTGAGGAATTCCAAGTCCCAGAGACAGCACCTCACATCTCACCCCCTCCACCTGCCATCCTCCCACGGGTGAAAGCACAACAGCCACAGAACCCCCCCGAACTGCCATCCCGACCAGGGGATCTCTTCCAACCAGAGTTCGGTGAGTGTGTGTCAATGTTAACCTGTGCTTACCTAACCAATCTTTGAGCCTTGTGTAGTTTCTGTCCGTCCGTGTGTCCATCCCACTCATTGCAGCAGCATCACAGTTTCTCCTGGATTGACCCCAGAGATTTTCACTGGTGGCAGGATCAGATTTCAGGTGTTGAGACTCCAGGCCATATCACCCTGCTGCATGGGGATGGGACCGTGGCTCTTCCACAAAATGGTGGTGGTTCTGATTCATGCCTGTCTGGTCACCACATGCCAAACCTTTCCTAAAATCCATACTATCAGCGATAGCATCAGAGTTTGGTTGACAAAAATCACATGGAGGATTCTATCCCAATGGACAGATTTGAAAAGGGGTCAGCAAAAAGACCTGCTGACATAGAGATGACATGGAGAGCAGATGAGAAGAAAAGAAGTAATTTTTTATTGAGAATCATTGATAATTTATCCAATAATTGAATTCAACTTTGCTGGTTGGCTGAGTCTTAAACACAACTCCTCAGGCTATGTCTACACTTGCAAAGTTAGGTCGACTTTATGAAGTCGACTTAATAAGGTTGACTTTACGTCGACTTAAAGTCAACCTTATTAAGTCGACTTAACAAAAGTCGACTTAACTTTTCAAGTGTAGACATGGCCCCTTTTCGACCTTATTAAATCGACCTAACGTTTTAAGTCGACTTAATAAAGTAGATTTAAGCGCTAGTTCAAATTAAACCCAGGGCTTATTAATTCGAACTAACTTTTTCTTAATTCAACTTAAGGAGCAGCTTAAGTCGACTTAAGGAAAGCCCAGTGTAGACGCGGAGTAAATTAAGTCTACTTAAGCCTCCTTAAGTCGACTTAGTTTGTAAGTGTAGATGCACCCTCACAGCTTCCTTCGGGGGCGTCTGTGACCCAAGATCCTTTTAATGTCAACTGGCAGAGTGGGGCTGTTGATAGTTACAGGCCTCTCCTGCGTCTGGCATGTATGTCCTGCTTCACCAAAGAATGTCATGTGCGGTCTTGACTAAAAGCTGTCACGCTGGTCACCCGGTATCATGTGCGGACACTATGCAAGACGTTGTGTATGGACACTGCAAACGATTCTCTTGAGGTCCCTTCCTGAGGACGGGTTCACCAGGAAAGGTGAAAAGTGAATTTTCTATCTGGCAAGAAGGTTTCTCTAGCTGGCGGTTTCCGTGTAAATTAAATATTGTGCAGTATTTCTGCTGCGGCAGTCTGAACCAAATGCTAGTGGCGGATTGCAAAAACTCCTATGGGAGACACACAACAGGAAAAGCAAACGGGCTGGGGTCGGGGGCTGGACCCTACCTTGAGGTGCACATCAGACGTTTGCAGTGGTATGTTTGGGGGACAAAGACAATGCCCTGTCATCCTTCGTGGAGGAAGTAAACGGCTGGCAAGTTTGCTTTGTGAAAGAGGAGCCTCAGCCAAGCTTGACGGATAACGCTGGAGAAAAACGGTGGCTAAGAGAAACTTCTTTAGACAGGAGACTACTGAGCGGAGTCTCTAGAAAACCATTTGTTTCCACCGCCCTTCCTCGCAGCCATGGGAGTGTCTGTCCTTGGATGCCAGCTGGACTCTTGTGGCGTGGAGCAAAGCGCTGGTCCTGGATTGACTCAGACAAGTAGGGGTGTTCTGTTCCTTTGGGACCCAGCAGGCCTGGCCGTTCTGTGAGCGTCCCGTCAGAAGGGGCTGGGCGATGGGTGTGTGCCAGTCATTTCCCCGTGCAGAGAGGGTGAGGCCTGCGGGGGCCTGATAGGCAGGGCTTGGTCTGCCCGTGGCTGGTGGTTCAAGGAGCTGACGCGTGGCAGGCCAGACAAGATGCCTTCCGGCTAAGGATGGGTGGTGTTGAGGGGCTCCCCGGCCCTGGGTACCCGGGAGCACAATAGTCACCCGCACCCCTGGGCAATGCTGGATGAGATGGACAGCTTTGCTGCTGCCGTGGTACCTGCCATTTGGGGCCGCCTGTAGACCAAGGCCAGGCCAGCAGATGGGGAATTATTGCCGGGGATTGGAGCATGGGGCTGGTCATCAGGACTCCTGGGTTCCATTCCCAGCTGCGCTACTCGCTGCTGGCCTTGGGGAACTCTCTTAGCTTTCCTGGGCCTCAGTTTTCCCCTACATAAAATGGGCATCCTGGTACTTCCCTTCCTCTCTCCGGCCAAATCCAGCCTTAGTTAATGAAGCCTAATGAGGCCTACGTAGTTAAGCCCT
This sequence comes from Pelusios castaneus, assembly GCA_007922175.1. Classification (NCBI taxonomy): domain Eukaryota; kingdom Metazoa; phylum Chordata; order Testudines; family Pelomedusidae; genus Pelusios; species Pelusios castaneus. The sequence goes on from ML685941.1 coordinate 638,899, forward strand.
TTGCAGTCCTTGGAGGGAAAGCTCTGTAGAAGCGCTTTAGTATCATTAAACTCATAGGCCTGCTTTGCACCAGCTGCGTAGCTCTCGGTGTGTGGGTGGGGGAGTCCCCCCCCCCCGGCGTGCCAGAAGTTGGTCCTGGCAGAAGTCATCAAGATCAGAGTCCGCCTGGACTACAACCGGGGGACTGGGTGGATCCCCAAGCACTGGGCTGGCGCATGGGGCTCCCCACCCTGGTATCCCCATAGTGCATACTCCAGGAGGTGAGGACAGCTTTGCTGCTCAGGTTCACCTTGAGTGGGTCCTGTGAGAAGGTGCTCCCCACCCACCCCTCAACCTTGTCTCTCTGGACCTTTTCATCAGGGCCCCTCTCCCTGCAACCCCCCCTCCCCCAATTACCTCCCCCCCAACCTCCACACACCCTGAGCCAGCTGTGAGATCTGCAGTCGGTTCATTTCTGAGGCTATGTACACATGATAAACTTGTCCCGCAATAAGTTATTGCGGGACAGGGAAAGCGCTATAAATATAGCTTTCTCGTGTCCACACGTGCTGCTTCTCTCGCAAAGGAGCATTCACCGTGTGAATGCTCCTTTGCGATAGAAGAGCAGTGCATGGTGCGCACCTGTCCCACCATGCACTGCCCACAGCCAGCCCCCTAGCCCAGCTGCAGGGCTTCCGGTGGCGGCGGGGGCTGCGTTTCCAGCCCCCGCTGTCATCCGAAGCCCCGAGGCTGAGCTGGGGGCTGGCCCGAACCGGCGAGGGTTCGAGCCAGCCCCCTAGCTCAGCTCCTGGGCTTTGGGTGGCGGCAGGCGCTGCGTCCCACCCTAATACTTTGCGTCCCTTTGCGTCCCACCCACCCTTTGCATCCCACCCTAATACTAAGTGGCAGGGTGAGGAACCCCGACAGGCCCATCTGTATTCCACCCTGGTCCTGCAGCCTGCCGGGGCTATCAGCTGGCAGAGCTTTCCAAGAGCTATGAGCTAGGGCGAGTTCCTGGTGCGGGTCATACTCCGTCCCTACATCTGCCCCTTCTGCGGTGTGAGAGCAACCCTGGTACATGTGTACATTGAGTGTGCCAGGCTGCAGCCCCCATTCTGGCTCTTCCAGAACCTCAGGTTCTGGCTGCACATCTCCCCACACCTTCTGAGCTCCGCATACCTCATCCATGGCCCCACAAAGTTGTGGGACCTCCTCGCCAGCCTTCCCCTTACTTTGGCCAAGATGGCTGAATAATTCTCCTTTGTTGTCTGCAAACTTACTTGAGTCCTGGGAGGGAGGGGCTTTTAGCCATGTGTGGGTTTGTGCCCGCCCACATCCCTGGAACCTAAATAGTACCAGCTACGTAGCATTACGAACGCACTGGAGGCAGTTCTGTTTTGTAAGCGCACTCGCATGTGCAAGGAGCCAGGTGTCAGCAGTGGGGACTAGAAAGGCTCTGCTTTATTGAGGATGCCGGGCACACTCAGCTCCTCTGGCCCCCAGACTGACGGACTGGGGCTGTGTCACGGTGCAAGGTCCCCCCGCCTCATGGCCAGGTCCTAGGAGCCATCATTCAGCCCGGTCCGGGTTGCAGAGGAAAGAGGAGATGGCAGTAACTGTCATTGGCCATAGGTGCCTCCAGTTTTGCTGAGGGAACGAAGCTGAAGGAAGTGGGGCGTGGTTCCCTCCTGACGCCTGCTTTCCAAATGCAGTCCTGCCCCATACGAAGAGGTGACTGTTTCTCTCTGTGCAGATGCAATAACGGATACGGTCCAGTTTCACATTATCTTTCCCCCCAGAGAGCTGTACCATCTGCCCGGACAGGGATCGCTCACCAAGCTCTGCATTGCAGCCAGCTCTGGGGTGGGGCGCATCAGCCACTCTGCAATAGCCGCACTCTCCCAAAGTTTTGTAAGGGGAAGCTCTATGCTGCAGTTGGGCCAGTGTGTGTAGGCATCCCCGAGCCAGATCGCCAAAATTAGCAGTGCAGCCATGGAGGCTAGCCATACAACTATGTACTTAGGATCCTGCGCTCCCCTGCTGTGTTTATCTCAGTCGAGGCTGGCCCAGGTCTGCCGATTGGTTTTGCAATCACAGCTCACCCAGTTGTGTGGATTCATCCGGTAAGGGGAAATAAGGAGCGGGCTTCGGCTGGGAAACCAGAAGGAGGGCTGAAGCCCTTTGCACAACTCTGAGGTGTGCGCCCCTGAGCGTGCAAAGATAGCCATGGGATCTTTCAGGACTGCAGGTAGTCAGGGGTTTGTTTTTAACAGCTCACTCGCTTGAAAATAGTGCTTCCTGCTTTGGAGGTTGAAAAAAGAAAGAAATCAGGGGGCTATTTCCAGCCTCGATTATCCCGAGTTCTTAGGAGAAAGTCTCCTCCAGAGACCGGGGTGCTGGTGTAACCTTCGGGAGGGCTAAATTCATTTAATTGCCCCTCTCCAGTGCCCCACAGAAATCAATCCCAACCCCTATGGGGAAAGCAGCTGGAGACCCAGGATCCAGTCTGTACAGGACTCACGGCGAAGCTTGCTCAGAGCTACACTCACACATTAAAATACTACTAAAACAAACATAATAATGAACTTTATTAACTACTAACTAAATAAACCTTATCCTAAGAAAACAAACTACAATTAACCAAGAACAATCCCTTGCATGAAAGATACCCAAGAGTCCCAAAGTCTGTGTGGAGTTCACCCAACTCTCAGCTACAGTTTCTGTTCCAGTGTGGAAGCTTGAGTGGCAAGAAATCGCTGTCCTCTTCTTTCTTTGCTGGGATCCTCTGTAGCATTCCATGCAGGCTTTCTCTTCTCCTCTGCAACCAGCCCTCAGTCCCATATGCATGTCTGCAAGGTCTGTCGCAAATGACTCCTTTACATGGAGAAAACATCTTGTTCACTCCTGGGTCAGCTCCTCTCCAGAACACTGAGCACATGGTCTCCTTTCAAGGCAGCTCCTGCCTGCTGTCTGCTCAGGCTGCTGCTCTCCAGTCATCTGACTGAGAACATCACATCACACCAGCAGGGTACACTGTGGAGATGCTCAAATTGCTACCACTCCCTGCTTCTGGAAGTTTCCAGTTGTGGGTCGCTAAACTGCCCAACAACAGTAACCCACCCTCAGCAGGTCTCCCAGAGATAGCCTTTTCAGGCATATGGGTTACACTGGGAGAGACGAAACCTGGCTGTCTTCCTAAAGGACAGATTTGATGCTTTAATTACCTCGTATGTCGTTGACTTTGCCAGAAATTAGACACACCTGCCTCTGGAATCTAGATGACTGCATAGCACTGTTTAGTGCTGGCGATTAGCACTCTGGTTCCTGTAATTCATGGTCTTTATAAAGGTTAAATAAGGGGCCTGTTTTATTTTTCGCCCCACCCTGGCTCTTACCTCCCTCTGGTTTCTGAGTGGAGCCTTTGATTCATTGCAGAACTCTGTATGAAAGTGCTGGCCCCAGGAACTGCAACCACTTGTGATTTCTTCCAGCAGCGCCAGCCCCGGTTTTGATACTCTGTCTAACTCTAGCTCAGCATATTACCCAAGAAAAAACTCCCTTCAAAATCACCGTAGAAATGCAAATTCTGGATGGAAAAAAGGGGAACTAGCAGGGTGTACCACAGCCCTTTCTTATGGAGTTTTTCGGTAAATCACGTCCTTCCATAACCTTCCCTCTTTGTCGACTGTCTGTCATTCTTTCGCTATGCTGCCTAATGTAGGCTGCAATCCTGCAGTCCTCGATCAAAACGCCCACTGGTTCAGGCTCTTGGGGAGAGAGATTTAAATGGTGTATTAACAGGAGTGTCGTATGTGAGACAGAAGAGGGCATTGTTCCACTCTTCCCGGCACTGGGGAGGCCTGAACAGGAGTGCTGTGTCCCGTTCTGGGTGCCACACTTTAGGAAAGAGGCAGACAAATTGGAGAGAGTCCCAAGGAGAACAATAAACATGATCAAAGCAAACCTGGCCTGTGAGGGATGTTTAGTCTTGAGAAAAGAAGTCTTCAGATCTGGTAAGGGCTGTTCTGAAGTGGATGGGGATCAGCTGTTCTCTGTGAAGGCAGAAGAAGTGATGGATTTAATGTGCAGCATGGGAGATTTAGGTGCTTTCAGGGTAGCTAAGCTCTGGAACGGGCTTCCAAGGGGAATCCCCATCATTGGAAGTTTATAAGAATAATGGTTTTTGGACAAATACCTCTCAGGGCTGGTCTGGGTTTCCTTAGCGCAGGGAGATGGAAATGGTAACCTCTTGAAGTCTCTTCTGGCCTGACATTTCTGTGATCCTGTGATGCGTAAGCCTCCTCTGTCCTTAGGCTGGTTTGGGAATCATATGGGATATCAGCGACACACAGCCAGAGGGCAGCAAGTGCTGCATGGTGGGCTGCCGTGTAGCATGAATTTCAGAGGCCGTTCACTGAGAGCCTTTGCCCTTCTCTAGAGTCATTCTTGGTGTGCTCAACAGCATTAGTTTCATTTTACAGATGGGGAAACTGAGGCACAGAGAGGGGATGTGACTGAGGCAGGGTCACCCAGTCACGCTTAGCAGGAAAAGCACCGGGACCCAGATCACCTGGCTCTCATTCCGATACCCTGTCCCCTGGAGGATGTTGCCTCTTGCTGAGAGAGCTGTGATGCTGGTAGAGTGGGTGTAGGAGTGGTTGACAGGAGCACAGTGATCTTGGGGTGCCTGTTCCCCAAACCCTCTTTGAACGAACCATGTTTCTCAGCCTCCCTTTGTATCTTTTCGCAGATGACTCTGACTATGAAGAGCCCCCATGGGAGGAGGAGTTAGCAGCTCCAGCAGGAGAAATGAATGACAAGGTTGGTTCAAAATACTGTGCAGAGTGTCCGGGCTTTCCAGCTTTTTCTCAGTGGGTTGGTCGGTCTGTCTTGCCTTCAGTTTTATAACCCAAGAAGAGAAAAAAGAGCCCCATTATTTAGGGAAAGGAAGGGTGGGGTGGAAAAAATCAGATGATACCATTAACTTCCTACCGGAGAGTGTCCAGGGCTCAGACACGCACTGCTGCAATGCGACCAACTCTGGTGTGGAGCACAGCGGCTGTTAACGGCACAACGCCTTCAGGCAGGAAGCAGAGAAGAACACTGAGACAGTAGGGGGTAAGAGTGAGGCAGAACATCATTACCCAAATTTTATCTGTGGTACAGAGGGTTAAGGCCTATCTACCACTCCTGCCAGCAACTGGGTGAGTTAGGACTTGAAGGGGTCTGGGTTGCTGTTGGGATCTGGCAGCTGAAATGCTGCTCTCGGGGGCGATGTTAGCAAGGCCATGGCCCATTTCTACCCTTGTCTGGCAACAACTGATTCAGAGAGACACGTTTCAGTTCTATCCGCTGGCTCTTCAGTTGCAAATCAGAGGCCGTGCGGAGTGCTCCCGGGTTCCCACAGCCTGTCACAGTTAGAGGAGCGTAAACCCTTCAGAGGACGTGGGCCTTGCTTCCATATGAATTAGCCCACCCTCGACTCCGTGTGAGCCGTCCCGGGTGTCGTAATCACCCATTTGTGGCGGGCGAGGGGTGGAAGGCATTTGTGCTGAGCAAGTCTGCTTGTGTGTGTGCGTATGCATGCTCCTCTCCACCAGAGGGGAAATGCAGAACTTCTCACCAAAACCCAACGCAGCATTTCTGCTTGCTCTAAAGGGCCCGTCCCTCTGGCTGCAGCTCCTTGTAATGTGGGTGCCGTGAATGCCGTTCTGAGGCTGGGGAGAGGCGTGGGGAGGGGAGAAGAGGTAGGAGCTGGAGGGAAGCCCTTATTACAGGAACTGGCCTTTCCTCTTTGGAGTTCAAGAACCGTGCCGTGAGTTTGGTTCCCAGCTAGACCCCTCACCACCCGTTGTCCCAGGTAGTAAGACTGGGTGTCTCTGCAGAAGGTGCTGCAAGTTGGGCTGGGCAGAGCCAGTGGGGACCTGCGACTGGCGTAGACAGGGGTGTAGGTAAGGAGGGAGGGGCGTCAGCAAAGCTGGGTGGGCGAAGCGGGCGCAACCTCTGCCCGTACCAGGCCTGGCTCGGCCTTAGCACCAATTTCACTCCCATGAAGGAAGCACACCTGAGTCACTCGGCCTCGCCCGTCGTGCTCCGGTGGGACCTCTGAGCCCCGCGTGTTCCCCGGAGCTGGCCCGTGGAGACGTACCTGAGCTCACATCCTCCAGCCACTCGAGAGGCTCTGGCGGTGCAGGGCTCAGCCTGGGTGCAAAGGTGCGCTTGGACAGCGATGGCATTGCTCTTTGGAACTGAGCAAGCGAGCGAGGCGCTAATTAGCTCATGTCTGTCTCCACGAGGTGCCACACGGTCCCGTGCCAGCCAGCCCTGCTCATAGAGACCGAAAGGGCAGTCCCGGCCTCACGCTCCCTGTCCCTCTCTCTGTCTCCGCAGGATGCGGAGACCATGAGGGGGCAGCCGTGCCCGAAGAGACTCAACAGACTCTTCAGTGAGGACGAGCTGATTGAAGACTATTACGAACCGCCACCTGCCAGGTAGGGACCGTGTCTACCGTCCCCTCCCCCTTGTGTGCGTGCATGCTCCCCCCTTCTCTGCTGTCCCCACCGTGGGGAACTGCGGAGCCAGGAAGGGACTGATCAGGTTGCTGACAGTAGCATCAGAAGCGAAGTGGGGCTGGGCATGGCACAGGGAGATCCAGCCTGGGTCGAGAGATCCTTGCTTACGTTAAAAGGCCAGGGGTCGTTGCTGGAGCTGGGTCATTAATGATCGGGAGGATGGTGTGATTGCAGATCTCAGACGATGTTTGCAAATCAGAGACCCTGTGAGGAGAGGCTGAGGCATGTTTAGTCTACAGAAGAGAAGAGTGAGGGGGGATTTGATAGAGGCTTTCAGCTACCCGAAGGGGGTTCCCGGGAGGATGGAGCCAGGCTGTTCTCAGCGGTGGCAGATGACAGAAAGAGGAGCAATGGCCTCAAGTTGCAGTGTGGGAGGTCTAGGTTGGATATTAAGAAAACCTTTGTCACTAGGTGGCAGATGTGGCTTTTCGGGTAGGTGAAGCAAGCGCATCCCTAGGCCCCCGAGCAATAAGGGGCTTGTCACCTGCTTCCCCTGTCCCAAAAGCTGTGTGCGCCTCGGTCAGCCGCAGGAGGAGGAAATGGCTCAGGGGGCGGGGGCCACATGGGGGGATCTGGGGCCGGAGATGGGGACTGGGGTGGCAAGGTTGGGTGGGGCGAGGGAGAGTGGAGCCACAAAAAGGACCCCCATGGGCCAGAGGGGGTCCTGCAATGGGCCTTCGCCTAGGGCCCCGATAGCCAAAGGCGAGCTCGGCGAGGGGGGTGATGAGGCCGTGGAATTAGTTACCGAGGGAGGTGGTGGAATCCCAAAGCCCTGGCCGGGATGGTTTAGTGGGGGTTGGTCCTGGTTTGAGGAGGGTGTTGGACTAGATACCTCCTGGGTCCCTTCCAGCCCTCATCTTCTGTGAGTCAATGAAAGCAACTCATTTGTCACCTGAGCTCTCTGGGCCAGACCCCCTCTGAGTGACGCTGGTGTAAATCTGGAGTCATCCCTCTGAAGGGAGTGGAGCGACTCTGGATTGACCCTGGTGTTGCTAAGATTTTGATTTTCCCGGAAGGACCACCCGTGGCTTTGGCCTGTCCCACCGTGGGGATTTCCAAGGCGCCCGCCACTGTCTCTACAGACACTCCTAACCCCGAGCAGCTCAGAGCCAATTACTGTCCCTCCTGGGGCAGGCTCAGGTTCCTGGTCGCCCATTCAGCACAGGTGAACCGTGAGGCAGCAGCAGCCGTGGCTGGTGTTCGAAGGGAGCCTTAAGGTCCTTGTCTGAAGCCTGCAAACAAGCCTGGCCCCAGGAGGACTTGCAAACTAGAGGAACCCAGGTGGTGTCCTGACGTCAGGCTGCCTCTCTGGGGTTCTTGGCTGTGTGTGGCCCGCAGCAGAGGGTTGGGGTGCTGGGCTCTGTGGGAAAAGGGAAGGGTGCACAAGCCTCCGGTGCTGGGAGGAGAAGGAGTATAGGAGCCCTGCTGGGAGATTTTTCTGCAGCCATCTTTTCTCGAAATGTCTCTGTGAGTACGAAAAGCAGACTGCTTGCTTTTGCTCCTGAAATTGTTAGCTCTCCTCTTCTCTTTCACTTGGGTTTAATTTAGTTCACTTTGGAAGTGAATTAAGCTAAACCGAATTAAGGCCACGTCAGTTCAGAAGGACAAGAATTGAATGCCGTTGAACCAATCCACTTCACATTCACACCTTTGGCTAATGCGGAGTCCTTTTTCTCAGGCCACATCCATGCTACAAACGTGTCGACTGTTGGCACACAGCCACTTCACTTAGTGCGTTGTTTGTCTGCGTGCGTACTTCGTTCCCTGGGTCGGCGCTGCACGTCCTCAGCTCACGTTCCTGGCCTGATACGGCGCGCCGTGCCCCATGGGAAGGCATCTTGCTGTGCAGCTTACAGCTGTCTGGCGCTCCGTCTTTTGGGAAGTCTTGGCAATGCATGATGAAACTGAAATTCGTTGCACAGGGGTGATTGGAGCATGGGGTCAACTTCCCAGTTTGCAACTGTCTGCATCCCATAATGGTGCCTGTAGCCCATAATTTTCACGCCTTTCCTTGAAAAGCAGAGCTCTGCTGTGTTGTTAGGAGTGCCTCAAGCACAGGATGTAGGATCTTGGAGAACTTTCAGAGCTTCAAGAAGAACTCAACGAGCAAGGAAGAGGGCAGATGGCTGTGGGACATAGCGAGAACCAATCCAAGGTAGTTGGTGGCATTCTTGGAGTAGCTGCAGACTGAGGAGTGCTACGTATGGGCCTGAGACACAAGCACGGACCGGTGGAATCTCATCGTAATGTGGGTGTGGGGTGATGGATGGTGGCTGCAGGACTTGCAGATGTGCAAAGCCGTGTTCCCGGATCTGTGAGCTCAGGGACACCAAAATGAGCTACACCGAGAGTTGAGAAACAAGTGGCATTTGCACTTTGGATACCAAGTTGCTACCAGCCAGTTTGGAATCGGTTTGGAGTTGGGAAATCCACCATGGAGGCTGTTCTCATGTACATAATTGCCTTCTGCCACGCTGCCTTCTGCCACGCTGAGCAATGTGTAGGACTTGAATGGCTTTGCAGTGATGGGGTTCCCAGACTTGGGTGGCTCAATAGATGGTATGCATATCCCTATTTTAGAGGAAGCCCACCTCGCCACTGAGTAGATCAACAGAAAGGGCTGCTTTCTTGTGGTTAGCAAGCGGTGGTTGATCACCAAGGAGACTTCACTGACACCCATGTTCGCTGGTCAGGAAAGGTGCATGAGGCTCATAATTTTCAGAACACAGGTCTGCTCAGAAGGGTACAAGCAGGGATTTTCTTTCCTGACTGGCTGATTACCGCTAGGAATATAGATATGTCAATAGTGTCTGAAGGGACCCAGCCTGCCTCCTGTATGAACACGTCATCCTGAATCCTCTTCTTTCTCCTCCTTCTCTGGTTCAGGCATGTGGAGGGCCAGCCCCCGAAGGCTGCAATAGCAGGAGCTTCAAATAAATCACACAGCGGTGCCTTCATTAGCATCTTCACTGCAGAAACTCGAGATGCTCAACTCATGCCGCTTCCCCCCTGAAGTTTTAAGCACTGCATTCTCTCTTCTGCTTAGGTTTGGCTGCTGACAGCACCAGCCGTGGAGGGTATGGCCTGCTGGGGCCTGGGGAGATGAGGAGGGAATTGCTCGGTTGCAGGATGCTAGGAGAATAGGACAAAGACACTGAATGCTGGCACTTGTTTCCACGGGCGGTGGTGATTTTAGCTGCTACCTCCCTCCTGAAGATCACAAAGGCACAGCTGTGAGTGGTGTCCTGAAGTCACCCGCGCCTGCAAGCCTCTGGGCTGTAGTGGTGCGACTGAAGTGGGAGAGCATCCTGTCGCAGAGGAAGAAAGAAGGCCACTGAACGGATGCTTCGAGAGCTCTTGGGAGGGCTCAAGGGAGAGAAAAGCAGAGGAGAGTTTTGCCTCTTTGGGATGTCCCACTGCGTCTTCCAGAACCAATAAGCGGAAAGCTGCGTTCTGCTGCTTTTGGGGGGATTGCCTGTATCTGGAAAATACCTACACACTTACTCAAGGGTCCTTCCCTGCCCTGGGCTCACCATTATCAACTGGCCAAACAGCAGTCCTGGTTCCCCCAGCTCGGCTGTGTCCCTTAATCCTTCCCACTTCCTCATCCATCTCCTCCTCCTTTCTTTTTCATGGCAGTGGCCTCTGACTTGGCTTCCTCAGGGGTATCCAGGGAGATAGTGTGTTCTCTGCCCAGGATGGCATGCGGCTTTTTGTAAATGCGGCGGATCTGACGCTTGGGACCAGATTGATGGTCAGCCTCCCCGGCCTTCCGGTCTGCATGCCACAGCTCCTTGGCTTTCTCACATCCCTGGCACTGCCTTTCTCCTGCATCCCACGAATAGGTGGTGACATTTCTATGGCTGGATGAGAGCTGGGCCGACACAGCCACTTCTCCCCGCAGCCCCAGGAGATCCGATGTCTCCTGTCTACTCCCGACAGGAGCGTGATCACTGGCGAGTTGCACCCAGCAATGGAGAGCTGCGAGGTACGCTCACCAAGCCAGGCAACGAGAAAAAGGAACATCAAAAACGTTGAGGGCCTTAAAGGGGTGGGAGGTTCCAGTCTCCATGAACCCCGGACAGAAGCTGCCTCGCATCCATCTAACTTTGGCGTCTAGAACAGGTCTGAGTTCCCTTGTGAAGACAAGCCCTAGGACAGATGGTTTTCCATTTTGATCCTAGAATTTGTACTAGATTTTGGTCAATTCTGCAAAACAAGCCGTCTCCGGCATTGGTGAAAATGAAAAGAGCAGCTCACTGGCGTTGGAAAGCTCTCTCGTTTGCTGCTCAGGTTCTCCAGAGCAAATGGGGCTCACGGGAGGTCTGCCCGTGGAGAAAGCGTGGGTAACGCCAGATGGGTGAGTGCAGCCATCCATGTGCCAGGCAGATCGACCCTGGTCAAAGCTGTGTCTGTCTTCTAACCCCCTCCCTTCGTGTAGGGGGAGTTTGTCGGCTAGTTAGGGCGCTCATGAGAGATTTCAGCTCAGTTCCCTGGCCTCAGCGACTCCAGTTACTTTGCAGAGGAGGGTAAGGCCCAGAGCACAGAGGGGCGATGTGGCTTCTAGGCATCCGGCAATCCGTTGGCCTGCCCACGAGGTCACTCTGCCTCACTCCAATCCAGACCCTGGAAACCACAGCAAAAGGAGAGTACTGGCATTTCAGGGCACCATGAATTCAGAGCGCAAGCTGTTGAAGATCAGCTGGAAATAGCTGGCGCCCTTGTGGCCCTCAAGCAGTACCTCGCCAGGCTCCCTTATTGGGATCTAGGGAACTCTGCTGGGGGAAGCGTTTTGGAGAGAAGGGGGTGAGGGGGCAGAAGGCCCAGAGCGCCGTACGCCATTGCTGTTTTTCTGTCAAAGGCGCGGATGGATGTGGGGGAGCCACATGTTACTTTTGCCCATGTCTCATGTGACTGGCTGCCTGCCGTCACTTCGATCTGCAGCCCTCTTCCGGCTCATTAATAACCAGCCCCTTTTCCAGACCACAGAGGGAGGAGCCAGGCCGCGGCTATGCTGGAGCGCGTGGTTAGATTCCAGCAGAGCACCAGAAGTTGCCAGCCGGGGTTGATCCCAGGAAAGCTGGCTCAACCACTCCAGGGGAGGCGACCGGCTGGTGGCTCTGACCCTGGGGAGGTGGGTCAGGGCAGCGTAGGAGGGAGATGTGATTTGTGATCTTCCATGAGGCTGTGATCTCTTTTCTGCCCTCTCTGGGAGGTCTGTTGGGTGGGACTCTGAACGGCTCCCAGGGGTGCTGTGCAGCTCCCACTGGTCTGTTGTTCTGGCACGCCTGTCCTTGCTTAGAGGGTGCACCTCTTTGTACGAGCTCCAGCGCTTCCAGAGTTACCCCAGGGATAGATTTAGCCTCTGCTTGCTCCCACGTGTGTCTGGTCTCCCTGCAGCTTCTTTGCTCCGACTCCTGTCCACACTGCTCCCTTGCTAGTGGCCTCAAGCCGACCCCTTCGCTGCACCCGAGAAGTCAGACCCAGGGACTTCTCCACTGAAAGATCCTCAGGTTCCCAGCCCCAGTTCCTCCTGGAACACGTTCAGCAATTCCACCCCCATCTCGCATTACGTTGGTCCGTTCCCGGCGCCGGGTTTATCCAGGCGTGAGCAGCGGGTTCCCGGCTACTCTTGTTTCAGACGTATGTTGCCGTAGCAGACGGAGGCCCCAGGTGGGATCTAGACGGCCGGTCATTGGACCAGCCCAGCATCCCTCCCAGGCACACACCAGGTCCTGTCCCAGGGCGAGGCGTGCGGGCAAAGTCTGTGCGTGACAAACAGCCTCGCGCATGTCGGCCGCAGAGGGAGAGCACCGAGCCTTTAGCCAGCCCTGCTCATGAGGGGGAAGGAGGGCTTGTTCTGGGATCTCAGACATCGAGGGTGCAGGGCAATGGGCAAATCAAAGCTGGGGAGACCTCTGCGGGGAATGGGCCTCTTCTAACTGCACCCCCCCGTTTGCTCCTGCCCTCAGCGATGGCAGCTTTTGGAATGACGACAGCCTGAGATCGCTGCAGTCTGCCAGAGCGCTGTCCTCCAGCAGATCCAGCATGTACAGTATCAGCCTGGAAGGGTCGGATGCCCCCACGCAGCTCTCGCCGGTCATGAAAGCAGGGTGGCTGGACAAGAACCCTCCTCAAGGGTGAGTAATGCTCAGAGCGGCTCTCAGGTGGGAATGGGGGATCAGGGAGGTTGGTGTGATCCGGGCTTCCCACCCCCTTGGCCTGTCCATGCCTAGACAGGAAAGTAGCCCCCGAACCTGCCAGCTCCCCTCTTTTCTGGCGGTGATCACCGGCTTGGGTGGCTGAGACACCGAGACTGTGGGTCCCAGCCTGCCATGCCCTGCCTTGGTATATGAGGCCTTCCTTGTGGTGGATCAAGGAGCACCCTGGGAGACTCCTGGCGAGTTGCCACTCAAACACTGGCTGGGTTGGGCAGAGCCTGTGCCCTAGTCCACGGTTCTGCTTTTCGCATTTCCTCCCCGCTCAGTGGAGGGCTCTGGTTGAATTTCCACAATGGGGAGTCTCAAGCACGAGGACTTTCCCTGTTATTGTAAAGAGCTTTGGCAGCTGCCAGCAGACCGCACTTACCCAACAGCACTGTCCGGGGGCTTTGCATATTAATGAGGAGTCCGGAAATCATTCTGTTACTGGAAGTCAGCTGGTCAGCGAGGGGAGGGGAGCGTCCTCTGCTTTTGTGCTTGTTAAAGGGCCCGCGGTGGGAGGAAGAGGTGTTTGGGGGGTTGTAGCTGTGTCAGACCCTGGATATTAGCAGGGCGGGGGGGGAGACAAACAGAACATAAGGGATAAGGAGCCGTGCAAGGTGAAGAGTTCCCGAGGGGGAGCCGGGTCTGTTTCTTTCAGCAAAACAAAGAAGGAGTCCTGTGGCACTTTAAAGACTATCACATCTATTAAATCCACTTACGTGGATAGCGTTTAATACATTAGTTAGTCTTTAAAAGTGCCACAGGACTCCTTGTTTGTTTTATTCAAGGCGAAGTGGCTTGTTGACACAGGATTGCAGTCCTGGGACATTGGCAGATTTCTCTCTTGTGTTTCCCTTGCCCAAGGGCTCCTCTGTACTTGAAATGCTACAGTTGCCCAGACACAGCGTAGGGAATCCACCTGCCTAGGCAGTCGCTAAAAAGTAACAGGAGAATGTTTCCCTCACACCAGGGCGGTCTTCACAGGACTGGGGTTGGCTTCACAAAGTTACTCAGAGGGGTGGATTTTTTACACCTGTGAGCATGTAGTTGAGCCGACATAATTTTCTAGTGCGGACTTAGCAACCAGCCTGGGTGCGTGCAGCCAGAGTGGAGGGCACTGTGTGTCATTTACTTTCCATGTTACTGTGAGATCAACCCAATGAGGGAAATATTTTACTTCCTTGCTGGAGCCGTGGGAGGCCAGGAGCTGCCCTGATGAAACAGGAAGGTGCAGAAGAGCCCATAACAGGCAGGGTTTGCAGGACAAGATTGGCTATGGCTTCCTGATTCTCATGGAACATGTGCGCTGGCCCCAGGCGTGGAGCTGGTGAGAGAAGCCGTGGGGTTGCTCTAACTTGAGCCAGTTCTCCAAGGGTCTGTACTGCAGCATAGAATAGGTTCCCGTGCTGCGTCCTCTGGGGCTGGACTGGGTTTGTTGTCGGGACCAGAGACTCATAGGCTACGTCTACACTTAGAAAGTGAAGTCGCCTTTATTAAATCAACTTTAAGTCGGAGCCTGAGCAGGTCATGGATCTGCCTCTTCTCCTGCGCTTTGCTAGCCAGCTGCGTGACACCTGCCAGCTAGTGGGAAGGCTTCTTCGATTGCACAGCAGGCCTGTCTGGGGATTCACCAGTGCGGAGGCAAACGACAGCCTGCCCCCCGCCCTGCTCCCCCAGCAAACTGCCGCTGCACTGCGCTCCGTGCCTCGTCGCCTGCGGGTACGGGAGGCCCACAGCGACTGGTGGGAGCGGGTGGTCCTCACCGCCTGGGATGACGACCTGTGGCTTCAGAGTTTTAGGATTAGCAAGCAGACCTTCCTGGAGCTGGTCCGTGAGCTCACCCCGGTTCTGCAGCGCATGGACACCAGACTCCGACCCGCCCTGCCCGTAGACAAGCGAGTGGCCATTGCTGTGTGGAAGCTGGCAACCCTGGGCTCCGACCGCTCCGTAGCCCAGCAATTTGGGATTGGGAAGGCCACTGTGGGGACCGCCCTCATGCAGGTCTGCAGAGCAATCAACCAGATCCTGCTCGCCCACCTCGTCACCCCGGGCCACCTGCACGAATTCCTCACCGGACTTGGCTTCCCCAACTGTGGGGGCATTGTGGACGCCACCCACATCCCCATCCAAGCCCCAGGACATCGTGCCAGGGACAATGTCAACCACAAGGGGTTCTACTCCGTGGGCCTGCAGGCCCTCGTGGACCACTGCGGGATCTTCCAGAGCATTTGTGTGGGCTGGCCAGGGAAGGCGCACGACGCACAGATCTTGTGCAACTCCGCCCTGTACAGGCGCATGCAGGCGGGCACCTTCTTCCCCGACCGCACCATCACCATGGGGGACGTGCAGGTGCCAGTCCTGATCCTCAGGGATGCCGCCTACCCCTTGTTCCCCTGGCTGATGACGCCATACACGGGCCGCATGGATGCCAGCAGGGACCTCTTCAATCAGAGGCTCAACCAGTGCGGCAGCGTCGTCGAGCGAACCTCCAGCCATCTCAAGGTCCGCTGGAGGGCCCTCCTGACCCACATGCAGCTCGGTGAGAGCAACCTCCCGGAGGTCGTCAGCACATGCTGTTGCCTGCACAACCTCTGCGAGCTGCAGGGGGACAGGTTCCCCGGTGTCTGGGAGGCTGAGGCTTGCTGTGCAGTACGAGACGCCTGACGACACCCTGCCCCGGACTCAGCGGGGCCAGCAGCAATCACAGCTCATCCAGGCTGCACTGAAGGCCCAGTTCCACACCGGGGAGCATGGAGGGGTGGGCCTGTTACCAGGCCCCGTCACCTCCACCACCCGCCCACGCCTGCCCCCCCAAGCACCCGTCTCCCCCCGTCCCCACACCAATAAAAAGCACGACACACCGTATAACAGTGTTTAGGTGTTTATTCAGAGGGGGAAATGGGGGTTGGGAGCTGCAGGGGTGGGAGGTTTGGGGGGAGTGAAGAGGGTCGGGGGAGTGAGGGGGGTTGGAGGGAGTGAAGAGGGTCAGGGGGAGTGAAGAGGGTCGGGGGGAGGGACTGGTGCTAGTGGCCTTCGGAAGGCGGGTCCTGGGCTTGCAGACGTCCGCCCCGGGTCCTGGCCCGCCGGCGAGGAGGGCTGCCTCTGGGGCGCAGGGTGGTGCCCCGAGAGAACAGGCGCTGCTCCAGGAGCTCCAGGGACTGAGTCTGCCACTCCGTGAGGTCGAGCATGCACTCAAGCAGCCTCTGTTCGCCCCTCCGCAGCCCCTGCTCGACCCTCTGGTGGCCATCCTCCTGCTCCTGCTGGGCGCTGGCCTCCCCTTGCTCCAGCGCCACAATCTCATCCCCCGAGTCTCCTCCTGCTCATTGTCGAGGGAGGGGGACTCGGCAGAGTCGATGGTGTGGGCTGGCAGGCTGCCGCTCTCCTGGCCCAGACAGGCATCCAGCTGCTGGTAATCTGCCCCTGTCCGGAGCGTCTCCTCCTGGACCTTTGGGTAGCCCTGGTGGAGGTCCTTGATCCTGACCTGCACCTGCTGGGTGTCCCGGGTGTGGCCCATAGCAGCCAGGGCCTGGGAGATGGAGGCATAAACCTCCTGATTGCAATAGCTGCCTCGCAACTGAGAGCTGACTGCATCATCCCTCCAATTGGCCAGCAGGTCGAGGATTTCCTGGTGGCTCCAGGATAGGGCCCGCCTGTGGCGCGGCTCTGCTCTGCCCTGCTCTCAAGCAGCAGGTCTGGCCAGCTCTGGGGAGCAGGGTGGTCAGCGGTGAGTCCTGCCCTGTGGTTGGCCAGGGCAGGATCTTCCTGTGCCAGGAACTCAGGGAGGAAGGTTTGGAGGCCATGGAGGTCGACTTAGGGCTACTCTGCGTCCGCACTGGCTTAGGTCGACTTAATAAGGTCAATTTAAGCGTTAGGTCGACCTAAAAGGAGGTGTTATTACGTCGACTTAACTTTTCCTTAAGTCGACTTAAGGAAAGCCCAGTGTGGACGCAGAGTAGTTTAAGTCGACTTAATTTGTAAGTTTAGACGACCCATAGACTCTAAAGTCAGAAGGGACCAGTACGATCATCTAGTCTGACCTCCTGCACAACGCAGGCCACAGAACCTCACCCACCCACTCCTGTAACAAACATATAATCCAGTGGTCTTCGACCTGGGTGACACCGCCCACTGGTGGGCGTTTTGTGAGTTTTGGTGGGCGCTACAAACATGAAGGAAGGAAATAATGGCCATGCCATTCCCATCCGGCTGGAATTTATAAAAAGTTTGAATGAATAATGAATAAATTTTATTTGAATGAAATTTGTTTGATATCCTATTTAAAATAGCTGAGTTTAAAATTTAAATAAATTGAAAATTATCATTAATGATTATCAGTACGACAATGTAACAATTTAACGACAGTGGCAATTTATAAAAAGTAACGATTTATGTAGGTGGGCGGTAAACTTACTGCAAATGTGAAAGTATTGGAAAACTGGGCGCTGATCCAAAAAAGGCTGAAGACCACTGATCTAATCTATGACTAAGTTATTAAAGTCAATAATGATTTAAAGACTTTAAGATACAGAGAATCCACCAGCAAATGAGCCATTCCCCATGCTACAAAAGAAGGCGAAAACCCCCCAGAGCCCTAGCATATCTGCCCCGGGGGAAAATTCCTTCCTGAGCCCAAATATAGCGATTAAACCCTGAGCATGTGGGTAAGTCTCACCTGCCAGTCACCCAAGAAAGAATTCTCCGTAATAACAGACCAGCTATACTCTCTGTGTCCATTGAATATGTCCCTGTGTCAGAGGAGGGGGGATCTCTGCTGGCCAGATGTGGCCATTTGCCTGCCCCCTTTGCATCACCTAAATGATCCAAAGAAAAGAAGAGACTTTCACTCAGGAGGTGAGATTTCAGCCTGGCCCCTACATGAAGGTTTGGTTTTCAACAGACAGCTGATTTATTATACCCCCCATGCCCGATAAAGTTTCCTGGTCAAAAGTCTTCTGCTGGTGGTGGGGGTTTTGCGGCAGCCAGCTACCTCTCCATCTCGTTGGCTGCCCCCGCCCACGTGGCCTAGGCCCCTGCCTTATGGTCCGTGGCTTACAAACCCTCCTGATCCTATGTCATACACTTCCCTGCATTTCATTTTCTCCCGTTCTGTAAATTTCCCATCTTCAAAGCGTCTGACGAAGTGGGATTTTCTCCCACGACAGCTCGTGCGATAAATAAATATGTTAGTCTTTAAAAGTGCCACAGGACTCTGTTTGGGAAAGCATTTGTGATTGACACCTGCCCTCAGCTAGACCTGACCCTGCTAGAGCCTGCTCGGGAAACTGACCAGAAGGAGACAGAGAAATTGACCAACTGAGGATCACCCTCCATGTGGCCTGCAATGAGGCACAGCGCCACAGGAGCTGGCAGCGTAGGGCGGGGTTAGCGTCAAGAACAGGTTTTACAGTGCACCCTGCGTGGGATTACCCAGACTGGAGTTGCCAGCTGCATGCAACAGCACCAAGTTGAGGGTGAAAGACACTGGCTGCCTGTAGTGGGGCGATCTGGCCCCCTTTCCGATCCAGGGAGGGCGATCCGCTCCCCTGCACACTCGATTACATTGCTCCGGGCCGTGGCAGATGCTGGAGAGCTAGAGGGATACGTCTACACTTGCAACTTAGGTTGATTTAAGGACGCGTAAGTTGACCTACAGAATGCCGCGTAGTGGAACCGTCTCCGGGAGCAGGAATATTCAGTTTATAGGAGCCGAATTAGTGATCAGCATTACTCAGAAGAGCCATGGCAGCATGAATCCATTCCTTCATTTACTATACTACTAGACATTCAGACTTACGCCGCTCGGCAGGGAAATATTTAATTGATTTACGTATACTCGTATATATACATTCACAGCAAAAAGACTGACCACAGATGATTATTTTATCAGCTACAGTTGGTTACTAACATAGTAAAAGCATCCTGATTGGTGAATAGCTTAGACTGGTTAAGCATTCGATCCCTTGGGGTTTTAACATAACGTGCTGCAGAGCTTTGCAGGAGCCAGGGTGCCAGCACTTTTGCAGAAAGTGGTGGAGGAATTAAAATACAGCTTAAATCCCTTGCAGAGTGCAGCGGTCGCCCGAAGAGCCAGAATACAAAAGGTTTTTACATTTAAGGTGCAATAGTATAAACAAAGGGGAAGAAATAAGATGACTTTAGTGCAAGTTGCACGTGTTGTCCGCTTCTCCCATGAGCCTCTTCACACAGAATGTCTCCCTGCCCCCAAACGGATCCAGCCGGCTGCTATGCTGTCTAGGCGCAGGGGCAGGTGGGCGGGGTACGATGAATCTGTATATGACTGCCCCGTCTAGCCGCCCATCTGTTTACGTTGCAAGTCCTTTGGGGTGGATTAGCTCAAAAATATCGCCCCCTCCCGCAGCCCCCAATGCGCCTGCTCGTAAAGCGTCCATCCCCTTCTCTCCTTGATTGGCCTTCTACGGGAGTGGTCGGGAACCCCGCCATTTTCCTCTGGCGCTGATAGCGCCCCAAGGCTAACGAGCCTTTCCCATCCCTTTACAGCTCTTACATCTACCAGAAGCGCTGGGTGAAGCTAGACGCCGACTACCTCC
This sequence comes from Pelusios castaneus, assembly GCA_007922175.1. Classification (NCBI taxonomy): domain Eukaryota; kingdom Metazoa; phylum Chordata; order Testudines; family Pelomedusidae; genus Pelusios; species Pelusios castaneus. The sequence goes on from ML685941.1 coordinate 658,222, forward strand.
GATATTTCGACAGCGAAAAGGTGAGTGGGGAGGAAGGATGGCCCTTGAGAGACCTGGGTTCGATTCCTCGCTCTGCGCCAGGCTTTCTGCGTGAGCTCGAGAAGCTTGAGCTTCTCTGAGCCTCGGTTCCCCATCTGTGCAATGGGAACAAATGCCCCGCCCTGCTGTGTGGAGGATAAATGGATTAAAGATTGTGCGTTGCTCAGATACTACAGACACGCAGCGATAATGACTTGCCGTGAGCCAGATCTCACGAGTGAAGCCGAGTTCGGCCTGGTCAGAAACTGGGAGGGAGATCCTGCCACTGCAGAACCAGGGGGGTGGAAAGATTAGGGTTGGCATTTCAGGGGGTGGCGTCCTTGTCTCTGAGTCAGACCAGGGCTGGGCGCCGGTGAGGTGTTCTCATCTGCTGTGGTCATCGAAGAGTCCGCTTGTTGGTGGAAAATGCAATTGCCTCTGGGGGGGAAGGGAATAGAAGGTGAACAGCACACAGGAATGGTGGGCACTACTTTCGTACGGGGCGAGAGGAAGGGTACCAGCTCCAGCTGAAAGTGCCAGAGGGGCTGAGATTTGCAGAATGGGACTGACGCCTCTGCTCCAGTGGGGTCTGTCCTGTCTGGTGTTCATGTCTGCTGACAGCTGTGCTTTTATTCTACGAAAAAAAGGTGCCGGTACTCAGCCGGCAGGAGCAGTGCGCTAGTGGGGGGGTGTTTGTCAGCAGGGAGCAGCACAATCCTGGGGGATGGAATCAGCAGGGGGAAGGAGACCCGCTCCTTTCCCCTGCTGATCCCAGCCCTCAGTGGGCCGGCCAGGGAAAAATAGGTGCCAGTATGCCGCACCAGTGCATACCGGCCGAAAAAAAGCCCTGGCTGACAGAGGGAGGGTTCTTGCCTCAGGCAGGGCTTACCACATGGGGGTTTCCATGGGGTGCATTACTGTCCCACGGCTGCCTCTCTGGGTGCTCGGTTGTGACTCCTCTGACTCTCTGCCGCAGGACATGTACTCCAAACGCTTCATCCTGGTGACCTCGATAACCCGTGTGGCCAGCATCGGGGATCAGAAATTCGAGGTGATCACGAACAACAGGACCTTCGCCTTCCGGGCTGAGAGCGACGGTGAGGGCGGGGCGCTCCAGGCGGTCACTCCTGGCTGGTGCTGGTTTCTTGGGTACACCTGGGGTGGGAGAGAAGGAAGCAGAGAGGAGGGAAGCAGCTGCTCCTGTTTCTCTCACCTGCTTTGGGGAGAAGTTCAGTAACCAAACCCCTGCACCGAGATGGCCTTTGTTGGGAAGGCCAGGGGTGCTCTAGGTCTCTTTTCCCTTGTATCCTGCTCAGGATGTCCCCAGGGATGGGTGCTTCCCCCAGCCCCCATGGAGAGACCATTCTACAGCCCCATAGGTCCCACTGGCAGGAGAGGTTTCCCTTTACACCCTTGGGTCCCGGGGGCACTAGAATGCTGTTTCTGCTTGGCGGGTTGAGGATGCAGCCTCTGTACGTGAAGAACTCTTGCTGTTTGGTTTCTTCTCCTGCTGCCCGTGGGCCCCTGCAGATGCCCACAGGGCACCAGCTTGGTTAGGCTCTCGGGAGGTGACATCATGGGGCAGGAGCTGACCCGGAGCCCTTTCTGCCCCGCAGCGGATCGTAACGAGTGGATGAGGATCCTGCAGCAGATGGTGGACGAACGGAGGGCCAAGGGCTCGGATCGGATGTCCCTGTTCCAGCCAGCCAATGGTACCACGGTCTCGGAGGAGAAGCGTGGCCTGCTGGAGCTGCGTGGCTTTAAGAACAAGCTGTATGTGGCGGTGGCTGGCGATAAGGTTTTCCTGTACAAGAATGCTGAGGTCTGGATCTGCCGAGGCTGTCTCCTTCTGCGGGGTGGGAAAGGGCCCCATTGAAATCCTTCCAGAGGACCAGGGATGGGTCACAGCCCCACTTGAAAAGCCTTCACGCCCTTCTTTCTCCTCCCTAACCCTCTTCCCTTCTCTTTACGCTTCTCCCCTCTGCCATCCTCACTTTGCTGCTCACCTGCTCCCCCTCCCTCTAGGCCTTCTCCCATGGGCAAGACTCATCAGCCAGACACCCAGAAAGAGTTCTCTTTAGTAACTCAGAACCTTCCCTGCCTAACATCCCGTCTCCGGTCATTGGCATATTTACCACCAGTAGTCAAAGATCAATTAGCTGCTGAATTAGGCTGTCCCATTACACCTTCTCCTCCATAAATTTATCAAGCTCAGTTTTGAAGCCAGCTAGGTTTTTTGCTCCCTTCAGAAGGCTATTCCAGAACTTCACTCCTTTGATAGTTAGAAACCTTCAGATCATTTCAGGTCTAAACTTCCTGATGGCCGGTTTATACCCATGTGGTGCTGAACTTAAATTGGCTTAAATCTGAAATGTAAAAGTCAAGGAAGGCTCTCCTTTTCATGGCAAGCCGCCTTCCCTTTCCTTTGCATGGTAAAAAGCTCTTATAAGGAAAACCCCCTTGTTTGTCGGTCTTTTGAGATGGTATCAAAGGTGGTAACAGCTGTCCTTTGGGGGGGGGAAGAGAAGTTAGCAAGATGGGCTGGAATTGCTGGGGGTAAAGTCCAGTCCTCTTTCCTAAAAGGCAACACAAGAGGATAAGGGGCGAGAAAAGAGCAGAAAAGAGAAAATGCAGCTTCTATTTCTGCCATTGACTTGTTCGCAACCTCAGTGCCTGAAGGACACAGGCCCAGTCCATGGTATTGGATTTATCACCCACATGGCAAACTCGTACCAGAATCAGGCTTTTGCTGCCTCCTTGTGCAGGAAACAAAGTCTGGGCTGGCTAAGCCGGGCTTCCAATAGACAGAGTTAAAAAGGAGGGGGATAGAAAGAGAAGGAACGAGGTCAGGAAGGGCAAGGACACGCAAGGGCAGGGAGGGAGGAGGTGTTAGGTCTTCAGCTGGAGCCAGCAGACATACTGATCTCGTCCGGTCCCTCTCTTGGTCTGGCATGGGCAGGAGATCTTTAGGGAAGAGACCAACAAAGGCCCAGTGGTGTTACAATAGATCCAGGCGTCCCAGGAGGCAATAGGAGTGGCAGCCATGATGTCCATTGGCAGATAGCTGCCTCTTCTGCCAGTTTGGCCCCAGAACCTCAGAACTGTGGTGGGCAGAAGAGCCTGTTCCTTCATTACACGATCCAGCAGATGCGCCTTGTTTCTGACACGCCCCTCTCGGTTCATTGATTCCTGGTCCTGCGCTGCAGGGCATGATCTGAACCCAGGCCTGAGTTGTACCAGGAAATCTCTCTTGTGTGGACTCTGTCTCCCTTTTGCACCTGTTCCCACCGACCCTTCTTGTTCCAGGTTCTTGGGACTTTGCTGTGGCTGTGCTCCCAGGTAGAGTAACGGTGCAGGCCCAGCTACCATGATGTGCCCCCGGGGCTAGAGTTTCCTAGACTGACCCTGCCAGCACGTGGTGCTGTAGGATTTCTGGCTCCCTTGGCAGGCTGGATGCCCAGGGCAGTAGCTGTTTCGTGCCCACCTGCAGAACAGCCCTAGGTGGCTCTGGCGGATTCACGGGGGGCTAGTGATCTGTCCAAGCTTCCTGGGGGCTAGTGACCTGTCCAAGCTTCCTGCTCTTGGTCTTTAACCCCTTGCTGGCTGTTCTTTCCCGAACAGGAATACCGACTGGGGATCGGAATCACCTACATTGAGATGAATGTGGGGAACGTGAAGGACGTGGACAGAAGAGGATTCGATCTGACGACACCTTACAGGATATTCAGGTGAGGAAGGTGCCATGTCCACCCGATACACTGGTTCCTCCCTCATTGTGCATCAGGGTCTCACCCCATGCCCGCACCCCGCTCTCTGGTGTCTTCCAGCTTCTCGGCGGACTCGGACCAGGAGAAGGACGAGTGGGTAGAAGCCATGCAGCAGTCCATCGCCGAAGCCCTCTCCAACTCAGAGGTGGCGGAGAAGATCTGGTCGGTGGAGGCGAACCAGTTCTGCGCCGACTGTGGGGCGCCCAAACCTGACTGGGCCTCCGTCAACCTGTGCGTCGTCATCTGCAAGAAATGTGCAGGTACCAGCTGCGACATGGGAATGGTGATGGAGGTAGGCTGAGCGCCAGGGCTGGGCCAGCGAGCTTCGAGCGGCGTTGTGCGCTAGCTTTGACAAGCGGACTGGACTTTGTCTGGGCAGGCAGCTTCTTCCTCTGGACTGGGTGGGTCCTTCTCCTCCCGCTAGGAATTTCCTGGCTGCATCTGAGCCAGTCTCAGCTGGAGGAAGGCTCCCCTCCAGTGGACACGTGTGAAATTATTCTCCCCAGCTCAGGGAATTGAAGCTCCTCTTGAAATTTGGCTTACAGCCTTCCGGACAGGATACCGTTATCCCCTTCTGCAGATGGGGAAACTGAGGCAGAGAGCCCCAGGCCACCAAGCAGAGCCCCTTTCAGGCAGCCAGATTTCCTGGCTCTCAGACCAGGAGGCCAGGCCACTGTCCCTAACGAGATGTTTGCTTTTGCTTATCTGACCCTCAGGGGAACATCGGGGAATGGGGCCGAACATCACCAAAGTACGGAGCCTAAAGATGGACAGAAAGGTGTGGACGGAGGAGCTGATCGAGGTAGGCTGCAGATTCCTGTTGACCAGCGGGCGGAGAGGGGGCTCTTTTGTCGTCATCCAAGGGAAGCTTACCTGAGAAATCCGACTCCTTTGTCCCTCAGACACTTGCAGGGCCTGAGACAAAGTGGGTAACGCGAGGCAGGCTGGTTCCCTGCTTCTGGCAAGTTTGAAACTGCCGGTCGAACCCATGTGGGCTGAATCGGATCTCCCTTACCCCGTCGTATCTGTGTCCCCTTCTAGTTGTTCCTGACCAACACTGCTGTGCTTTGCTCCTAGAGGGCTGTCAGCAGCCACCCTCTGGAAACATTCCCTGCTGCTCCCCTTGACCTGGAAATATCCCCCGTCCAGCCAACGCCTCTGTTCAGGGTGCGAGCGATGCCCAGGCTGAGAGGCGGGGTGCCTGGCTGCAGAGAGCAGAGCTGTCTGATCAGTCACCACCCAGGGGCTGTCGGGAGCTGGGGACATGAGGCGAGAAAAGCGTCCCTCCCTGGTTGTGTTTGGAAGGAGGAGAGGCTGAGCTGTTGAAGCGGCCGCACAGGAGAATGGGGGGACCCGTGGAGGGCGTGCAGTCAAGCGCTGACCCGGGCGCAGTGGCTGTTTCTGGAGTAATCGGAGGTAGGAGGGGCAGGGAGGCTGCGTTTTGTTACTGCAGGAACATCGAGGAGACGTTTGCGACCAGCCAATCTGGGCAGGGCTGGCTGCAGGTGTTGTACAGGTCTCACACCGCTTACTGCGGCGGATTCAGACTCTTCGCGCTCCTACTGCTCCGTGTCCACCTGCCGGAGCTCTTCGCCTGCTGGAATATTTAGGGTGTGCCCATCACCTTGGCACCAAGCGCCTCCGCTAGCTCTTTGGGGGCCTGTATGGAGTAGACGGTTGGGTCTCACCTGGCTCCGGCTGATCTGAGTAGAACAGGGAAGGAGTCTTGATGTTCCCTGCCTTCTCGCCGCCGTTCCCTGGATGTGCGCACCTCTCAGAGTCGGCATCTCCCTACAGTTCACCATCCAGCCGCTGAAGGGCGGGTCGCTCCCACAGCGCCAGGCCTGGGTGGGACAGGGGGGGAGCGGGAGTTTCTCCGCCAGCAAATGGGGACTGCCGTCTTTGGTGGCTCTTACTGCAGATCAAGAGGGCAGCAAGAGGAGGAAGAAGAAAACGGAGCACAGCGTGTGTCTCCATTGACAATCTGCACCGCATGGGCTGCAACATGGCTGCCCTTCTCGCTCTCTCTCCAAGCCGCGGTGTGTGCTTGGTGAGTCCAAGGGTGGATTTAAAGGAGGAAGTGATTTCTGTACCCCGTTATTGGGTTCCCTGCAAACCCTAGAAGACTCAGGCACTTTCTGGCCAGAAGGGACCCCCGCTACAAGGAGGATGTGGACAAATCAGAGAATCCAGCGGAGGGCAATGAAAGTGTTTAGGGGCTGGAGCGCATGTCCCATGAGGAACGGCTGAGGGAACTGGGCTTGTTCAGTCTGCAGAAGAGAAGAGCGAAGAGAGATTTGATAGCAGCCTTCAACTACCTGAAGGGGGGTCCAGGGAGGATGGAGCCAGGCTGTTCTCAGGGGTGGCAGATGCCAGAACGAGAAGTTGCCGCGGGGGAAGGTCTAGGTTGGATATTAGGAAAAGCCTTTTCCCTAGGAGGTGGGGAAGCGCTGGAACGGGTTACCGGGGAAGGTGGGGAATCTCCACCATTAGAGGTTTTTAAGGCCCAGTTTGACAAAGCCCTGCCTGGGATGGTTTAGCTGGGGTTGGTCCTGCTTTGAGCAAAGGCTGGTCTGGATACCTCCTGGGGTCCCTAACAGCCCTCACCTTCTGTGATTCTGTGTTCATCTGATCTCAGCCTCTGCACGTCGCACCTCACCCACCACGCGTGCAATAGACCCAGAGACTCAGGCTGAGTTACTGCCGGCCTCTGGCCCCCTCTGCCCGTCGGAAAGGACCGTACATGTCTGGTGGTGGGCTCTGCCTGCGCACTCAACACAGCAGGAGCAGGAAGAAGCTGGCAGGGGGCCGCAGATGCTGGCCGGTCCCGACAGCCTGGGTGTGCTCAGTAAAAAGTCCGTGAGATGGATGGAGCCAGTGCTGTGCTCTGAGACCCCACACTCAGGACCCAGCCCGAAGTGGGGATGCTCCCCTACAGATCACACGCACCTCCAGACTCCCCCAGCTCCCTCTGTCTCAGTGAGAGTCCAGGACCACCCCACCACTGTCGGCTCCTTACACCTTCTCCACTGCTTCTAGGTCCCTTCTCTGCCTGCTCTCCTGCGTGTGTTCGGCTGTGTAGCTCCGGTGTGTCCAAAGCACGGCTCTCAGCAGAGTCCGGCAGCCATTTTGTGTCCAGGCCAATGCAGACAGTCAGACACACACACGCTGCCCTCTCTCCTGGACAGTGTCCTTGGCCCGTGCTCACGAGCACCCCTACAATAACAAACCAGTGTGTCAGAACAAACAAGGAATCCTGTGGCACTTTTAAAGACTCCTTGTTTGTTTTGCTGAACTAGACTAACACGGCTCCCTCTCTGGAACCAGGGTGGGGGACCCAGAGCTTGCGAGGAACCCTACAATAGCAAACCAGCTTGTGGGGCTGGAGCTTGCGAGGAACCTACAATAACAAACCAGCATCTGGGGCTGGAGCTTGCGAGGAACCCTACAATAACAAACCAGCGTGTGGGGCCCAGAGCTTGCGAGGAACCTGCAATAACAAACCAGCGTGTGGGGCTGGAGCTTGCAAGGAACCTGCAATAACAAACCAGCGTATGGGGCTGGAGCTTGCGAGGAACCTACAATAACAAACCAGCTTGTGGGGCTGGAGCTTGTGAGGAACCTACAATAACAAACCAGCGTGTGGGGCTGGAGCTTGCGAGGAACCCTACAATAATAA
>ML685941.1:672281-688225 GCA_007922175.1 Pelusios castaneus
GATTCTCCACTGATTCTCCAGCACTTGTGCACGTTAACCCTTTTGCACTGATTCTCCACCACGTCCCAGTGAGGAGATCAATGCGCTCCATGGACTCAGAACATTTCAGCTTGAACATTGCCTCTGTGACCGTTGTCACTGTTTTACAGATGGGGAAACTGAGGCACAGCATGGTGAAGTGGCTAACCCAAGCCACTGGGAAGACAGCCTAGCTCCCCTGAGCCCCAGAGCCGATTGCGCATCCTCCTTTCATTGAGTAGAGTGGTTGCAGGGGTCTGTAACGACAGCGCCACTCTGTCCAATCCCAGGCTATTGTCATGGGGCTCTGTCACAGGCCAGGAATGGGTTGCTTCCCATTCCCTGCTGTGAACCTCCCACAATCCACCTGCCCTGGGGTGGCTTGCGAAGCGTCCTCTAGCGTCCGGCCACCTTCGGCCCATAACCAGCCCCCGAATCAGACACCAGACCTGCCTCCACGTGTCCAAGGAGGGTTTGCCTGTGCCCGGGTCTTCTCCAGAGCAGGGCGTGCACCGCTGCAATGCTCTTCATTCACTACTCCCCCGTACCCAGCCGTGAACCGACCCCACCTTCAATCTAGCAGTGCGAGGGTTAGGCCCTTCAGCCAGGAGACCCCAATGGCCCCGCTGCAAAGGAGAAAGAGTCTGCATCAGGGACAGCTCCGCCCAGGCTCTCCGCTGAGAACACCCAGCCTCCAGCCACAGCAGGGCCGTGCCTGGCCTCCGTCAGCCTCCACACGCCCTCTAGCCCCCTGCCGCCCCGGGTGGAGGTGGCTTCCCAGCTCCTGGCTTGGCCCATTTACGGATTTAGAGAGCAGGGCCCCGTGCGGCAGGGGACAGGAAGGGATATATTGCCCGGAGGCAGCTGTGGTCGGGACACAGGATGCAGAAAGCGATCCGTACGGACCTGGGGAGGTGGAGGCAGGAGGGGCCGGGGTGCTGGGCGTGGGAAGTTGGTGGTGGTCGGCGGTGAGGTGGTGTGGGAACGTCAAGCCCAGAGGCCGGAGTCGGCTGGTTGGTAGCGCTCAGGCCACAGGTGTGGCTAGCGCCAGCACTCAGGACAGTGAACAATTCAGCGTAACACACGGCTGCTACTCCGTATGGATCACGTTCAGCTCCAGCCGTAGTACCCTGCCCAGCATGTCCACCCGTGTTTCCTTTCAGGGAGAAAGATGCCCCTGCCCCCAGCTAGCTAGACCACTCTGAGCTAGGCTGTGATCCAGTGCTCCCCTCCGGCTGCCTCCCTTTGCTCCTGCAGCCCCTGTGGGGTGTCACAGGACCCTGTGGGTGGCCCAGGAGGCTGCTGTGGGTCCCTGAGGTCTGTTAGCTGGCAGACGGGGGGACACGTCTAACTCAGCTGGTGATCTGCCAGCTGGTGGGCAGCCTACCCGGGTGATTTCAACCCAGCTCCCGTGCTCGAGCTGATGGTTTGCAGTCTGAGCCGGGAGACCGATGTGACATGAGCTGTGGAGACTGAGCGTCTCTCTCTCTTTAGCGCTGGTCTCTCCAGGGCACGGGCATATCCTGCAGGCAGCATGGGTATCATGGCAGTTACTGCTAATAGGAGCGAAGAGGGTTTCAGTCCCTGGTACTATAGAAAAGTCGCCAGCAGCGGAAAGCCTCCAGGCAAACTGCTGTTCCCATAGGAAGCTGTAGGTTTCCCTCACCACCTCGGGGTTGCCGTTTGCCATTGGCTACCGAGGCTACAGCGAATCTTGGCTCCCCAGCAGATCCCTGGGCATGACTCCTCCCTCACTGGGCTCTAATGCCGTTTGTGCCCGCAGAAATCCCCCGGGTAGAGGTGGGGAACGTCGAGGAGAAACACTACTCGGTGGTCATGCCCTCCGTCACCCACAATGGTTTCCTGTACAAGACCCCCTCCATGGCCAAGCTGGTGCATGAACGGAAATCCCGGGAAGGTACGTGCTCCGGGGGTTACCTGCTGGGGAGAGGAGGCGGGCAGGGTTGGGGCAGCAGACACCTCGTGGTGTGGCTGTCGGAGGGAGGCGCTTACGAGATCTGGTACCACAGCTGTGGTAATTGGCTCTGTGGCTGGTTCAGGGCTGGGTCAAGGTCAGCGACGCTTCTCAGAACTACAGCAGACAGTTAACTCCAAAGCAGGCAGCGAAGAGTTACGAAGGGATCTCGCAGAACTGGGTGATGGGCAACAAGCCAGCAGATGCGATTGAGTGCTGCTAAATGCAAAGTCACGCACGTTGGAAAACAGAATCCCAACTATCCACATCAAATGCCGGGGTCTAAGTTAAGCCGTGACCACTCCAGAAAGAGATTTGATAGTCATTGCGGCTCCTTCTCTGAAAACATCACTCAGTGCACAGCAGTCAAAGAAGCTAGTGGAATATTGGGAAGCGTTAGGAAAGGGCTAGATAATGAGACAGAAAATGTTGTACTGCCTCTTTATAAACCCATGGGACGCCCACATCTTAATACTGCGTGCAAATCTGGTCACCGCGTCTGAAAAAAGATATATTGGAGCTGGAAAAGGTGCAGAAAAAGGGAACAAAATTTATTAGAGATATGAAAGAGCTTCCGTATGAGGAGAGATTAATAAGACTGGGTCTTTTCAGCTTGGGAAAGAGACAATGGGAGTGTAGGGGGGTGTATGATAGAGGTCAATAAAGTCATAACGTGTGGAGAAAGTAAATAAGGAAGTGTAATTTACTCTGTCTCATAACACAAGAGCTAGGGGTCACCAAATTCAATTAATAGGAAGCAAGTTTAAAATGTGTTTCTTCACACAATGCACAGTCAACCTGTGGAACTCCTTGCCAGAGGATGTTGTGAAGGCCAAGATTGCAGCAGGGTTCAAAAAAGGGCTAGATAATTTGATGGAGGATAGATCCATCAATGGCTATTAGCCAGGATGGGCAGGGTGCAAAACCCTGCATGGAAATGTCCCTAGCCTCTATTTGCCAGAGGCTAAATGGGCAATGGGATGGATCATTTAATGGTTACCTGTTCTGTTCATTCCCTCTGACACACCTGGCACTGGCCACTGTTGGAAGACTGGATGCTGGGCTAGATGGACCCTTGGTCTGACTCAGTCTGGCTGTTCTCACGTTCAGATTGGTTTCTCCCTGTGACTTAGATCTTTGCATTTCAAATTCCATCAAAACCGAGGCTTGTTCACACACCCTCTCATCAGGGAACTCACTGCCTCCAGAAGCCATTTAGGCCAAGAACTCAGGTGGATCCAAACCAGGACTGGACATTTCCGTGGATGGCAGGGATTTAAAAAAGTCTAAGCTGATCTGTAGCTATCAGAGACCAGGATGAGACCCAATGCGGATGCAGGTTATCTCACATCTGGGTGTTCTTGTAATACAAATAATATTAATGGAGGGTATCTGAGATGGACCGAAGACTAAGCCCCGTGGTGCAGACAGTAGAATACCCTAAGACGGAGAGATGGACACACACAGGGTCTTTGGTGCTGGTTTGCAACACAGGCCGTATAGGATGTCTGGTGTCTGAAGAAACAGATGCCTGCAATAGCCTGCGGCTGTTCTTGGCTATGTCTACAGTTGTCCAAATAAGTCGACTTTGCTAAGCATGTCCACGCTCAGAAATTAAGTCGACTTCAAGGGGACCCTGCCAAATCGACTTAGAGAATCCACACTGGATGCCTACGTCAACTTGTAGGGGCTGGGTGGACCTGGGACAGGTCCATGGTGAGAGGGGGGCACCCCTTGCCAAGTGCCAGGGGGCTCAGCCTTTACTTGGGTACAATGGGGGCTGAGCAGGACAGGGACACTGGCAGGGCATAGGAGCGGGGTGGGCAGGGCTGTGTCCTGCCCTGTGGGAGGGGCACGCCAGGCTCTGCCTGTGCCACCCCCTGGCAGGGAGGGCAGTGGGGGAGCCCTGGAGCCCTTTAAGTTGACTTTAAGTCGACTTAGGGCTAATTTGCGTCCACGCTGGCGAAGTCGACTTTATAGCCAGTAAAGTCGACTTTAAACCAAGTTTAATAAAGTCGACTTTACATTTCCTTAAGTTAACATCAGCAGCAGCAGCTTAAGTCGATTTAAGGAAAGTGCAGTGTAGACGCAGATTAAATTAAGTCGATTTAATTGGTAAGTGTAGACACACCCCCGGTGTCCCGTCAGCTCTGCGGAGCCAGCACAGCTGTGGGAACAGGAGCTGGGGTTCTCCCTTCGTATCGTGATGAGCTCCAATGTGCAATGCCACAGCAGGGGCAGCGCAGAGGGCAGGATTTGGCCCACAGACCCTTCGCTGACTGCGTAGGTGTGGAAAGGGAAGAGGCTAGCTGACTCTCAGATCCCAGGGGAAATTGCAGGCCTGGCCTTTAGAAAAAAATGGGGTTTTTTGTTTGGAAGTGGAGCGGGATTTTGTCGGGGAGTAAACACTGAGCCCCCCTTTCGCTCCTCTCCCCCCTAGAATTCAGCCGCCGCTGGTGCACCCTCAATGACAGCATCTTTAGCTACTACGAGAACGACCGCAACGCCATGCCGAACGGCGAGATCAAGATGGAGGAGGTTGTGTGCCTGGTGACCCACCCGCCTGACACCCACGGGTAAGGGTCTGTCCCCCCGGCCCACAGGAGCACCTTCCAGGGGACGGAAACAGTGAACTTTCTCTGCAGACAGCGCCCATGTGGCCAGAGAGTGCTGAGAGGCGGTGGCGAGTCACAGGCGCCCTCTAGGCATTCCCAACCCTGTGTGCAGAATGAGCGAGCGTCTGCCAGGCAGGATCTCTCCGTGTCTCATCCTGGCTCTCCCAGTGACATGCTTAAACCTTCGTCTGAGTTTCCTCCTGTAGGATGGGACTCAGATCGACCTGACTGTGCAGGAATCCCGTGCTGTGTGAGTCCAAGACTCCACAGGAGTCCTCAGAGCAGCATTAAATCTGTCTTCCCTGGGGCCTCAAACGGGTCTTTCGCTCCCCGCGGAATTTCCCTGCTCCAGGCAATCGAACCAGCTATCGTGGCGTGGGAAAGCAGTAATCCCACCTCCCCAGTGAAAGCTGTTCACAACTGTTAGCATTGAGAGCAACTTCCAGGCCTTCAGCCGGTAGCGTGCAATCCCATTGGGGGGGTGTGGTTTGCAACAGACTGGATTCTCTCCTCACACTCATGTAAACTGGGAGTAGCGTCCCTGAAGTCAGTGGGGCCCACCAGAGTACCGGGTGAGAGCAGAGCTCAGTCCCGTAGGCCAGAAAGATCTCTTGTGGGCATTCTGGGGACCCATTGTGGCTCCGGACCCAGGAGGCAGATCTGTAGAAGTGTCCAGTTGGAAGGGTGCGTCTACACTTGTAAATTAAGTCGATTTAAACTTGCTTAAGTCGACTTAATTTACTCTGCGTCTACACTACACTTTCCTTGAGTTGACTTAAGCAGCTGCTTAAGTCGACTTAAGGAAAAATTAAATCGACTTTATTAAACCCCATTTTAAGTCGACTTTCTGCTTAAGTCCACTTTCTAAAGTCGACTTAAGCCAGTGTAGATGTGGAGTAGCCCTAACTCGCCTCTAAGTCGACTTAGGGCTCTCCAGGACTCCCCCACTGCCCTCCCTGTTTGGGGGGGGCACAGGGAGACCCTGGCATGCCCTGCCCACCCTGCCCCTATGCCCTGCCAGGGTCCCTGTCCCCCTTTGCCCCATCGTACCCAGGTATAATGGGGCAAAGGCTGAGCCCCCTGGCACTTGGCAAAGGGTGCCCCCCCTGCCACCATGGACCTGTCCCAGGTCCACCTAGCCCCTACAAGTTGACCTAGGCGTCCAGTGTGGACGCTCTAGGTTGACTTTGTAGGGTCCCCTTTAAGTCGACTTAAAATGTAAGTGTGGACATGCTAAATCGACTTAAATTACCCAGTGTAGACATAGCCAGAGAGACCTCGAGTGGTCGTAGTCCAGCCCGCTATGCTGTGACAGGACCACAGACAGGTGTTTGTCCAGCCTGTTCTTAAAACCCACTTGCGATGGGGTTTCCACAGCGTCTCTTAGACGCCCGGCCCAGCACTTAGCTACCCATAGCCTTAGAAAGCTTTTCCTAATGTCTGTCCTAATTCTTCCTTGCTGCACATTAAGGCCCTCCCTTCTTGTCCTGCCTTCAGTGGATTGGAGGACAATTGACCCCCCTTCTCTTTGGAACAGCCTGCCACTTATTTGAGGACAGTTATCCGGTCCCGCGTCAGTCTTCTTTTCTTAACACGAAACATGCCCAGTTTTTTTCAGCGTTTCTTCAGAAGCTGGGGTTTCCAAACGTGGGTTGTTTTTCTCTCTCCTCTGGACTCTGTCCAGGTTGGCCACATCCCTGCTGAAGAGCCCCCAGAATGGGACACAGGCGGGGCCTGGGGTGTTGAGTAGAGCAGTACAATGACCTCCTGTGTCGTACATACAACACTTCTGTCGATGCACCCCACAATCCCATTAGCTGTTTTTGCAGCTGCATCGCTTATTCACTTTGGTGCGCCTACACTTACAAATTAAGTCGACTTAATTTACTCTGCGTCTAAACTGGACTTTCCTTAATTCGACTTAAGCTGCTCCTTAAGTCGAATTAAGGAAAAATTAGTTTGAATTAATAACACCTCGTTTTAATTCGAACTAGCGCGTAAGTCGACTTTATTGAGTCCTCTTAAGCCAGTGGAGACGCGGAGCAGTGCCTGGGTGGACCCTTTTAAGTTGACTTAAAACGTTAAGTTGACTTAATAAGGTCGAAAAGGGCCCACGTCTACACTTGAGGAGTTAAGTCCACTTCTGTTAAGTCGACTTCATACGGTCAACTTAAGTTTTCAAGTGTAGACATAGCCTTTGTGAGCCTCACCCCCACGCCCTTTCCAGCCGTTCTACCATCGAGACAGTTATTTTTCTTCAAGGGCTTCTGTTCCGTGCTAGGTGGGTGCACGCCGTGTGTGCAGGTGATGGGGATTTACCCCTCAGTGGTATCCGTGGGGCTGGCATGAGTGCCCTCTGGAGCTGTATGTGTGTGCGCCGGTGTCGGGACGCTGATGGCCATGTGCTCTCTCCGTTCCTTCTAACCGCCCGGACGGTGCCTGCAATGGCCCTTCCTGTGGGAAGGCTTTTTCCCCAGCCTGCCTGTCTGTGCAGTTCTTCCAGTTAGTGTATCTAGTTCTTAGTGAGGGAAGTATATGTAGTCGTCCCTGCTGTCAAGGGACTTTTCACCCCAGGTGCTGGGCATGCTGCGGGTTCCAAACCGGGTGGCTCCCGCAGTAAGCCCTCGCTCTAGCTGTCCACCGTGCCCGGGGGGGTCTCGCTTTAAGGAGAAGGGCCAGGGACGTCAGACCTCTCCTGAGAAAAGATAGAGACCTTCGGCTGAAGGCCAGGCCCTCAGACCAGCTCCGAATGGGCACTGCTCACCTCGGCACTTGCGCGGATCGCTCCCCCGGCCCCGAGGAAAAGGTGTAAGAGGCAGCGCTCCGAGAGAGACGTTCTCCGTGCAGATGAGGGACAAGCAGGGAGCGGTATCTTCAGTGACTGTGTCTCCTTCCTGCTGTTACTCATTCACTCCCTCCTGCGCAGGTTTGAGAGCACCTTTGAGGTCTTCATCGAGTCGGAGAGGCTGTACCTCTTTGGGCTGGAAAGCGCTGAGGCCATTCGGAAGTGGGTCAAGTCCATTGCCAAGGTAAGGAACCCTGGAGATGCCGGAGGAGTGAATTTGAACTGCCCTCCGGGTTTTTGATGGAGCCTGGTCTCGGAGACAGGTGGGAACCAGGCACAGGGCTGTACGGTGGGGATGTTCTCCTCCCTGCCTGGTCCCATCCCTTCGTATCGAGGTCCCGGGGTGGGACTGGGGCTGGCTGTCTAGGGCCAAGTTCAGAGGCGCACCTAGAGTGAGTTCGACAGAGTGAAATCCCCGGGTTAGTGTGTCGCGTCCTTCAACTCGGAACCGACGCCATAAAGGCCAAGGGAGACCAGGCCGGTGCCAGCCGCCGGGGACCCAGAGAAAGGGGTGAAGCTGGAGCTTGGGGATGTGTACAGAGGAGTGAGTGAGGTCGGCCGTACTGAGCTCCTTTCTCCGGGTCTGAGACTCCCGCCACTTTAGTCTCTCCCCCAGAGACCAGGGGAACCAGATTCAGGGGCTGTGAGCGAATGAGCCCCCCCTCGCTGCGCTCCATAAACGCCTCCATTGGGCCCAGCAAGGAGAATTCGCCAGCACGTAGGGCCGCGGTTTTGGGTGTGCCGGGAAGCGATTTCCATAGCCCACGCTGCTGTGAAGACTGTGTACTGGGCCTCGGCCCCCAGGCCAGTCTGGGGAAGCCCCTGCAGCGGCTCTAATTTATGCCAGGTGTTGCTCCAACCCTCACATGGCCCCGAATCCCAGTGGCACAAAGGCAGCTAATGCCAGCTTTCCCCTCCCATGGTTATGTGGCCCCCCAGGAGGTGCAGGTCCCAGCTGGGCTCTGCGTCCACCCGCTTGCCTTGTTCGTGGCCAGCTGGCCGGAGAGATGCACAGAGACTCAGCTGAGCGTCTCTTCTCTCTTCTCTCTCCTTCCCTCTCTGCTGCCCACGGCTCAGTCTTTTGTCCACCACCGAGCGGAAGAGCTGCTGAGCCACGACTTTGAGCGGATCGGGAGGCTGCAATACAAGGGCGGCCTGAACCTGGAGCTGGCCAAGGAGGGCTGGTTCGCCCTGGCCCAGTCCACCCTCTACGCCTTCTTCGAGGACAGTGACAAGGAGGAAGCTCTGCACCTGAAGAAGCTGCAAGAGCTATGTATGCACCGTGCCCCTTCCTGTCCCTGCTCTCAGACGCCTTGTCCCTGTGCCTGACCAGTGTCACCCCCGATCATGCCATGGCTCGGCCTGTCCCTTCCCTTTGCCATGTTAAAACCCAGTGCTTGCATCTGACAAGTTTATACAGAACCTGTTTAGACGGCATCTGTGATCCTGGAGGATCTTGGAGTGCATTATGGGCCGGGATCGCTCCCCCAGTGCTGAAATGCAGCCAGCTCTGGGCTGGAGCCAGCCACCTGCTCCTCTTTAGTAACACTACAGTTAGATTCTGAAGAGGAGCGATGAGGGAGAGAACGCCTTTGAAAGAATCGAAAGGCGATTGCCCAGGACAGACGGGTTAATGTCCCTGCGCTGGAATCTTTCAGCTGTGGAGAATGGTGGTTTTACTATCTCCCGGAGACCATCCCCGCCTGCTGCCTTGCTGTCCAACATCCCCTCCGGAGAGAAGTCTGTTAGCGCTGTTTCTCTCCAAGCCGTACTTCCCTGCAGCATCTCTGTTTGCACCCGACAGCAGGGTTTTCACGGGCAGAACTGAGCTCCTTTCCTGTGTCTGTCCAGAGACGGGGGAAAGCTAGCTTCCTGCGCTAGTGCGCTCTCATGGCATCTCTGTTTTTCATTTCCCAGCCCTGCAAGGGGACACTCTGGTGCTGGTGGAGAGAAGAAGGTAAAAGCTTGTCTGCGTTTTGCGTAGCACTGGTCAGAATTGCTTTAACCAGGTTCGTTAGGTCCTGCGGGTTCTCAAAAGCGGTGGGGTTTTAGTAGAAAGCGGAAATGGCCTGAAAATAACCAGCGGCATGAGAGATGGGGGTGGGTGATGAGTGGGACCTGGTCGAATCAGGCTGTCTCAGCAGAAGGTAGGAAATGGCTGATATCTGTTCGGAGATTTGTGTAAAACGATTCAGTGGGTCTCAGGGTGCTTCTGCGTGGGCGGGCGTCCACCTCCCCATGTCGTGTCTGAAACCGACGGCATTCCCGTTCATGTTGCCAGTAGGGGGCACAGAGGTTGCAGGGAGAAGGCCAGATCCTGGCTGAGACACCTCGCGATGGGCAGGGCTGTGCGGGAAATACCTTTCCACCCAGGTGGGGTTTACTATAGAGGGCTTAAACCCCTGCAGCTCGATGCATAATGGACTTGAAGCATCTCCGCTCCCTGCGTGCATCTCAGTCCTGGTTGCTGTTGCCCAGCTAAGGGGCTGTGGGGCCGTGTGTGTCTCCCCAGGACGCTGTACATCCAAGGGGAAAGGAAGCTGGACTTCTCGGGCTGGGTCACCGCCATCCAGAAGGCTGCGGGAAGCTCTGGCGACACGCTATCCGAACAGCAGCTGACGGAGTCGGACGTCCCCCTCATCGTAGACAGATGCATCGATTACATCACGCAGTGCGGTACGTCGGCACCCAGGAGGTCTCTTTTTGGGTGGAAAGGCAGTTCTTTAGACAGAGAAGCGGGCGCTTTACCCCTCGCCTACCTCCTGCAGCCAGATAATAGGAGTTCAATGGGGAGGCTGCAAACTCATGGATCTCCCGTCCCCCTGGATGCAGCAAGGAGCCTGCACTGATCTTTTAGCCCCATGGAAACACACTCCACCTGGGTCCTGTGGCAGCGGCTCTTGTCTGCGCCAGCGGGAGGGGAGCCACAGGCCATTTGGAAAGCACCCACAGACCACTTTTGGCCTCTGGGCCACAGGTTGGGAACTGTTGCTTTAAACCATGATTTAAGGCCTTGGGGAACTGAACCGGAGATGCTGGGTCTATCGCAGTGGGTGGGCGAGGTCCTGCGGTACGCAGGAGGCTGGACTAAGGATCACGGGTGGGCCCTTCTGCTCGTAAAATCTGATGCAATGGAGCCGTAGCGACCGGTTGGATGCTTCAGCTGTGGCTGGTCTCCCCCGCCCCCCACCATCTCCCTGTAGGATTGATGGGCAGAGATAGCTCGTGTGAAAAATCAGGGTGGAGGCAGGGTGTCGTAGGAACCTATATAAATGAAAAACCTGAGTTTTGAGACTGTCCCTATACAATCGGGACCACCGGTCACCCTAGGGCCAGCATGCATGTGGGCCTGCGGCGTAAAGAGCCGATGATCACACAGGTTTGTTTTCTTTGCTGGCTAAGGGCCGGATCCAGAGCCCGTGGAGTTGAGTGGAAGGACTCCCGAGGACTAAGCGGGCGTTGGCTGGTTGGGGCACTGCTCTGCCAGCCTCTTCTGTCCGGCCAGCGGGCGGGTGGGTGGCCCAGGACTCTGCGCAGACCGTATTGCACCACCATGTGAGGCTCTTTGTATCGCTGACCTTGGGTGCCCTCTCCCGCTGCAGGGCTGACCTCAGTGGGGATCTACCGGAAGAGCGGCCAGAACTCCAAGACCACCAGCCTGCTGGAGATGCTGCGGAAGGACGCCCGCAGGGTCCGGCTCAAGGAAGGGGAGCATCAGGTGGACGATGTCTCCAACACGCTGAAGAGGTTCTTCCGAGATCTCGGTGACGGGCTCTTCACCAAAGACTGCTGCCAGGACTGGCTGAAGGCGGCAGGTAGGGGATGCTGCTGTCCTCTTCTTGCAGAGTCTTGGGTGCAGAAGTAACAGTTTGGACCCTCCACGGGAGCCTAGATGATCGGCCTGTATTATACAGGAGCTCAGAGCAGTGATTGCAGGGTCTTCTGAGCTTTTATGAGCTGTGGCGTAGCAGGGAGAGCAAGCGGGGCTGGAGGCCCGTGGGGAGTGCAGGTTGTTCAGCGGCCCAGCTTTAGAGAAGAACTCATATGCCGAGCGGGGAGTTTGCCATAGGGTGTGTTAGATCAGGGATGGGAAAGTCAGGGCTACCGGTTCCAATCCCAGATCTGCCATTAGTCTGCTGGGAGACCATGGACAAGTCACTGCCTCACACCCTGTGCCTCAGTTTTCCCCATCTGTGTAATGGGCGTGATAACATTTTCTTCTCCCACTTGTGAAGCTGAGCTGCATTTATAAAATGCTTTGAGAGCCATGGAGGGAAGGTGCCAGAGAAGGATAAAAGTCTGTGACAAATCCTCACGCCTCTGGGCCTCCGGCAGTGTCCCCGTGCAGAACTCCCAGCCTCCTGCGGCAAGAGCACATCTCCGTTAGCTGTGAGCAGTATGGGGCCCCTGACACACGGTTTTGATGGCAGCCGGGAGTGGGCGGTGTGACATACACACACCAGCCAGCTCCACATTCATAATATGACCGAGTATGGTGGGATCAGGTATTTCAGCTATGGGTGAATTAGCCTCGTCCCTGGAACTCTGCTGTCTCAGGCTGGGAGCAGCCGTCTTTGCCAGCCGCCCTGCATGCGTCACTCCAGTACTGCACAGCAGGATGCTACGGCCTGCTCCGTGGGCTCTAGCCTGAGAGCTCAGCCTGGCCCAGTTCTTGGGTCTGGTATCACCTGCTGGCTCCTCCTTGGCACTGCCAGACTGGAGACGGCAGCTGGGCAGCAGATGTTTTGTTCGGAGAATGATGATCCGATCCAGGCCTCTGGCTCCGGGAGCTAGAAGTGGCCAGGTGCAGCTGGAGCCGGCCTGGAGCAAGGGGGGAACACGGTGTGGGAGCCAGGTCCCTCTGTGGTGGACTCGGCTGTCTGGGTTGGGAGATCAGAGTCTGCCTGTGGGGCAGGGCTGTGGGGAGATCGGGGGAGTGGGGCTGGACCAAGACACAGGCCTTGCCCTTCCCAGGGAGTAATTCCCCAGGCCAGAGAGTGTTTCCTGTGGGTTTGCGGCAGGTCAGAGGAGCACAGCGCAGCAGAAAGGTGGTTTCCAGCAGCGCCAAGGCCTGGGATGGTGAATCAGGCTGAGAACCAGCTGGGTCTGAGCGGGGAGCTGCTGTCCCTCCCTTCCCACGCCCTGCACTGCGGCTCTGCGTGTGGTCCAGCCACGTCCACGGATGGGTCCCGGTGGGGTTGGGTTGGCTTAGTGCAGCTGGCCAGCGTCTAGAAGAACACGGGGCCCGAATCCATCCCAGAGAGATCCCCTAATGTCTCCCTCCCATGTCGTCCCTGGGGAGCCCTGTTCTTCTTCCCAAGTGAGGTCACCCCCTCAGCCCAAGTCCATTCCAGCAGGAAGCAATCCTCTGCGTGTCACACCATCTCCTCCCTGCATCCATTGCTCCGGCGCACCGATGCGCCTCCTTCTCTGCCTCCCCTTGGCCAACTAGCCCCCAGCTCGGGTTGTGTCCACAGGTGGGAAGCAAGGGGATCCCATGAAGAGAAGCAGCTGGAGGTAGGGGATGGGGCAGGTGAGGGCCCTGCTGGGAAATGGACGGAGGGGGGTCAGGAAAGCAGAGAAGGGTCTGGTGAGAGTCCAGCTCAGTTTGCACGTGCCAAGCCCGCCCACTCTCCTTCCGCTTCTTTCCCTTCCAGCGATCGAAGATGAGGAGGAGAAGATCAGCCAGTACCGCCGGCTCCTGAGCAGCCTTCCCATGGTGAACAGAGCCACAGTCAAAGCTCTGATCAACCACCTGTACCGGTAAGGGACCAACCAGAGCTGTGTGCTTGGTTCCCGCCAGCTGGATGGGCAAGGCCTGGGGTGCCCCCAGCTAGAGTCACTCGCCGGGGCCTGGGTTACTTGCTGGTTTGTGATACAGCGAGATGAGCGTTGTTCTTTCTCCAGGGGGGAGAAGGCTAAAGCACAGGACAGGGATTTAAGAGACCTGGAGCTTCTTCTCCTGCTCTGCTGCCAACTCCCTGTGTGACCCTGAGCATGTTACTTAGTTGCTCTGAGCCTCAGTTGTCCCATCTATAAAATGGGGATAATACAGATCATCCTAGAAAGGAGACGGCACAGCAGCGTTCGTCTTTCCCAGCGTTCCTGGGACAAACTCTTCTGCTCCCCTTGAAACAGCCAGGGACCCTTTCCTATAGCACCCTTAGTTGGCGGTGTGGCTCCTGGGTCCTGCCATGTGCGGCGAGAGGTGTCAGGAAGTGAACTTCATTCCCTTAGACAAGCCAGAGAGAGGGGAACTCCTTCCGCCCACCCCTTGGTAGGTCTGTTCTCAGGCACCCGCCAACCCTGCTAGGAGCCCCATTCTCTGGGAGCAGCAGCTGGTTCCCTTGATCTGACATCGCCCCTGCGCTGTTCACCCGGCGGCTGGGGTTTGCCGCTGGTCCGAGATGGAGCAAGGCATGTCTGGCGGGAGCAGGTTTCCGCCACTGGAGCCCGGGCGCAGACTCTACAGGTATCTCCTCCTTCAAGATTCTGGGCCTAGAAGCATTACAGACCGCAGCCCGTGGAGGAAAGGAAACCCTGACCAGCCTGGCGCGATCTCAGAGGGCTGTTGGGGCAGGGACAAAGAACAAACGTTATTCCAATCTGTGAGGATCTCTCCTTAATACGTTGGTTTCCGCAGGGTCCAGTACGTCTCTGACATGAATCAGATGAACACACACAACCTGGCCATCGTCTTCGGGCCGACGCTCTTCCAGACAGACGGGAAGGATTACAAGGCGGGGCGCGTGGTGGAGGATCTCATTAACTACTATGTGCTCATATTTAGCGTACGTCCGTCTCTTCGAACCATAGACACACGGCGGGGGGCCCCAGAACAAATACTGTTTTCTCCGGCCAGCCGGACCGAGTCTTCACACCGTCTGCTATAACCTGGCGTCTGGTTATTCAAGCTCTTCTAGGGAGCAGTGCGGTGTCAGGGCTAGGAAGCTGGGCAGTAAATCTGGAGACCTGGCTTCTACTCCCAGCTCTGCTACTGGGTGACATTGGGCAGGCGATGGCCCTGTCTGTGACTCGGTTTTCCCATCTGTAAAATGGGGAGGGTGGTGCTACTCTCCTATTGTAAAGTGCTTTGAGATCCACGGCTGGTTATTATGGTCCTCCGTGCCCATTGCTTTGCCCTGGGCTTCCTCCATTTTATGCCAGGAGGGAGTTTTTCCCTTTGTCTTTCTGAGCTCCAGCTTCCCTTTCCTCCCAGTGCTCAGCTCTGGACCGAAGCTTCTGTGCAGTGCAGTAGCCAGCAAATCCTTTAAAACACTCTCTGCAGACAAATGCCTAGGTCGGGGAAACACAACCCAAACATCTAGGGGAAAGAGGGCCCCTGACCCCATGTAAACCCCCAACGTGCCGCCTGTGGTAGGGGGCGCAAATATGCTTGCTCGCCCGGGCGCTAAAACGCCCAGTTACGGCGCTGTCCCCATGGCCTCCACCCCCTATTGTGTCGCGCCAGGCCAGAAACATTTACAGATGGGTCCCGAGAGACTGAGAACCACTGGTGCAGATGAGCTTGATGCCTTTTGTGGCCAGTGGGCAGGTGGCTGTTTCCAGACCAGCATATCTCAATGACGGACAGGGGGGAAGGGACCGATGGGGGAGGCCAGGTTCTCCCCAAAGCCGGGACCCATGTGAAGCTTTTCCGCCCTCCCCGGGCTGCGGAGGGCTCTTTGATCATTCTGCCCTTCTCTCTCCTCGACAGGTGGACGAACTAGAGATGAGGAAGCAGCAGGACGAGATCACCGCCATCCTCAAGATGCGGGTAGCCGGCTCATCCAGTGGAACGCAGGTAGCCGGCTCGTCAGCGGCGCGCTGGCGGAGGAGGGCGGCTCTCAGCTGCACGCGCTCACCCTGTTCGGAGACGTCTTTTTGGATAAAACGCTTCCAGCTATTTCCCCCTCCCAGTCAGCGGCTGCTGAGTGTGTCCTCGGGATCCCTAAGGTCCATGCCGTTAGGATATATCACAGCTAGGCTGCAAAGATGCCTTGTTCCAGGTCACTATTCTGGTGGGACCCTCGCAAAACTGATTGCTTGAGAATAGAGGGTGGAAAGGGAGTCAGCTGGCCTGATTGAATCACATGACCCACTGCTCTCCTGCCCACCCGTTTGCCCACCTGGTGAATCGTGTGTCACAGGTAGGGCTTGAGACCCTTTTCTCCTTAAAGGGCCAGCCATGCTGGGACAAGGGGTTGTTCAGCGAATAATGTAGAACTCTGAAGGGGATCTCAGAGCCCAGGTGAACTCTTTTCCACGCGGTGTGGCAGCTCAGGCCAGGAGGGGATTGACACCGACCAGTGTCTGTGTCCCCTCTGTAAACCGGAACCTGTTAGCAAAAACCCCTTTCTTGTTTCTTTCCAGCATGCCGGGGATTTCATCTGCACCGTGTATCTGGAGGAGAAGAAGACGGAAGCGGAGCAGCACATCAAGGTGAGGCGAGGGCGGGGAGCCGGGGATGTTGGGAGGGGAAAGAGGCCAT
>ML685941.1:694658-796541 GCA_007922175.1 Pelusios castaneus
TGTGTTTGGACACAGCCACACCCCTCCGCGCTCAGCTGTGGTCCCTGATGAGCACCGTAGCTAGCGGCTGGAATGAGAGGGGCCGGGGGTGCGTTGTCATAGTGGGGGAAGTTACACCAGCCCCACTGGGGAGCGGTTACAGACAGCGAGCTTAGTGAAAATCCCGAAAGCCATGGAGAATAAAGCCCTGCTTCTCCCCGCCAGACCCCATGGCAATTCCAGGTCCCCCTGGAAGGCAGGGTGGCATATTGCCAAAATGAAATCCCGTCTAATGTTCAGGGAGAGGGGGGGAACCGAAGCCAGATCTCCGATACGGGTCCAGGCAGGATTCGGCCTGCTTCTGTTAGAAGTGACCCTCGGAGTGGGGTTTTTGTCTCTCTTTATGAAGGTTTCTGGAAGTCCCCAGTATCTCTGTTACCACAGTATCTGAGCACCCCGCAGCACCCCTGGGAGACACAGCATTGAACCCTGTCTGCCAAGTCCCAGATTGGTGCCTAGCCACTGCACCTTCCTTCCTGGGCCAGGGGCCGTAGGGCTTTTAAGGAGGAGGTTCTGACCAGATGGTCACCCCATGGTGATCTGCGGGGCGCGGCAGCTGGCTAAGCTGCAGCCTTTGGGGTCAGCATTGTGGATTCCACGACAGGTCGAAACATTCAGGTGCCTGTCCCCTGGGGACTGCAGACCCTTTAGAAACCCACCCCCGCGCTCGTGGGGAAACGGGCATCCTTAGCGAGGGAGCTGTGTGAGGTCTAATCTTCCCCCGATGAGGCATCTGGCTGCAGGACAGTTTCTGGGCTAGCAGCCGTTCCCCGTCAGGAGGGTGTGAAAGGATAATGAGAGAGAGTAAGCCAAGGTTGGCTTTTTGCAGCTCACCTGGCCTGGGATGGGAGGCCCCGAGAGACAGCGGATAACCGTAGAACCACAGAAATGATGGGCGAAATGAGATTAGCATTAGATCATTCAACCCATCTCCCGTCTAGTGCAGGAATGGCCCCCCAACGTGTCCTTCGTGGCTCGGTCCAGGCGTGTTTCAACGTCCTGTTCGAAGGGGCATCCCCTTCCCTGGAGAAAGCTGTTCTGCAGTCAAGCAGTTTTTGCCAGCGAGTGGGTGTTCAGAGGACGGCTCCGTCCCATTGTTAGTAATTCCACACGCACGTCAGCCTGCACGGCCCCTCTCCTGCCGCTCGCAGGCCCTGCTGGCTGACGGTTGGTTGCTGATCCGTTCTGCGTGTGATCGCTATTGCCGACTCCCCTCACGACCCAGGGAGGCTTTTGTAAGTGGCTGAGCGTGAGCTGTATCACTTTGTAAATTGCTATTCGCCTTTTCGGTGCATACAGCGTGCCTGAGCCTCGACTGTGTCAACTGCCCCGTTCGGGTCTTGCACATACGAATAGTCAACCCTTCTCATAGGGGGCCAAAGCAGGAGCCACCAGGGGACAGAATCAGGCCCCAGCATAGCTCAGAACCAGCCCTAGGAAGCGAGAACCAAGTGCTGGATCAGGTCCGGGCATTTGGTTTGGACCGTCATAAGGAGGGGGCCAGTGACGGTTCAGATCCAGCCCCTGCCTTCCCCAAAATAAACCCGACATCATGGTATGTGCAGGACAGCATATGTTGTACACATCGAACTGCTGTGATTCACGCATGAGCTAATGCGCAAGGGGCTCCTTCACGTGTAACACGCCTCTAACATGCCATCCCACACCTAGAACATGGCTCCCCGCATCGGCAGATCTGGCGTTCTGGATTGAGCCATTCCAGACGCAGGGGCCAGCCAGGAGGTCTGGGGCTCCAGGCTTGCCTGGGGGGTTTGTGGGATGAGCCAAGACTGGCCGGGGAGGGGAGGGAAATCACGCCATCAGCATGGAGCAAGCGAGGGGCCGGTGATTGTGTTCGGATTGACTGGGGCCCTTCGCATGGGAACAGGCTCTTTGTGGGTTATGTTGCAGTCGGTCAGGGAGCTCGTGACGTCACTGGCAGAAGAGCGTGACCTCGGTTCGGGGGGCCCGTCATCCGGTTTGGTTGCAGGCCTGGAGTCTCAGCAACAAACCCAGGCCTGCTGAGGACAGCGTTTGACCCCAAAGGGTTTGTGCATGGCGGAGTCCTGACTGTGATCTCTGTGCAGATACGCACCCCTTGCTCCCACTCCTTCCTGGCATTCCCTTTACGCTTCAGAACAACCCCACCACCAGGCACTCCCTTGCGAGACCATCTGTGTCAGCCCTGCCCCTTTGCTCAGACCCTTTTCACTTCCAGCTTGGAGCTAATAGGACCCACCTGGTCTGGTTGCCTGGGTGAGTCAGGGAACAGCACTGCACCCTCTCCTAGCCCTCACTGCTCCGTTGCAGGCTGCTCTCTAAGGAGGACTTGTATGTAGTCTGAGTCCAGGAAGGATGTTTCCTTGAGTGGGGGGCCAGAAAACCCATCCTGTGCATTGCTGCACCACCACGCAGAGCCTGCTAGCTGCAGCTGATTCAGTGGAATGGACTGTCCCTTGCGAACGGACCCAGAAAGATGATCCAGATTCTGAACGTCACCCACCCCAGGGAGGAGGGTTCACGGTCGATGTTGGGTTGTTTCTCTCTCTAGCTCCCTCTTCTCCTTCTGTCTCCCCAGAGCCACAGACCGGAGAAAGAGTGGCCAGTCAAGAATCTGAAAGTCTACCTGGGAATTAAGAAGAAACTCCGCCCTCCGTCCTGGTGAGCAATGGGTGGGAATTTGAAGGGCAGCACTTCTTGTGGGACCTGGACTCCGTCAGCTCCTCCGGTGGGAAGCTGAGAGGCCAACGCCATGACCAAGGGCTAGTAAATAAAGTGGAGAGCTGGGAGCTCTGAGTTCAACTCCTGCCTCTGCCCGTGAATAGCTGAGTGACCTCAGGTGAGTCATTTCACTGCTCCGTGCCTCAGTTTCCCCATGTGTGAAATGGGGGTGATGGTACAGCTCACTGGGGGGCTTCATTCATTCATGTTCTGAGCGCCGTCTTGGTGCAACGAACCCTGGATCATGAACGGAGCCTCCGCGCACAACTGCAACTCAAAAAGGAGGGCTTCCCTCGTCTCTTCCATCAGGATCTCAAAGCCTCCACGTCAGTTAATTACCAGTAAACCCCCAATTCTCTAAAGAATCGCCCAGCTCAGTTCCCGGGCTCCTGCTGACAGCAGGAGCCGCTGGGGGATCGGGGGGCGGCAGAACCTCCGGTGGAGCTTCTGCCGCCCCCCAAACCCCTGGACTGAGCTGGGGGGCCGGCTCTGCTTCGAGCCAGCCCCCCAGCTCAGTTCCGGGCGGCCAGCTCAGCTTAATTTTTGATCCGGGCTCCTCTCTCCCTTTCCCGGCCCCACTGCCCGCCTCCTCCTCCTCCTCCCAGCCCCTTTACCTGGCCAGAGGCTCGGAGGTGCACGGACAGCCGGCAGAGCTGCTTCTGGGCCAGGCCGCTCCCACCCTGAGTGCTCTCTCTGAGCATGCTCAGAGCGGGAGATTTGAATCTCCCCAGCCTGGCCGCAGCAGGACGTGGATTCAGCTGCTGCGTGTGCACGCGCAGGAGCTGCGTCCACGTCCCGCCGTGCATATATACAACTCTTGTTTAGTTATATAGATTACCGTGTTGCATCGTGCCACTGACGCCGATTAGCAGCTTTTGATTCCTATGGAGGTGACAATTATCCTAGGCCAATGGCCGCTGCCCCCATTTCACAGAAGTGTAAACTGAGGCACAAAGCAGGCAGGTGGAATTGCCCAAGGCCGTGCAGTGGCGGAACCAGGAGGGCTGAGCTCCCAGCCCCCCACTCAGTCCACTCGGCTCTCCTGACCCACAGCATCGTCCTGCTAAAGGTAATCTGCGGCGCTAGGAGCCATCAGCTGCCTCCACGATGTGCTGTGGTTTCTGTGCTGCGGACACAGCGTTAGCGGCCGCACGTTGCCTGTGGAGCAGAGCTGTGGTCCGGTAGGGAAGCAGAGGTGCCTAAAACCCCTGGAGGAGCTTTTGGCCCTGGCTGCACGGGGCACAGCTGTGCTTAAACCCTGGGCTTCGCTGCCTTGTGTGGTTTCCCGGGTAGGAAGCCACCGCAGGCAGAGGGAAGCCAGGCCCCAGGCCCGGGCGCACTGTCTGGGCTGTGCCTGGCATCACAGCAGAGGAATCGCACTCACGGTTCGGGGGCTTCTCAGTCTCTCAATTCTTGCCACCAGATGTCAGAGCAGCCTAGCGAGATGCAGTCCTTGTCTTTCCTAGGCTGTGAATACGGCATCCTGGAGTCGCGTGGCCCCTCTCCATCCCGCTGCTAACAGCCCCAGAGACCCAGCCTGCCACGTGCTAGGTGCTTCCGGAGGGTGGGAGGACACTGGGAACAATGCCACGAGCCTTTGGCCCTGCTTTTATGTCAGCAGAAGCGAACGGGTGCCTCCCTCCGAATGGAGACGGCTGAGCGGGGTACCTGCTGCGGTTACTGGGAGGCGGCAGGCCTAGACGCTCGCCTCCTCAACCGAAGAGAAGGTTTGACCCAGGCCCCAAGGAAATACGGCAGCCGTGGTGGATGGCCCTCTCAGCCAGCGCCAGGAGGAGGGTGGATTTGGGAGGCCACAGATGGGGTGTAAGCAAAGGAGAGAAAAATGCAGCCAGAACCTCAGGAAGAGGGTCCGGAGGGTCTGCTCCCCGATGCCCCCATATGTGCCCGGGTCTCCCTCTCGCTGCAAGAATAGGTGTCGGGGGAGTTCGTGAGCCACGCCAGGTACGCCCGCCGGCATGGAGCTCCGCCAGCCGATGTCCCCGCTGGGCTGAGTGGAGAACCGCCCGGCTCACCCGCGTTTCTCACCCTCCTCGGCTTGCAGCAGGACCCGGCGCTGGGTGCCTGGACAGGGGAGCGGATGGGATGAAGAGTGGGCCGACAGAGGAGTCTGTCCCAGGGGTCTTGTCACATGCTGGGGGTCTAACTGAGGGTCAGATTTGGGCTCAGGATGGATTGGTAGAGACTCTTCTACGGGAGGTTTAAATGGTGTAACTCAAATCTTTACACCATGATTCGGGGAAGCCAGTAACTCGGCCAGAGGTTGTGGGTCTATTGTGGGCTGAGGTGGCCTTCAGCACCCCCCCATGCATCATGAAAGACCAGCCTGCCCCCCCACTCCCCCAGCTGGGGGGTGAGGCTGCCCCATGAGCCAGTTGCAGGCTGCAGCGGGAGAGGCAGGCACCGTGCATTGGGTAAGAGCAGAGGGGGCAGTGGAGCCAAACCTACGTTTGCACCCCCCAAGCCCTCCACACCCCCTTTCTCTGCAGATACAGATGCCCCTCCCTTGGGCAGCGGGGGGACTGCGTTAGGACATCTCCTGCCCTGTGCAAAGGGGGGTGTGAAGTGTGTGTGTGTGGCGGGGGGGGGGCGCAAATGTAGGCTTAGCCCCTGTGTGCTGGAGACCCGTGGTAGGCCACTGGTGGGTGGGCAGGTCCTGGGGCCCAGCAGCTTTTGGGGCCACATGTTGGCTCTGGGCCGGGCTGGGGAAGAGCAAGGGGGCAGCCCGTGGCTGAGCCATTGAGTACGGGGGGGCCCTGCTGGGCCGTTGAGAGCAGGGGGAGGGTGCACCGGGCTGGACAGGGCGAGAGCTGGATGGCCAGGGGAGTGTGGGGCCACAGCTGGGCTGAGCAAGAGCTGGGAGGCAGGGGGGGCCACAGCCAGCTGGGCGAGAGCTACACCCACGTGGCTCTCAAAACGCTTGGCTATTGAAAATTTTTTTAAAACGGCTCTTCTTCTCTTTTGGGTTAGCCCCATTGTGCAGATCCTGGCACGGCTGAACTTTTGCCTTGGGGCTCGTGGGGTTTGGGTTGGACCAGGTGCCGTGATCCCGTCCAGGGCACCCCAACCTTCCCATGATGCCCCGTGTAGGGCTTCAGAGCTGGCTTCCCCTTTGGACAGCACTGCTCTGCCAAGCAGTTGGGATATCTCCGGCTGGGGTAGCTTCTGGGCTGGACACTGGTGTAAAACTGGGAGGAATCAGGGTCTTTTACAGCTGGGGAGGTCAAGGTTGGATATTAGGAAAAACTTTCTCACTAGGAGGGTGGTGAAGCATTGGAATGGGCTATCTAGGGAGGTGGTGGGATCTCCATCTTTGGAGATTTTTAAGGCCCGGTTAGACAAAACCCTGGCTGGGGTGATTTAGGGGGAATGGTCCTGCTTTTTAGCAGGGGGTTGGACTAGATGACCTCGTGAGGTCCCTTCCAACCCTATTATTCTATGATTCTATGATTCTTTTGCATTCTAGCCTACCCTGCTGGGGAACATTACCCCGTGCTGTTAAACATCCCATTCCACCGCTTAATTTGTGCCCGGGTGGAGCCCTTCCTGCATCTGTTAGGAATGTACAAAAATTGCTTGTGCCCTAGCACCTCTCTCATTGCAGATCATTGTCCCATCCCTCCCACCCCAGAGGTAGCTGCATTTAACTGACAGGCAAACTTGGGGATCTACTGCACTCAAATGTGCCACAAAACCATGAGAGAGGATGATTTTATATCACGAAGCACCCTTTGCTCCATCGCTGGCATCCTCTGGCTGCGAGAACGCCCCGCCAAGGGCGGAAGTGCCACGTGGCCCTCTCCGAAAGCAAAGGCCACGGAGGAAAACGCCTGGCCGTGGGGGCAAATCATAGTGCTGAGGTGCTTGTGGTTGCTGGGTTACCGGCTTTGCTTGAGTGGAAAACGTATTGACCTAAAGGAGATGCAGCTGCTGGCTGGGGGAAGCCACAGACTTCATCGCTATGTTCTCGTCTTTCTCTTCCAGCTGGGGCTTCACCGTGCTGTATGAGAACGAAAAGAATGAAAAACAGCAGTGGTAAGGAGCTGTGACGGGCCGGCCAGGGCCCAGGGGGGATTCGCCACGTTCCCTTGTATGGTTGTTATTGAAACGAACTCAGCGCCGGCCTGGGTCTCAGCGTGCCACAAACCGTCGCTGTTTAGAGCCACCTTCTGTGGCCACATGAGAATCACCGTTAACAGCAGAAATTCCCAGTGGGGGAGCCATGTTAGTCTGTGTACAGCAAAAACAACGAGATCTCTGTGCCCCCCACGTCGTCAGATGCACGAAAGCTTACGCTGAAGAAAATCTGTCGTCTATAAGGTGCCACAGGACTCTCGTTGTATTTGCTGTTAACAGTATGGGGTCTATGACGCATAGTTCATCCAGGAGAGAGTCGTGGGCTCTCTCGCACGCTCTCTCTGTCACCACCCACACAAGCCTGTCCGGCTTAGCTTTATTTAAAGGAGCCACCCTACATTTCTTCCGCCACCCGTCCGTCCGGATTCCCTCCCTGCGGTTCTGCCTGTCTAGCTGGCGTCTCTGCCTAATTCTCCAGTGCTCACAGAGCGGCTGTCATTGTCGGACGCTCCAGATGTTCTCCGATCACTAATGACGATGCCAGTAACCCGTTACTTGACGCACAGCTGTGTTACCGTTAATGACCCCTGGGCGTCCTCGCACCTTACAAAAAATGGGTCCGATCCCGAGAGCAGCTGAGAGCCTAGTAACATTGAGGCCTCATCCTGAACGCCTAAAGGGCCTGGTTTTCCAGCTGGCCCAAAGTGATTCAGATCAGTCTGAGCCCTCAGATTCAAATAATTCAGGTTCATGGGCTCAAATCAAGCTCTCCCCTCTGCAAACAAACCCACCCTTACAGCAGGGGACGCGGCAGAATCACGGCTCTCATTAGAGATGACCCTGCCTCCTGCGACACTGGGAGATCCATGCCTGCTGCCGTGTGGGATAGCAGCAAGCAAGTCAGACTGTAGGGCTTGCGTTCACACCCGCTGGGGGGCGGGAGAGGGGGCTTCCCTCACTGCCTACCCCT
Source organism: Pelusios castaneus (assembly GCA_007922175.1). Classification (NCBI taxonomy): domain Eukaryota; kingdom Metazoa; phylum Chordata; order Testudines; family Pelomedusidae; genus Pelusios; species Pelusios castaneus. The sequence continues at coordinate 702,484 of ML685941.1, forward strand.
TCTCCGGCCAGACGCGCCCACCCTAACCTCCCCTTCAATCTCCTCCGTAGGTACCTGTGCTGCGATACACAGATGGAGCTGCGGGAGTGGTTTGCTACCTTCCTCCACGTGCAGGTACTGCGGGCAGCCCGTCAGCGCACGTTTCCGTCCGTCGGGGCAGGAAGGGGAGATGGGAGTCAGAGCGGAGGCTTTCCTCACCACTCGGATGCCACTGTGCCATGTGGAGCCGGCTGGCACGGGACCATTGACGCGGCCATCTCCCCTGTCCATAGAGAAAGGCTGCGCCATGTCTCTCCCGCAGGTCTCTCCGCCTGCCATGGGGCGCTAGATGAAGTCAAAGAACCTTTGCCCGATGCGGGCGTGAGGAGCGTATCTTAGCCGAGATTCCTTCCAATTAAGCCGGTCACCGGCGTCTCCCCCACCCCATGTGAGAGGCAGGAAGTTCCAGCGGTTAGAAGGCTAACCTGGGGGCTGGGAGAGCAGAGTTCGAATTCTGCTCTGCCGCACGCACCCTGTGTGAGCCTGGATACGTCACTTCGTCTCTCTGTGCTGCAGTTCCCCCAGCTGTGCAATGGAGAAGCCAGCCCTGCCCTGCTTCACAGGGGTGGGAGAGAAAAAACATGGTATTGAGGGGGCCAGGGAAGAATGTTAGGCAGGTAGCCGCGGACAGGTGCTGGTGGGGAACTGGATGGGTCGTTGCTGGCTCAAAGATCCACTTCAAAAGGGCTGCAAAGTCTTTGAGTGCTAGCTCACCTCTCCAGTGTTGGCCATGCTCAGTAGAGACCTGTCTGATCTCTGTCCTGCGCCGTACGTAACTGCTTGGGTGGCCCTTAGTCCAGTTCCTAGGCCCCAGAGCTCACACGGCATTGCCAGGGCGCCGACTGCTTTCCCAGTGGCCAAGAACTGAGTGGGACATGGAGACCCCTGGGACGCTGTTGGATGGGCAGCCGTCTGGTGCCGCTTCGTGTCCGAATTAGAAAGCACTCCCCCCGTGGCCGTGTTCTCTGGCCAGGCCTCTGCCGGCAGCCTGCCTCCATCCGCTCACTCGCCGTGTGTCTGTTCTCCCTCCCCAGAACGGCGGGAACGTGTGGCCTTCCGAATCCTCCAAGGTGCGGGCGTCGCGGACGCAGCAGGATGCCAGGTTGGGCAACATCTCGCTCATCCCTCTGCGGGGCAATGAGAATGAGATGAGGAACAGTGTGGCTGCTTTTACTGCGGACCCCCTCACTGTGAGTGACAGCCAGTCGGCGCTGGGTTGCACGGTGCAGGGAGCAGCATCCCGCCGTCTCACAGCATCACGCCTGCCAGGCACAGCACCTCGTGGGCGGGCGAGGGCCATGGGGCAGAGGATCCCCACGCGGGCGTTTCCTCCCGTGCGAGATCAGAATGCTGTCGCCTTTGCGAGCGGCACGCACCAAAAATGGATACGGGTCAGCCCCATGGCAGGGGCTGGGCCAAAGTCAGTGATGCTGGTGTAAAACCTCATCCGGCGTAGGCTCCGGGGAGCTGCTGTCCAAGTATTGGTGGGGCGTGATGCAACGACAGAGGATGCTGCCCCACTGATGATTCGTCCTGGTAACTGGGGTCGCTGCTTCGAAATCTCTTCCAGTTACCTGGCCCTCTCCTTTCCCTGGCGCTCCGGACTCTGGCCTCACTCAGTGGCAGCGTGGGAGACTGCCAGAGAGGCCACTGACTCCCCGTACGTGTCCTCTGTAACTGTGGACACCCCACGGGCTCGCTTGAGCAGCAAGGGCCCAGCCACCGACTCAGATAAGGACTAGCTGGGTGCAAGCAGTGAGCAAAGAGCTGGTCTTTATCTGATCTTGGGGGTCCTTATTGCTGTTATAAACCTGACCGGAAACATCTGCCTGTCCTGCCAGGCTGGCCCCTGGAAGCCAGGAATGCGGCTGGTGGCCAGAGGGAAGCAGCTGATGGGTTCATCCCAGACAGTTCTTCTCCCGTGGTTTGGAGATGGGGCAATTGGTGTTTCCCAGCTCCCAGCCCAGCTCGGTGGGGACTGAACGGCATTCCTGTTCAGTGGCTTGGTGTTAAATGAACTTGATGGGCCTCCCACGAGTTCCCACGAGAGTTTGCACGGCCCAAAAACGCCTCTTTGACTGGTGCCTTCCATGACATGAATGCGGTGGGTCTCGGCCCAATTGCCAGAAGACAACGGTCCCTACATGAACACCGTCAGGAACAGAAGGGGCCTCTCTAGAGGAGTCAGTTCGGGGCAGGATGTCATGGGGGAAGCTTGCCCCACCTCTGCCCATGCCGTGTCCCTTCTGTGGGTCAGTAAGGGACGGGCACTTCCCAGCCCTGAATTCCAGCACGAGAGCCCTCTGCCGGTGAGACCTGACCTCAGGTTTATAACGAGAGCTGTGCCGGAACAGAGTCTCCAGCGCAGCTCTATGCCAATGGGCGCGGCTGGCTTTTTGCTTGGTGGTGGGGTGGGGAGAGGTGCCTTCCAGCTTCCCCCCTCCCCGCCAGCTGCACTGGGGCCCGATCAGCGGCTGCTTTGTCTTTGCTTCTCCTTTTTGCCTCTGTTCCTCTGGATGTATCTGCTGGGTAACGTTAGCTCAGCCCCACATGCCGGGGTTGGGGAGTGGGGGTCGCCCCATTGATGGAGCCCTCGCCAGGCCACCACCAGCCTCAGCAGTGGGAAGCAAAGTGGGGAGTGGGGAGCGAAGCCAGCAGCCCTTTAGGGTCCCCCTCTGAGGCTGGACCCACAGACGCTGGCAGGTGAAAAAAGGAGTCTGGGCTAGATCCTCTAGGACTGCAGGAGTGCCCCCCTCCGTATCTCACTGGGCTTTCCAGCACCATTGGACACGCCGGCAACAATGTGCTGCCCCCTCCCGCCGGAGACTCTACCAGATCTCCCCCGTCAGGACACCACGCCATCGACCTTCAGCGTCGCAGCCTCCACTCCGTGGTTCATCCTGCCCGACCCTGGCGATTCAGGCGTCACGTCACTGCCTCACGGGTGGGGCGGGATGAAAGTGCACCGAGGCGCCATTTTACGGGAGGTTGAGTGATGCTGTAAAGGCCTGCGTTTTCAGGGGTGCGGGGTCCCGACAGCTCCAGGCAAGCCCCCGGGACCTGATCTGCTCTGATCTCAGAGTGCTCGGTGCGCACCAGTGAGTTCCCCCTCACGGAACCCAGGTCACGTGGGCCAGCAGCTGGGATGAGGAAACTGAGGCACGGAGCACTTAGGTGACATGCCTGGGGTGTCCGGCAAACCCATGGCAGGAATAAAATCCATGACTTCTACTCCCAGGCTCCAACCACTAACTACACTGCGTCCCGGAGCGGCATCTTCCCTTGTACAACTCCCTCCTCCACCAGCCTGCTTGGCAGACTAACCTGGCTTCGCGGTCCATTGAGGTCCATTTCCTTAGAGCTATTGCCCACTTCCCAAGTAGGTTCGGACTCCACGTGGCGGCGCTCCTGGGTCCTCCTGTAGTGCGTTCACTCTGAGAGCCGTGTGCGTTACGCGAAGAAGGGCTTGAACCAGCAGACTTAGATGTGATCCGGTCTCTAACCCCCTTTCCCTAAAAGCCGGGGGTGAAAGGATCATGGAAGGCAGGACGTGGCTCCTGGGACAGCTGGAGAGTCAGGAGGGGACGTGCCGAGGCTTCAAAGAGCGTGAATATCTGGGGAGTTGTTACCCCTGGGTAGGATGGATGCTGTGCAAATTGACACATCCCCCAACAGACAAGGGCTACGGCATGGTGGCTGTGGGTGCAGCGAAGAACTCTAGTGAATCTTTGCTGCACTGGCCCCCGGCAGGAGAGAACTCGTGAAAGGGACAGCAGGAGACAGGGGTGTTTGGAGGCAGGAGCAGACTGGCTAAGGGATGAGTCACCAGCTCCTGCCACCGAGATTCAAGGTGATGGCCGATGCCCCGTGGCCTTCCCTGAGTCTAAGAGAGACAGGGTGGGGTAGAGGCACCCAGGGGGCTTCCCCAGAGTTTGGGGGGATGCAAGATCCCACCAGAGCTGGACGTTTACTCCACAAGGCCTGGCGTGATGCCAGCGTCTGCGATCACGCGCTGACGCTGCGGTGCTTGTGTTTTGGGAGGGGACGCAGGAGGTTGAGTCTGGCCCGCCAGGCGCAGCTGCTGTGTTTTCCCGCTGATCTCCCGTCTCAGGCCAGCCGTTTTACCGCAGCGCCTGCCTGTGTAGAGTGGGGGTGGTGAGCCCGCCCTGCAAGCCCGGGTGTGTGGGAGGCGCTCGGGATCCCGGCGTGCAAAATGCTCAAGGAGACCGGCTAATCGCCACCGTCGCCTTTATAAGGTGGTTACATCCCTCGCCCAGGCCTAGGCACTTTAATTGATACTGGGCTCCCTGGGAACCTGCACAAGGCGAGGGGAAACTGAGCAGGATTTAACCCTTTCTTCCCCAGGGAGCAGCTCCGTCACCCTCAAATGACCCATGTTCTTCCCAAGCCACGTAGCACCACCAACAAGCCTTGCAGGAGAAGGGGAACTAACCCCTTCTTTTTCTCTCTCTCTCTCCAGCTTCTTCGAAATGTGTGAGTCGGAGGCCTAACCCGTCAGGTAATTCGGTGCGTCGAGCACTCCTGTTTGTGGTGCTTTGCATCGCTCACGCCTGTGAGACCGGCACCTCCTGGGAAGGGATCTTCCCCCGATCTTAGGAGCAAATGGCAGCTCAACGGCCAAAATTCGCCCAGAGCTGCCTTCCTCTTCCCCGAGAGATACAGCTCCCAGTGGCTGCATGCTCCAATGCATCCCACACCCTGGCTGCGCTGTCTCTGCCCAGACGGATGTAGTCTCCAAGCTGGGGCAGAGCTGTGATTGCAGCACCTGCACTATCCGGCTGCCCTGGCCAGGCTTCCCACCAGGCAGGTCTGGATCGAAAAGAGGTGCCCTGGGACCGCCTGATCTGTGCGCTGCTAGGCAGTGCTGGTGTGCGTACGGAAGCTGCACCAGCACAGATGCAGCTCATGGAGGCTTCATATCCTGCCCTGCTCACGGTGGCAGCCACTGGCTTTGGCTATTCAGGGCCTTTGGAGGTTCTCGGGGCCTATCTGTGGACCCCAGATTTTGGCCTACGTGGCTCGCTCAAAACCCCTTAAAGTCAAAGATGGGAGAAGGAGCCAGGAACTAATTCAACTCTGTGTCCCCACCACTCTGTCACCCTCCCCTTAATGATCTGACGGGCCCGTCTCCGAGGGAAAGCCAGCAAATTGCTGGTCCGGACCATGTGGGACACAGAAAGCCAGATGTGAGTGGGGCGTGTTAGCTGGGGCCAGCAGGGTGGGAAAACCTCCCAGAGGAGCCATTTGGCTGCCCCATGATCTCTCTCCCCGGGGGTCAGCCTGATGTCTGTCTCTTTTGGTCCCCAGGTCCGTCTGAGAGAGGGGTACCCAGTCAGAGAGCCCAGACACGCGTTGTCTCCATTCCCCCAAGGGGGTCCATGCAGAGACCGGGGGCGCTCTCGGAGCGTGCAATGCAATCATCTCTTCCTACGGCAAAGCCAACTGCAGCTGTAAACAATAAGCAACTGGGGTTTATTTAAGGAAAACAGTGGGGGGCCCTGGAACTGCCTCTGACGGGTTAATTATTCAAGCAGACACCGTCTCATTGTTTGTCTAGCTGGCCGTCAGTGCCGTGACCGGCCGGACTACAGAGACGGGAGCAGACAAAACTGGAACCCATTATTCTGGGCCTAATGCCGCACCTGGGAGCGTTTCCTTCACCCATCGCCAGCAGCTTCTCACTTCTTGTGTTTCGAATTAGAACTGGAAGGGCATAGCCCAGGATGGTGCCTCTCTGCTGCTTTGGGGCCGTGGGGACTCTCGCTTTTCTTTAAATCTCTCTTTGTGTGAAACCGCCAGCTCTGGCAAGGCAGCAATGATTGCACGGCCTGCCCAGGAAGAGACCTTCCCACCGGGTGCTTCTGCTGGTAGAAGCATTGAACCTTCCCGCAAGGGAGCAGCGGGCTGACCCCGGCCGTTCGGCATCGCTACGGCAGAGAGTCACCGGGGAAGAGCATCGAAGGCTCCTCCCTGCTGCCGGCCACGTGCCGCCTCTCTTCTTCTCCCACACTCTCTGCTCACGTGACCGCACGTGCCTCTCGGGCGAAAACTTCGTGGCCTGGCGCCCAGCCTTGGGGATGTGGAGAAGGGCGTGTGCAGCCGTAACAGGGACACTCATCTTGAGGGCCTGGGGGAAGCAGCAAGAGACTCTGGGGGGGCGGGGGGCTGTGGACTTCAGATTGAGCTTGGAGTGGGGCCGTTTGGCCCGGGACTCCCATGCATCCTGCCTTCTGGTGTGAAGGAAACTGCAAGCTGCCTTCAGCAGCTGGGAGACGGGGGGAGCTGGCCTGCGCTATCCTATTTTAACAGTGTTTTTGGTTATTGTTCATATTAAAAGCCTGGGGAAGTCAGGGTGGCGGTGTCCCTGTGATACAGGCTTGCAGACAAGCTGGCAGCCTGAAAGCGGCCGGCCAGTGGGGGCGGGGAGGCCTGCTACCCCAACCCTGCAAGCTGAAATAAAGGGATGGCATCATTGTCTTGGGGCCGTGGGCCGCGATGGAAGCATGGGGGGTGGGTGGCTTGCGTCAGCTAGAGGAGAAGATGGAGGAACACAAGCCCTTTGCTTTTGGGCCCCAGGCCACGACGGAGGAGCAGCGGCTCTCTTCATTGACACATCCAGACAGAGAGGAAAAGGCGAGTCTCTGTCTCCGCCAACGGTCCAAAGCTTGTGCTCAGAGCGGCGCGATCCGTTGCGGATGCGTTCTCCAACCGTGTGAGAGACTTCCTCTGTTTAATAGCCTCCCTTCTCTTTAGACACCTAAAATATTGGAGACAAACAAATAGATGTTCAAAGACAATTACATCGGATTGGGCAAGCCCCAGAAAGCAGCAAATGCCAGAAATAAGCAACTTCATACAGCTTGTGCCCGGAATGAGTCAGGGACTGTGGGAAACCAATATGTGACCCTGGAAAGAAACTGGGTATTGTAACTTGTACCCAGGGGGCAGAGTTAAGGTTGTGCACCGTAACCGGAAGATGGGCTGCTTTTTGGTACGAGATACAGTAGTTTTGTTCTGTCTGTATATAGCATCTTTCAGCCAGGCGGCACAGAGAGCTTTCCAAAGGAGAATACGGTTACGGTTGTTCTTTCTCCCTGGGGATGGCACTGAAGAGCAAGTCAGATGCACTAACATGGAACACGGATCCTGTTACGCTGTGCCAGGGGAAGGGGCCATAGGCATACACACCCAAGGCTCTCTAGGTATTGGTAGACCCCCGTTGCAAGGGTTAGATCTGGGGGAGACAGAGCATGTTTCACACACTCTCAGGCGAACACATCTGCTCTTTGACATCAACACTGCACACCACTTCAGGGCAGGAAGTGAAGATGAATGCCATATGCGGCTGAAACCACACGGGGCCAGCTGGAATGATCCAAGAGGGAATATGCCAAGGAGCCTGATGTAAACACCTCTCCCCATTGGGAAAACTACCTGAGAAAAAGCACCAGGCAAACTATGGCAGAGCTTTTCAGAGAGAAGCCAGGCGGCCAGAGTGATGGGTTGCTCTGAAATAGCATCTCCAATTGGCTAGGGGACTCTGTCCTGGTAGACAATGACCTGGCCTCAATTATTGATTCCTTGATCACTTCTCTGGATTAGAGCAAGACCAGGGTACCAAGCCTTTGGGGCTGTGCAAGGGTCAAGGTCCTTATTTTCAGAGAGCCAGGGGGTCTAAAATAGCCAAAGGCTCCAGGAAGACGACTGGAGCTTGGGTACAGTATAACGTTCTACCATCACGGTAACGCTCATCTGTGCAGGAGACTGGAGAATGCACAGGCAGGGAACGGCGCTTTCCCCTGCTTTCTGCGGCTTCACCCCTGACAGTCTGTAAGTATCCAGGAGGGGGCCAAATATGTGCTCCTGGGCACAGTTGAGCAGAGCAAAGTCTGACACCATCCAAGGGCTGAAGGCTGAAGCTAGACAAATTCTAACTGGAACTAAGGCAGAAATGTTTAACACTGAGAGTAACTGATCACGGGAACAGTTTCCCACGGGTCGGGGTGGGGGTCTCCTTCACTGACTGTCTTACACTTAGGAAGTTTTTCTGGAGATTTCATCCAAATCACCCATTTTGTCATTTGAACCCATCGCCTCTTGTCCTGCCCTCTGTGGCAAGCGAGAACAGGTTTTCTCCCTGCCCCTGGGGTGCGCTCTGCTTTGACGCATGCCGAGTTAAAAGGCTCATCGGGTCTGTGAGATCCCTGCCCTTGGAGGAGAGAGCTATTTTTGTTCTTTAAAAGCCAGAGCTTTTTAAAGAGGCAGCCATCAGCCCTTAAATGAAGACACATGTGCTGGTAGCGTCCATTGCTAATGGAAGAGCTCTCCTGCATCTCTTCTAGGCCCCGGACCCCATTAGCGTCACTCAGCTATTATTCTTCCATTAACAGGTGGGAAGGCAGAGCTGGAATTGCAGAAAATAAAAGGTTACCAGTGACATGTTGGGAGCGGGGCAGCACTCTGTTCCACACAAGACGAGGTAGTTGCTTTCGCACTTACTTTAGGAAGGAATCTGAAGCCTTACTCTTCTCCATGGCTTCAGAGGTGCTGCCGACCCCTCCTCTGTGCCCTGCTGGGCATGGGGAGAAAACAATGTCCATGCGCTCGAGAACCGGTGGAGCTGAAGGAAGATCCCTGTTTGGTGGTCGACAGAAGTAATAGGTCTTTTATCTACGCAAGGCAGCATCCAGAGATACTCTGTGACGTTCCCCTCCTGCAGTCTGGACTGGTGTGTGGCTGTGCCACCCCAGTTCTCCACTCCTGGGCCCCAACTTATCCTGCCTTGCAGGCTGAGCATCCACTCCTGAGTCAGCTCACGCCCAGCCTCCTGTGTGTAATCGATTCTTCACCCAATGGAGGAGCCCACCGGCTAGCCAGTCACGGGATAGACCCCAGCAAACACCCCCTGCAGAGGTGGCCTTTGGCTATTGGGGGCCCGAGGTGAAAGGCCTATTGTGGGGCCTCCTATAGGCCTGCAAGGGCCCCCTATAGGCCCACAGGGCCCCCCCTTTATGGTTCTGCTCCCCCTGCCCCCATGCAGCCATGGACCCCTGAGCCAGCTCCTACCAACTGAGGCAGGCGTGGGGGTAGGCGAAGCAGGCAACGGGGCTCCTTACTGCTCAGTGTGCGCCTGCTTTGCCTACCCCAAAAGCCACCTCTGACCCCCTGGCCCTGATGCAACCCTGGGAACTATTGCCCACTGCACCCGGCCGTGCAATTGTCCATCAATTGAACGAAGAAATTGACGTGCACCAGCTCTGTCGTTCTCAATCCAGATGCTTCAGAAAAAACAAAGACCTTTATTGACTACAGTAAGATGGGAAGTGATTCCAAGTCAGAGTATTATAAATCAAAAAAATATTAAGGTAAGGAGTCAAATAAAGGAGAACTCATTTCCTAAGCTAAGGTCCTTGTTCCAGGCTATTCTCAGCTCACCGCACAGGTCGGCTGCCGACACGTCTTGCAGCCAAACTCTCCCTCCCTGTGGGTTGGTGCCAGGTCCTTGGTGTTTCTTGGGAGCTAGATTCTAGGGGAGAGCCCCAGACAAAGGTGTCTCTTTTAACACGTTTCCTTGACTCCCCTGGGGATCAGGTGATCAGCCATGTCCGGCAGTGGGCGTGATCTTTCCCTCTTGTGCCGAGGTGTTTAGGCCAGTCTACTGCTCCAGTCGGCATGCCTCTGCGGGGCATGGAACCACAGCTCTGTGTTTGTCTGCGGCCGTTCAAGCCACGTGAGACACACATTTGGGGATAGGAGATAACATAGTTCCATGTCTGTCCATGTGTCTGATGATGCAGGAAACATGTTACCGTAACAGTAACGTTCAGTATGTCACAAGCATTTCAAAAACACCGCACCGTACATACTGTACAGCAGGCCATACACAATTACTCTGTAAGGGTGAATGTGAACATGCACAGGTCTCACCACAAAGGTGTACGTGGGGTGAAGCATGTCACATACCCGTTGTCCTCTCCAGCTAGTCCAGCACAGCATGCATTGCCGGGTGGTGGTAGGAATTAGACATGGCTACTGAGTGGCCTGTGTGAAATGTTTCAAGCTGGCTGAGACGGGAGAAGCACCGATTTCCCACCAACGGGATGTCGTTTCTGGAGCTGGTTCTGGCTGTCGGAGAAATGCGATGTCAGGACGATGAGCTTGGCTGAAGCTCTGCTTTCGTGCGAGACAGCCTGCGACTGGAAACGCGGAATCCCAAGTCCGTGGCCTTAGCAGTGCCGCGGCCACATGAACTTCCACTGACTTCAAAATGAGTTCCTCAAGGACGGGCTTGGTGGGATGGGGATCGCTGAACCCAGCTGCGTCCCTCCTTCCACCGGATGCTGCCTCACTCTATTACCCTCACTCAGCGCCACAATGATTCCTCTAATCCTGGCACCGCGTGGCCCAACAGCACGGTTCTGGCAACCCTTCTGGCTGCTAGAAAAATGCTGACTTCTCCCACGTGGGGAGTGTGGTCACAACTCCAAGCTATGCTTGGGCAAACCAGAAACAGGAGAGCCAGCCTTGTGAGCCCACAGAGTGAGGCACTTGGGCCGGGACGGCGGAGTTCTTCCCCAGACTTCCCAAGAACACCGAGGCTTGTGACAGCACAGGGGCCGCAGCCCCCATTTTAAAGATGGTCTCCTGCGTGGAGGGACAGGTGCCACAAGCAGGGATCACGCTCATGACGGGAATAGCTTCTAGGCAGGGCTGCGTCTTGGCTGGAGGTTGGACTGGGACTAAGTGACCCCATCAGTCTCTTCTGAGCTTGGGGAGGTCTATGATTCTGTGGCCCTCTCCCAGTAGAGCAGACTGGAGAACCTCTTGTTGAGATCCTTCGTCTACCAACACAGTGCTCTGCTTTCGTCACTAACGAGGAGAGGAAATGGTCCTCGCGATGCTTGACGAAGACGGCTTCTTCCTGGGTGAGGCTTCCAGTCATGGCCGACCTTCCAAAGCCAGCACGAGTGAGGGTTGCCGGCTGATCTTTGCCAGTCTGTTCAGGGCCAGGTGCGAGTCTGGGGCATGTAGCGACTCCAGAGATGGGTGCGTGAAAAATGGGCCAAGAGAGGACTGGACAAATGAAATCTGATGAGGTTCACGAAGAGAAGAGCTGAGTCCTGCAGTTAGGATGGAAGAATCCAGGCACTGCTACAGAGTGGGGACAGCAGTTCTGCAGAAAAAGAGCTGGTGTTACAGTGGACAAGAAGCTGGATACGAGTCAGCCGTGGGCCCTCATTGCCAAGAAGACTAACAGCGTGTTTGGCTGCAATAGTAGGGACATGGCCAGCAGATGGAGGGAAGTGATTATTCCCCTGTATTTGGGGGAAGCCACATTTGGAGGATTGTGTTCATTTGCTCCTCTCCCCACCCCCCCACTACAGGAAGGATGTGGAGAAATTGGAAAGAGTCCAGCAGAGGAAACAAAAATGATGATGGATTGGAGCACATGACTTCTGAGGAGAGGCTGAGAGAACTGGGCTTGTTCAGTCTGCAGATGAAAAGAGTGAGGGGGGACTTGATACTGGCCTTCAGCTCCTGAAGAGGGGTCCAGGGAGGATGGAGCCAGGCTGTTCTCAGTGGGGCAGATGACAGAACCAGGAGCAATGATCTCAAGTTGCACTGGGGGAGGTCTAGGTTGGATATCGGGGAAAAACCTTTTCTCCGGGAGGGTGATGAAGTGCTGAGTTGTGTTACCTGGGGAGGCGGTAGAATCTCCATCCTTGGAGGTTTCAAAGCCCAGCTTGACAAAGCCTTGGCTGGGATGGTTTAGTTGGGGTTGGTCCTGCTTTGAGCAGGGGTTGGACTAGATACCTCCTGGGGTCCTTCCAACCCTCGCCTTCTAGGATTCTTTGAAATGTCAGGTAGATTAGTGGTCCTGCCTGGGATCTGTTGACTTTCTGTCTGTGAACACTGGATGGCTTTCTTAGATTAGCTGTATTTAGAAGGTCCGTCTCTTGTTTTACTGCTTCCAGGCACAGCAATCTGTTCAGAAAGCTGCGGCAGACATCCCCATCAAATACCACCGACATGCTCATCTTCATTGCTGGAGCCTCTAACAATTGCCCTTGTCTTCAAGATATTTCATTGCCACGTTCCCATCTATCCCCCTGCAGTCCCATTCTGCTGCGGCTGGGTCATCTATCTCTCTAGTCATTCATCTCCACTCCTCACTGCATTATCAATGCCCAGTTCCCCACTCTCCCTTCTGCTCTCTATGAGGTTGATCCTTTCCTGACACTCATAGGCTTTCTCCTGCCAGCCTCTCTCCATCTCACTGGTTCCCTCCTTGCTTTCCAAACCGGCTTTCTCCTCGGCCCATTGAGGACCAATTCCTCACAAGGGCACTCAACTCTCACAGAGCCAGTATGCCTCTTCTTTTCTCCTCTCGCTGTAGCTTTTCTATGGCTGCAATGCTGGGCATTGTGAGCTGGTTCTGTTGAAAGAAACGTTGGCATTGATTTCTTTCAGTAGCAAGGTTTCGTAGTGTGTGGCTCTCATAGGCAAGAATAGGCAAAGTGCCTTCAACTTGAATTTTTGAGTCACTGTTTTCCAAACACCAACCACGCTGGCCTGGAAGAAATTCACTCTAAAAATGTCAAGGCACATCTCTGTGTTGTTGACAGTAACTCATTTTCAGTGACAAGGGGGTCGGGCTGAGGAATGTGGGGTCAGAGAGAACTCTGAATCTGACCTTGAGAGCTGAGGAATAGATCTCACTGGACCTGTTCCTTCATCACTATTAACTGTCAAGCTAACTTTTGGGAGCGGGGTGGCGTATGCACAGATATAAATGGTACAGTGTTATATTTCTCTCCATGTGTGTCCATCCTTCTCTCCATTTCTCTTTCCCCTATCCCTGTCCTCAAGCCCCTTCCACGGACCCACACACCAGTTTCTTTTCCATCTCTTCCTGCCATTCCCATCCCTCTTTCTCTAGTCCTCACCAGTCCTTTATTTGCTGCTGGGTCATTCACCCTTCTCCCGGTCCCCCCAAACTTGTAATCTGGTCTCCCGGCTTCTTCCTTCCTCTGCTTCCAGTTCATTTTACCACCACCACCACCACTGGCTGTGTTGCATTTCAGTTCCTCCTTCTGGACTGCTCTTAGCTCCATCTCATGGGGTCTCAGCTTCATGCATCCACTCACTCATGGGCTGAATCAGCTGTCAGTCCTTGATGCCTCATGCAATCAAAGGACCATAGAATAATAGGGTTGGAAGGGACCTCACGAGGTCATCCAGCTTGCAGCCTGGGCATGGAGGATTGGATTAACAAGTGACTCCACCTCTGGCTATCTCCCTAAGGTTTTATACACCGGTATCTAAGTGTGCCCCTTGAGAAGTGACCACAGGTGTCTCTCTCACTCTCCCCCAGGACCCACGTAATCCTCTGGCCAGGCCCTGGTGGAAGAGTCTGTCCTTTCCCACCAGGCCGATGTGGAGGTCTAATCACGTTGCGTAACGCCGAGGCTGTGGACTGATCTTACATTCAGAGCACGGTGCCTTCAACCATCAAGGGGCAGCTTTTCCGCCAGTGCGCAGGGCCACCTTGATTTCCCTAATGCTAGAGAGAGCGGCTGAGGCAGGCAACGTCCAACGTTTGAGTCAGGCTCAGCAGTGGGCGGTTAGATCCCGCACTCAGTTCAGGCCCAGGCCAGCGTGGTCCCATCCTGGCAAGGTGGTGTGATGTGCGTAGGATGGACGGGAGATAGATATAGAAAGCTGAGATTCCTGTAAATGCAGCTTCATTTCATGGGGCCTGATGAACGGTAGCCGGTTCCCCTGGTAACACCACCAAGGTTACCATGGCAGTGTCTCGGCTACCGATTAATTACGCCCTGCCTGGAGATCCTTAGAAATAAGCAAATGAAAGAAATGGCCTGCGAGCCAGAACGGCCTTGCCAGGAGATGCTGCCACACCCAAGAGGGTGTGTGGGGGGGTCTTGTCCTACCATCGGGCTGTGCACATGCACGGATGTTTGTGCACAGATGCTTGTGCACACATGGGGCACAATTTTTCCGGCTCCCCTGACTGGATTGGAAGCAGAGAACTGAGACGTTTGTTCTTCCATCTGGCATCCAGCCCATCTCCAATTTCCTCTCCCCATCCCCAGCAAATCCTGCTCACCCCCCACCTCCCTGCTCCACCTCCCCCAAAATACCAGTGCCCACAGTGATCCGGGCAGCATAGCGGGGGGAGCGCTGTGCTCAGGGATCACTAGGTGTGCTGGGGGAGCAGGATCTAACTTGGGTGGCATCTGTGGCTCCTTTCAGCTTGAATTGCCGTCGCCTTCCCCAGAGCTCTCATGGGCCACGGACATGCCGAGGAAGCAGGAGGCTTCTGCCAGGCTTCTGACTCCCTGCCGCTGGCCTCCCGGTCTCCAGGCTCTCGTTGCTCACTCTCAGCTATGCAGCGTGGCTGGGACCTCAGCCCAGAGAGGAGCGGCTGGACCGGAGATTGAGCCAATGCACGGCTGCACCCGCGGTCGCTCCGGCCTGGACTGAGGAGGGTCCTAAGAACGGCCGCACTGAGTCAGGTCGATGGTCCAGCCAGCCCACGTCCTGGCTTCCAGGTGTGGCCAGTGCCAGGTGCGTGAGAGGGACCGACCGGAACAGGGCAATGGCTGAGGGATCCGTCCCCCAAAGTTGAAAGCAGGTTGCTGTCAAAGGGCGTCAGCTAGTGGGATTCTTGGTTCTAGGAAACGCCCTTCCCAGGATTCCTGGTGCACAGCCCAGCATCCACTCCTGCCTTTCTTCTGATCGCTGCTCTGTGATCTGTGTGGGCCAGGGGCCGTCGGGTTCACTTGTTTTCTCAGGCCCCCAGCTGGGCAGGAAGTGTTGGGGGGGTGCATTCCATCAGAAGGGGGGCTAATTTGTGGGGGGACTGTACTGACCAGGTGCAGAGAAGGAAATCAGCCTTAAATGGGTCCATCTGAGCTGACTGACGGTGTCTAAGCCAGGGGCTCTCGCCTCTGTCCCCAGTATAATGGCACAATATCGGGAGGAACCCACCTGGCCGTCCGTTCGCACCTGCCTGGACCTCTGTCCCTCCCATTCACCATCCCTAGAGCAGCAAGAAGGATAATTTGGAGCCAGCTCCCATCAACCCATGGGCCACCACCCCCTCCACTGGCCACAGGCGGTTGGGTCCATTCCTCTTTCGCCTTGGGTCTGTCCTGGTCCCTGCAGGAAGGCGATGGAGCCATTGCCCATGGCAGAGGTGATACACTGGGATCTCGAAGGCTTGGGCGTCCCCCCACCATGGCATCAGGCCGGCATCCCCTGCACATCACCAGCCCTCTGCATCCCTCTGCTTCTGCAGACAGGCACAGCCGTGGACACATGCTGCAAGAGCCTGCAAGAGTCAGAGTCTCGGGGGGCAGATTCCAGTGGGCGCAAGGGGACCTTCCCGGCTGGAGCCTGGGACAGACTCGACGGGGGGAAGGTTCTGCATCACTGCTTGTCCCAAACGCTCCCACGGGGCGGATCTTAGCTCCGGGGTTGTCCGGCAGGATTCGTTGACAGTGACTGGACCGTGCTGGCTTGTGCAGGAGCCAGCTGAAGCTCCCAGAGGTCCTGGCTGTACGTGGGACTGGCCTGGGTTTCAGCCGGTCCACGGGGGAGCTACGCTGGTCCAAGCCAGTCAGCCTTGATTGCCATGGGGCGGTGTCCCCTGCGTTCCAGCCGTGCTCAGTGATTCCTGCGGCTTGGCTCATCTGCTCCAGGCTGTTGCTAGCAAGTGGGGGCTAAAGCCCCTGGGGCGTGAAGCAGCTACACGGAGGGCTGAAAAGAGCAGTGCTGGAGTTGGTCGTATTTGCTGGCGGCCTGTTGGACAGTAGACCAAAGTCATGACTTTAATCTTCCTTGGGCCACAGGCCTGCATGGGCCGACCTGGGGCAGGAGGCCAGTTCCCTCCCCGTTATATGCCGTAGCATCCCAACGCCCCCGTCAGCCCTCGGCTGGGGAGCAGATCCAGAATCTCCCTTCTCTGATCCTCAGAAACCTCCATCTCCTTTCCAGCCTCCATTTATTCCCGGCCAGAGCAGTCCCGTGTAGTCTTGTGTCTCTGCTCTTCTCCCTGTCGCGGGCTTAGCCCCCCGTCAGATCCCCTCGCCGCCTTTTGGCCGGCTAACCAAGCCCTTCTCTTTTAGCCTCTTTGCGTCAGGCCAGCTCTCCAGTCCCTTGGCCGTCCTAGCAACTCGTCTCTGCACCGGTTCCAGCTGGAGGGCCTCTCGCTTAAAACCGGGCCCCCAGAATTGTGCATGGTCTCCCAGCGCCCTTCATACATCCCCATCACTGCCGGAAATGCCACGTCTGAGCTATCCTACGATACCATGGTCAGCCTGTTTCCGTGGGTGCGCCACATTGGTGGCTCACCCTGGCTTCTCTCTGGTGTATTCTTGTCCTGTGCCAGCGACATATCCCTGCGAGCCAGCCTGGACCTTTTCACCCTGAGGCCAGAGTGGGGCGGGCGTCTGAGCTGGACTGCTGCTTGTCCGTGGAAGCGCTGAGGCTGGCCGGCAGCCTCTGTGCCTTTCCAATGCCTGGGAACCACGGGTGAGAGACTCAGGTCACTCTTTCCCCTTGTGTGAACCACTGCCTGCTACCGGTAGGACTCAGGACTGCTCAGCTGTGTCACTCAGCACCCTTAGTGCCCCAGCTGATGGTGATGCTCCAGGGGTAGCCGCCAGACCTTCAGGCACTGGATGCGGAGATCGAATCCTGCTATTGCTGCGAAGCCGTGGCTTGCTGGCAGGACATGCTCCCTGATGTTAGTGAACTCTGTTGCCCGTGACAGTGGCTTCCAACCTTCCCAGACTGCTGGCAACTGCTCTGTCTTGTGCACCCCACGTTTCACTCCACTTAAAAACCAACTTGCTTACAAAAATCAAACCTAAAAATACCACCGTGTCACAGCACACCTGCTGAAAACCGTTGCTTGCTTTCTCCTTTTCCCCAGCTCATTACAAAATCAATCAGTTGGATTTTAAGTAGTGTCCTAACATCTCAGTGGATGACAGATCAGTATAAACACGTTGCTGTCCCTGACATGGCGTTGGTACTGGCTTTTACGCAGCCTGGTGTAAAATTAGGCGAATAGCTAGCTGTGGTGACGTCAGGTTACCCCTGGCTGAGATCCACTGGTCCAAAGCCCTCAGCTCAGTCTAACTGGGAGGTTCCCTGTGTATGACAGACATTACCATGTGCCAGGCGCACGCTGTGGGGACGCGAGCTGAGCCTTGCTGAGACGGGCCAGCAGATGGCACTGAAAGAGCAGGCAAACTGGGTTAATGTTTGCCAGAGAGTCTGGTTGGTGCGGCTGGCCACCTTCCTCATCCCTTTGGGATTCAAATGAGCCAGTTGGTCCCTCTGGTGAGGATGGGGAGCTATTAATTAGTCACAGAGGGTGGGGGTTGCTTGGATAATGCGGAAGCAATGAATGCTGGGCAGAAGTTTCTCTTTTAGATTCAAGTTTATTTATTGAGCGTCAGGATCTGTGGTGCAGGATCTAACAGCCTCGCTGGGAGCCACTAAAACTGTCTGGACAGCTGGGGTGCAGTGGGTAGGGCCTGAGTGTGGAATGGCTGACACCCCCGTTCAATGCCCGCTGAGACCTTGGCAAGTCATTTGGCCACTGTGTGCCTCAGTTTCCCATCTGGAGGTAGCTGCCCTGCTTGCCAGGGTGTGTGAGGCTCTGTACAGACTGTGCAGTGCTCAGAGATTCAGCCTGGGAGGTGAAACAGCTGCTGACCTTCTCCAGCTCACATTATACAAGGTGTTTTATTAGCCCCATTTTATGCATGGGGGAACTGAGGCACAGAGTGGCAGAGACAAAGGGATTTGGGCACGACTCCACAAGAGTCATGTCTGCATGATGTGCTCTAACCACGGGATTGTCAATCACCATAGCATCTGTGTGTGGCATTCTCACACCACTTGAGTGAGGCAAGACCTCCAGTTTACCACTGGGGAAACTGAGGCACAATTTGCCCTCAGACCCAGCAGTGAGACAGTGGGCAAGCCAGCATTTGAACCCAAGGTGCCTGCCACCTAAATCGATTCCTTAACCACAAACCTGGCCTTCTTCCCACCTTCTCACTGCCTCGTGTTGGTGATTTTTTTGGCTGACAGTTCCTGAGGCCACGGGCCAGTGGGAGACCCATTGCTGGCTCTTTCTGCTACCGTTTCAGAAACAGGCTCTGCAGATCTGCCAGAGCACGGCGCTGTCTGGCTCTGCCCATGGTCGCCGCGCCTGGCGATGAGCGAGTGCAGCTGGGGGAGGTTGATGGAGCTGCTCTGTGATGGCCTCAAGCCAGATTGTGCCCCAGCACGACAGCTGCTGTGCTGTGGTCCAGAGGTGGCTCCTGCACAGTGGCAGGTGGAGCGACTTCAGTACGTGCCCGTGGGGCTCATTTGAGATGGACTGAAGTTTCTGGCCAGATCCTCGGCTGGTGTAAACAGGCTGTGAAGTCAATTAACGTCAGCTGAGTGTGCCCTGTGCGCCGGCCGTCGCTCCACAGTCCCCGGGCGTCGGAGGAAGCGAGCTCCGGCTACCCTTAGGCGAACTGGCCTTATCAACGCGCTGTGACTGGCAACGTTTCCCCACTGACCTTTCGGCTGCTCTATTTATAGGGATGTTGAAAGGCCTGTGACCTTCAGCTCAGGAGTTGAAGGCAGCAGTCTCTGGGGGGGGGGGGCTGGGGCCCTGGGGAGGGCTCGCAGAGTTGCCATGTGTGGAGGCAGGGCGGGCGATCTCAGCCCACACCAAGAGCACAGTGGCTGTTCCCAGGCTCAGCCAGCCAGGGACAGAGGCAAGGGTAGGGGTGGCAGCTGGCACCTTTTCACCCTTGTTTGTGAGAATTTGAGTGTGACTAAATCCCTGCTGTCACTCACTGAGTGAGCTGGGTCCCAGGGGATCTGCCCCCTCTGGCACAAGTGAGTTCAGGTTCATCCAAATCACTGCTGCCCTTAAGCTAGCAAGGATGACAGCGCCAACAGCAGCTGACTCTCATGCTTCAGGGCGTAGCTGCCCACAGCTAGGGTCAGGAAGGAACATCCCCCCAGCTGTACAGGACTGCACAAGCAGGGGACCCTTGAGGGGTTTAACTCCTTCCTCCACATCACCCAGCGGAGCCATGCGGCAGAATTAAGTGTGGAAGGTAAATCCCTTTCCCTAAAAGGCGAGGCTTCTCTGGGAATGCAGGATTTACCCCTTTATAACAGTGATCATGGTCTGTGGGGTGGGGAACTGAGTCCCCCCAAGAGCTGTCTGCCTGCACGGCCCTGCCTCGTGTGCCGGATGAGACTTCAGTGTGATTTCCAGCCCCCACATAGCCCTTCCAGGCCCATGGCTGGCTCACATCAGGATCCAAGTTCACTCTGCTGCTTCTTGACAAACCTGAGCCAAGTTTCCAGGGAAAGCAGCTGAGTCTTGGGTTCTGCTGTGAAGGTGGGCGCAGAGTGGTGGCTGACAACCTTCAGGCACGGTGCTGTTAGGCCCGGACCCTAGCAGGGCGAGCGCCAGGGAGCGGCTGCCAGATTTCCCAGCAGCTGGCACTTTAGATAAGGAACTCTGACTCCCCTTCTTCGGCTCATGGGGCTCTCCCCCTAAGAAAGCCTTCTCCAGACGAGAGGGAGCAGCAGGCTTTCATTGTAACCGTGGGGTCAGCCACTGGGGGAGAAAATCACCCAGCTCCTGGGGGAAAATTGCAAGGGGGGAGAAAGCCCATGTGTAATAGACACCGACTTTAATGCCCAAGCCCCTTCATCCGGAGAGACGGTGTCCTAGATACAGGCACAACCTCCTTGGGCTCCTTATCTGAAGCAGCCCATCCCCTGCGAATCAGTCCCGGTCACTGGACCTCCATTGCACCCGGGCAGCACGCCAGGGGCTGTGCTCAGAACAGAGCGGTCACCCCTGCTTGGCCTGTCTCTGGGACCCTTCTCCATCACTGCAAACCACACCCCTGCACCATGCTGTGCCGGTGCTGGGTCCTCACACAGCCCTGCCCAGTGCTCCTCTAACTGGATTTGCAGCCTCTCCCGCTGCTACTGAGCCTTCTCCTTCATCAGCCTGCAGAATCTGGCTCCATGGTTCCCAGCGCTGGGCTGCCCCATACAGCTCAGCCGCTGCCCCTCAGCCATGACCCACAGCCCCATGACCCAGCCCTGGGCCCGCACAGCTCTGCCGCTGTCCCATTCCTAATCCACAGCCCCTGCTAGGCCAGCCCTGAGTCCTCGCAGCTCTGCCAGGGCGTTTCAAGTCTCCTTTTTTTAAAGCTCCATTAAACATTTATGAGGAAATACAAAAGCAAATCTAGTGGAAGCACATGGAGGAAGGTCTCGGGAGGGTTATCTTCCCGGCTAAGGAGACAGCTGCAAGAATATATATTGGAAAGTTAAGTCTCGTTATCCTTTTCCCCATGTCGGAGGGCAACGTTAGCCGGATTTGGCTCTCCTGCGGCTTTTATGCCCGTAAAAGTGTACTGATTTCGAAGGAGCTGCTCCTCGTCCCCAGCACGGTGTGAGGAAGCAAAATTCAGAGGGCAGCGATCTGGGATGGAAGGAGGCAGGCCCAGAATAGCGCAGAGGCGCTAGGTGACCCAGGGTCGCCCAGGGAATCAGGGGGGACTTGAATCCCAGCCCCCACTATTCTATGCATGAAGCCCTTCCATTTGAGTCAATGAGGTGAGCAATGGGGCTCTGCCGAGGGCCAGCCTATGGGAGCTGGGTGTCGCTTAGCTCTGGGCTTGGGCGCAGCTTCCACACCACGGATTGAATATCTAGGCATGGCTGCTTCAGTTTGGGAGTGCACCCGGGGAGCAGATGTTAGGAACACGCCACATTTACTGCTCACAGGCGCGGACCCGCTCAGTTCCTCGCCATCGGCATGCTGCTGACTGTCAGCGGGGCAAGAGCCCATCGCCTGCACCAAACCCACCGCCCCTTGTCAGCGGCATTAAATGATGCAGTACAGGGCCTAGGACACACAGCGAAGCTGTTCTGGTGCCATCCAGCAGGGTGCGCAGGGTCAGTCCAATACAGATGATGCCGGACCATGAAAGATGGAGATTAGGAGGTCAGGAAGAGCTCAGACAGAGAACACCTCAGCTGACGGCAAGTGGCATGGCTCCCGTGAACACCACGGCCCTGCACTCCTGACACCAGCCGAGGCTACAAAAGACCTGCGTGAATCTGGATCAAGTACCACAATGGATGCGTGCGCTGACTGTGCTCTTAGAACAGTTGGCGTCCAGGACACTGCGAGATCAGAGCAGGGGCGAAGCTGCTCCTGGATGGCGTCACAATAAAAAAGGAGTCCAAGGAACCGGGGGAGTTTTTGTTCCCCCTGGGCCCAGCTTGCCTGCAGCATCATGGGCTGTAACAGTGACCCTTCCCTCTACGCGGCACTCTCATTAAAGCCTTGCATCCCTTCCAGCATCTGCAGGCACCCGGCCACTTACATTCTCCTCTTGCTTCAAGTGGGGACCCTCCCACGGCTCTGACGGAGTCACCAGCGTGAGTGAACAGGAACTGAGAACCCTCCCTGCTGGCTGCTGGGGAACAGTGGCATCTCCACTTTTATTTCTGCCTCTCTAGTGGCTCCTGAGGTCCCCTCTTCTTTTGCTGGGGAGGGCCTTACCTTTCCTGCTGTACAGAAGTTAATGCCATCAGCATCCAGTGCGGTTAGAGTGAGTTTAATCTATAAAAGAGGATCGAGGATTGCCACCTGGCTGGTGTCATGCTGAAGACTAGAACGCCTGTTGAGTCAGTGTGAAGCAGCGGAGAGCTCCCTTTAGTGAGAGTATCGCCAAGCTGAAGCATCGCAGGGTTTCAGCCTGTTTCCCTCCAACTTTTACATTCTCAGCCATTTTGGCTTTATGAATGATCCCTGTGTGCTAGCAATACAAGAGAAAAGGTGGAAGAATCTTAGGAGGAATGGAGCCAATTTTGGGCCCCACTAAAGAAAGCACGTAAACAAATTAGAGAGTCCAGCGGAGGGCAACAGAAATGATTCGGGGGCTGGAGCACATGACGCATGAGGAGAGGCTGAGGGAACGGGGCTTGTTCAGTCTGCAGAAGAGAAGAGTGAGGGGGGATTTGATAGCAGCCTTCAACTACCCGAAGGGGGGTCGAGGGAGGATGGAGCCAGGCTGTTCTCAGTGGGGGCAGATGTCAGAAGAGGAGCAATGGTCTCAAGTTGCAGTGGGGAGGTCAAGCTTGGATATTAGGAAAACCTTTTTCCCCAGGAGGTGGTGAAGCCCTGGAACGGGTTACCTGGGGAGGTGGAGGCATCTCCATCCATCGAGGTTTTTAAAGGCCGGCTTGACAAAGCCCTGGCTAGGATGATTTAGTTGGGGCTGGTCCTGCTTTAAGCAGGGGTTGGACTAGATACCTCCTGAGGTCCCTTCCACCTCTCACCTTCTAGGATTCTATGAAGAAAGACAGGATTACACTGTGGGGAAACCGAGGCATAGAGCAATTAGTACTTTTCAGCCGCTGTTGAATCTCTTCAGGGCAGGAACTTTGTCTCGCTCTGTGTGTATGTGGGGTGTGGGGGGAGCAGCACTTAGCAGCAGGGACTGTGTCTCGCTCTGTGTGTGTATGGCGGGGGCGGGCGGGGGAGCACCCAGCACAATTCTGTCCTCGATCTCAGGTGTGGCTATTGGCTGCTACCGTAACACAATCAATGAGCTGGTGCCGGCAGGAAGTTGGGCAGGAAGCACACCCGGACTGTCCCATCCCTACACGCTATGACTGCGTTTTCCCTGCCTCACAGCTGCTGGCGTTATGTGCAAAGCGCTCACGGCACACAGCTGTCCGGAGCCAGAGTAAGCTGGCGAGTAGAGCACAGGGGAGGGAGCTGATTAATCTGGGTTCTAGTCCTGAATCCACTGCTGATCATATCCCTGCTCTGTGCCTCAGTTTCTCTCCCATTCTTTGTCTTGGCTATTTATACTGTAAGCTCTTTGAGGCAAAGACTAGCTCTGACTCTCTGAATGTGCAGCACCTTGCACACTGGAATGCTAATCTCGGCTGGAGCCTCTGGCTGTTACTGCGATATGGATAAATCTCTGGTAGTGTTTCACGGCCATTTTGTGCAGCGTAATTAACAACGCACGGTGTGAGGCCTGGCGGAGTGAGGACAAATGACTAAGCCCTGTTTGAGTCAGTGGGCACAGAAAAGGATCAAGTTCAGCCGGGCAGCGCTATTTCAGACTTTCCAATCACAAAAAGAGGGTGGGTTTTTGCCCCTCTCAAATATAGCCTATTTTATAAAGAAACTTTTCACCCTCAATTGTCAACACTTAGCAACAGCCTCTGCTTTTCACATTATGTTCCAAGCTATTTTTAACTGAAAATTTTATTGAAAAATTGCTTCTGAAATGTGCCTTTTAGCAAAACCTTGGTTTGCACAAATGCAATTAGCAGTACGCTAAACCAACCGCAACAAAAAGGCCCCCCCAAACTTCATGAATACCAGAAAACGTGGTTATTTCAAACCACGTGGAATGGAAATGATTTCGAAATTGTTCGCAAAATCATTTGTCACTGATTCATAGATTTTTTGGCCAGACGAGACTCCATGATCATGTACTCTGATCTCCTGTATGTCACAGTTCTTTAAATTTCACCCTGTTGCCTGTGTGTTGAATCCCCAAAATTGTGTTTGGCTAAAACATGTCTTCCGGAAAGGCATCCAGTTTTGCCTTGAAGCCATCAAAAGATGGAGTAACCATTACTTCCTTTGATTGTTTGTTCCAATGGTTAAATCACCTTCACCACTGGCAACTTGTGCCTTATTTCATGTTTGCATATGTCAGATTTCAGCTTCCAGCCACTGAGGCTTTCTCCTCTTGAGTCTTTTTAAAAAACTAATCTTCAGCCAGCTCCATTGGAGGATAATTTATCTGGATTTTATAATGCCCCCCAAATTAGTCTGGTTGTCGAGATCTTTTGGGGCTGCAGGATGGAACAGGGCTCTGTGCCAGCGACACAAAGAATTCTCCACAGCCAGGCTTGCATTTCCTTTGCAATCATAGCATCTAATTCCCATATAATTTGCACCAAGTGTCTGACTGCTTTCAATGGCGTCACACCAGCGACCTTCCGATCAGACTGGGCTGCTGGGTTTCCAACACTTGTTGCTGTGCGCCTGAGCTCTGAAGTCAGCTCAAAGGAGAGCACCTTCCAACCTCGCAAACATGGCCCAGCAAAACAGCAACGTCCCAGCTTAATTGGTATTTCCAATTTTCTCCTCCTGATTGTGCTTCTCATTTTTAATTTGATTTCCAGGCTTTCTTTTTATTTCATTGGATGAAAGAGCCGCTGGGCTGGCGCCTGATTTATTGAGTCTTTCCCCGCCCTTTCACAATATTCCCCAACCAATTTATTGCTGATGACGGAAACCAAAGGCATTAATAACAACCCTGGGAGAAACGGCTTGCGTGTGTCAAGTTCAGCAGCCACCTCTGTCCCTGGCCATTTATTACCCGTGCTGGGCAGGGAATGCAGGAGACGTTGCTTCTGCATTACTGAGTGATCTACATCCAAGTCTCTCTTGCCAAGCAGGCGAGCCCAGCTAAATGTGGGGAGTGGGCCCCCGCTTGCACTCTTTATAGCGAGGAATGAGAGATGCAGGGGGGTGTTGTGCGTGCGATTCGCACGTCACTTTAACCCGTGTGCCAGTTCCACTCACACATATGCTGCAGAACAGCACCACTGCAAGACGTAGGGCTAAAATTCTCCTCCAGCGTGATGGGATCACAACCGACCAGGCTTTCTCTCCCCCGTGCTTCGCCAGGAGTTGTTCCTCACAGTCCACGTTGAAGTCCTTGTCCAATGCTCTGGCTAAGCCTGTGTGATCGTGGCAAGGTAGGACTTTTCTGTGACATTTTAGTGACGCCAAGGGGTGCCTCAGTTTCCCTCTGCACTTGGCATTGTTCCAAAGTTTAACTTGGCTCTGAGCAGTGTGGAAGACAGGAGTCCTGGCTGTCTGGGAGGAATGAATGGGCCATTAAACAAGTGTCTGAAAGACACCCAAATCAGCGCCTAACAGCCAGAAACCCCAGCGCCTAACAGCTGGAAACCCCAGCGCCTAACAGCTGGAAACCCCAGCAGGAGAGAGATGGGAATCGCCGGTGCCAAGGCCCCCATCTCAGAATCGTGGTGCTGGGGGTCCTGACGCACCAGGAGACTGGTTACATGGGAGCACGAACCAGACCCTGGGACTCCCGTGACCATGGCTCCGTCTCCCGGCTGGTGGCAGCAAGCATCGAGGGGCGTTGCTCCATTCGGGTAGGGGGCTGGTGACTTCGGTGCTGAAAATCCTGGCTTAGGTTCCCTAGCGGCATCTGTACGTTGTGGCCGTGACGCTGGCCTTGGAACCCAGGCACCTATTTCATTGGCAGGAAAACACTCCGGCGACCTTTACCCTATGATGAAAACGTCCTCCGACTCGATACCCACATGCCAGCGACCTCACCCCTCTGCCCCCTCCAGCTCAGCACAGCAGCTGCAGGCTCAACCTTGAAAAGAGCTTGGAGGTGAGGGGGAGACGCTCTGCCAATCGGGAACCAGGGACAAGGGCCTCGGATTTGCCTGGGAAGTGCTGGCAATTTAATCAGAGAGGGCTTAGCGACGAAGGCAGGTTTCATGGCCAATGGAGATGAATCACAGATGCTAGAGGTGGGAGCAGGGCTGGTCCGACCATATAGGTGAACTAGACAGTCGCTTAGGGCGCCAGGCTTTAAGGGGCGATGGAAGTGAATTTTTTCCTCTATTTAAAATATATATATATATATATTAATATGCTATCTCTTGTAAATGAAAGTATTGCCCTCTGGCGGGGGTGCCAAAGTCATAGTTTGCCTAGAAAGGTGGGGGCAGGCCAGTGCCTGCTGATTAGGAAGGTCTTTGACTGTACAATACGCCATGTTGTTATATGCGCCGCTCTTCCTTTAATTTTCCCTGACTAGGTGGAGTTACTGCTTCCAGCGCAGGAAGCACCACCATGGATAGGGACAGCTAGAGGTTCCTGTGAATGGAGACGTGGAAAACTGCTTCCTCCCACTTTCCCAGCTCCCGCGGTACCTGCGTGGCAGCATCCTGGGAGACCCCGAGCCCCCCATCAACCACTCAGCCATGCACCTCAGCTCCACCATGTTCTGTGGCACGAGAGGCCAATCACGGCTGGTGACCATCCATATCAGCTGCTCCCATTCTGCCTTTGCTGCCTTACCAGCTGATTTCTCTGCACCTCAGGGCAAAGGACTTTCCAGTCCAACCAACAGCTTCAGCTGCCCCCCAGCCCCAAGGCAAAGCCCATCAGTTCTGATCCATACCGGCCCATTTCAGCACGGCGAGGCCAAGACCTCTCTTCTCTGTCCAACCAGCCAGCCAGCCATTCTCCCCTGCCCCACTACAGGATCCAGGCACATTCATCGCCAACTCTTCTCCAGCCCCTAAACTGGCTAAACTTTCAGGGGCAGGCTGATCCAGACATCCCAATCCTTCATGGAAACACGGGAAAGAAGTGGGTCTCAGCAGCGTACTACAGAGTACAGAATACAACACACTGAGACCAGACCAGGTCCTACAAGGGCTGAGCCCCCTCATGTTCCATTGCCCTGCATGTCTTCCTGAATGATCTGCCGTGGCTTGAAGAGAAGTTATGGACTTGATACAGGAATCAGTGGGGGAATTCTCTGATCTGTGCTATGCAGCTATGGGACTAGATGATCCAAGGGTCTCTGCTGGTCTTCATAACTGCAAACCTTTTCGTGCATTCCTTGCGGCAGAGGTGGAGTTAGGATCACAGGATTGGAAAGGACTTACTAGGTCATCGAGTCATGTCAAAATGATACAAAATGTTGGGGTCTCAGTCAGCTGCTACGGCTCAAGAACGAGATCTCAGAGTCATCCTAGAGAGATCTCTGAAAACATCTGCTCAATGTGCAGCGGCAGTCAACAAAGCTAACCGAATGTTAGGAGCCATCAGGAAAGGGATAGATAATAGGGTAGAAAATATCATATTTCCCCTTTATAAATCCATGGGATGCCCACCCCTTGAATACGGCACACAGATATAGTCCGCCCATCTCAGACAAGATGTATTAGAATTGGAAAAGGTACACAGAAGGACAACACAAGTGATTAAAGGTATGGAGCAGTTTCCGTGTGAGGAAAGCTAAAAAAGAGCTGGGACTTTTCAGCTTGAAAAGCGACAGCTGAGGGAGGATATGATAGAGAACGATAAAATCATTACTGGTGTGGAGAAAGTGAATCGGGAAGTGTTATTTACTCTGTCTCATAACACAAGAACTAGGGTAACCCAATGAAATGAATAGGCAGCGGGTTTAAAATGAAGAAAAATAAGTATTTCTTTACCCAACACGCAGTTAACCAGTGGAACTTGTGGCCAGGGGACATTGTGCAAGCCAAAATTATAAGAGGATTAAAAAAAGAATCAGAGAAGTCCATGGAGGATAGGGCCATCAATGCTATTAGCTGAGCTTGTCAGGGATACAACCCCATGATCTGCGTGTCCCTAAATCTCTGACTGCCAGAAACTGGGATTGGATGACAGGCGATGGATCACTCCATAACTGCCCTGTTCGGTTCATTCCCTGAAGCACCTGGCATTGGCCGCTCTCAGAAGACAGGATCCTGGGCTAGATGGCTCCTTGGTCTGACCCAATGTGGCTGTTCTGACTTTCTCTTGTCCCCTGCTTTTATAGACAAAACCTAAGAGGCACCACCCACATCAGAACTCAGAGGGCCAAATTCAGTGTGCGATCCATCCCGCCTGGAAGCAGCACCTCTCGGGGTCCCTACTGAGGAGCAAATGACCACGGGGAGCAGGCTGTCCTTGGGATGGGACCGGCTGACTGCAGCCAGTCTGTAGGGAAGGAGCCGACAGACAAAGCAACACCGTTCAAGCGACAGAGCACTAACTGCCTGTTAATCATGGCTAATGAGATTCCAAGCAGGCAGTCAGCAAAGCCGGGGGACGAGCCAAAAAATGACGTGATCATCCGTGTCAGCCGGTTACTCCAGGAAAAAAATGTCCCGTCCCACCGGCATTCAGCGCTAATCAGCACACGTGAAACACTATGATTTAATTACCTGCGAGCAGGCGGAAAGGCACCTTCACGAAACACCGTGACTCTCTTGCCATGTCTAGGCACTTATCCGATTTCACCCAGCCATCAAGCATGTATATGTCTGGCTAGGCTAACGAAATCCACATCCTCCAGGTGCCTTCACTGTACAACATACAAGGGCTGGGAACAGTCATAAACCATGTGCCCGATGCTAACTTCATTAAGAGCCCACGTAAGTAAAAGCTAAAGGGACACAGATGTTCTCATTTGCTGTTTCCACTTAGCTGGGGAATTTGGTCCACCCCTTTCCTGCTTAGAGAACAGCCCCAGAGTCCGTGGGATGGATGGCTTTGAGCCTCTCGGAGGGTACAGGAATAGGACCATAACCCTTTAAATAATTGGTGTCCCCGCAACAGCGCTCTCTGTATTCTGCGTTCCCAAAGCCAGCAGTGGGAATGGAGCTAGGCCCAGCATGTGGGTGTGTAGTCAGGAAACGCCAGGACCTGGGAATCAGTGGGGTTTTTTATTGATGTCATTGCTGAGTAGTGAACAAAGACATATCCTCAGGATACGGTCCAGGATAGGACCAGACAGCCCCTCGGTAATTTGTTCTCAATGCCCAGCAGACTCCAGTTGCCCCCCGTCCTGTGCCATGGCTGCACAGCTGGATCCTGATCGGCCACCACGCTCCTTTAGATCCTTTCTCGCCAGGTCTCCATGGACACCCTGCCCGGCTGATTCATGGCCACACCGGAGCCAACTCTGACTGTGGATCAGCTGCCATGTTCCTCTGACGTCTCCTCCCCTCATGTCCCTACAACATTCCTGAGTGAATCTCCCACTCCCAGCATTCTGGGCTCTCTGAGTAGAAGAAGATCCCGACGCTCCTTGCAAATGTCTCCAGCGGGTGCCTCCTGCCTGGCAGCTCAGAACGGAGCAATCTGTGGCAGCACGCAGCAGCCAGGGGGGACAGAGCAGTGGGGCGGGTGTCAGCACCGTAGGAGCAATTCTTTGCCCTCTTTTTAACCCTTCCTCTCTGTCGAGTGCATTCCTTGGTCACACAGGCCTGGCCCGTTTCAGATCAGGGCAGCGTCTCGCAGTGGTGGAAGAGGTTGGATGGCCAGCCCTGGAGTCGCAGAGGTGGGATGGCAAAGACCAGGGCTGGATTTAGGGGCAGGCAACCGAACTTTCTGCCTGGGGTGCCAGGCTTGTGGGGCGCTGGGGTTAGGGGGTCCTGTTTTTGTAGTTAGTAACAACAGGGACAATAGAAGAGTCAATGTAAAATGTTTTGAATGTGGATTCATTTGTCACTAACTTCCTCGCACGTTTTGGACTTTTGTAGAATTTCGTGACTCCTCCAGACTTTCTGAGAAGGGCATTTTCCTTGAACCTCCTAGGATGCTGCCAGGCAGGCCCTCGTGGGTATATCAGGGATGGGGCGTCACCCATCAGACAGTGAGAGAGAAGAACAGAATAAAGTGGAAGCCCTCTGTGATACTGGGAACCTTGTTTTACTGCGTAATTGTGAAAGCTGTGCTTGTGTTTTAAGACTTGAAGAGTGTAGTTAGCGACTAAGAAAGGGCATATTTAATGAGATGCGAGAGATCTACCCGATCCCTAACTATGCAACAATATATAGGAAATATTGTTACTCCTTTTGCCAGGCTTAACACGTAATGTTTGAGGACTTTCTAAGGCTGCAGAACATCATCTTTTCTTTTCTGTAATTTCCCTAAAACAGTCTGTTTTCCAGGGGCATAGCCATGGGTGGGCCTGGGTGGGTCAGGGCCTACCCACTTGGAGATGAAGCCCGCCCGCTGCAGCACCCGCCGCAGCGGGAACTTTGCCGCTGTGGCGCAGGGCCATCCAGCTGCTAGACAGCTGTGGCTGTGAGCAGAGAATAGGCACCTGCACCAGTGCCTTTGCTCCGCTCGTGGCCGTGGCCACCAGCTACTGACCGGCCACGCAGCCACAGCGGCGAAGTTCGTGCCGCTGGGTACTGTGATGGGTGGGCCTCATCTCGCAGCCTCTCCCCCTCCCTCCTTCTCCCACAGCTCCACGTGCTAACGTGGAGCCGGAGCACTGGTGCTCCCATTTCACTTGTTACCTAGCAACTGGAGCATCTCAAGCTGCTTCCAGTCACATGACTGGAAGCTGCCCGTGGCTGGGCCCACCTTGCAGATTCAGAGGTCCAGCTGGAAAAGGGGGGCTGGCTACACCCATGCTGTTTTCCCCTGTAGAAAATAAAAGATAGTCCCAAAGAGGCCTACAGGAGCTCAGTATAGGAAGCGGAAAAGCTTAATTACAATCTAGTTTGCAGCCTGGGGTGAATTTGCTGGAAAAAGATCTGACCCAGAGCAGCATAAACCAGGCTTTAGACAGCAGCAACCCCCACAGTGCAGAAGCGATTGAGGAGTGAAGCATAAATGATGGAAGGCCTGTTCCTAAAGAATTAGCAGATTTACTTGAAGACAAGGGAATGGAAATGTGAGCAAAGTGATAGAGAATCATCCATTTTCCTGGTGGCGTAAAGAAAAGTGATGATAAAGAAGAATGTGGCTCACGTGAAAAGGAGAGTATTAACGAAGAAAAATCTGGCTTGCAAGAAAAGGAGAGAAATGATAAAGAAGACTCAGCTTCGCATGATAACAGGAAGGGTAGTTAGAAAAACTGCGCACCACAAATCGGTACATCAGATCAGGTCAAATCGTTGCTTGCTCTTTCCAGGTACAATCACTGGCATAGCTCAGCAGATGCTTGGAAGCATTGTGAAAAGTCATCTGCCCATCTAACACCCTGCTCCAAAAATGGCCGGAGATTGAGTCCAGGCTCAAGCTGAATAAATGCATAGACACAGAATACCAGGGCGTTATGAATATAGAAAGCCAGCACTGGGGAAACATGCCTGAACATCTGATCTCAGTTACCCTCTTCCTTGCAAAGAATAATTTGGCTTTCCAGGGCTCGTCAGATAAGCTGTTCATTGAACTAACGGTAATTTCCTCGGTTTGGTAGAGCTGTTGAGGAAATATGGCAGTGTCATGCGTGAGTACTTGTGTTGAGTAGTTCATAAAGAAACAATGGACCATTACCGTGACAATTGGAAACAAATTGATTTACCTGGTGCCAAGGAAGGTGCTTGATAACATATTGATGTGGCTTGGCTCAGCAATGCACTATGCCGTAATAATAGACTGCACTCCCGGTGTTAGTCACAGTGAAAAGATGTCATTTACAGGAAGATTTGTTGACGACGAGGATGGCTGTATCCAAGCAAAGGAACACTATCTGTTTCCAATCAGTGGCTGACTCTACTAGAAAAGGCCCAGCAGAGCTATTTATGAACTTTTGAATGAGAATGAACTAAAACGTCAGGACTGCTGTGAACAAGTCTACGACAACGGCGGGAACATATAGGGAAAAAACAAGCGGTGTGCACGTTAGGATCCCTGCACCGAATCCAAGAGCTCTCTTTGTTTCTGGGGGCTGCCATTCCCTCAACGTGGTTGTGTTCGATACGTCATTTTCTTTCAATTCAGTCTCTCTCTTTGGAGTACCGCAAAAGACCTATGTCCTGTTTTCAGCATCAGCTATCGGGTGGGAGATCCTCATAGACAGCACTACTAATCTGACTAGGAAGCTGGGAGAGCTGCATGCTCACTGAGGCGTACGATGCCCTGGGGGAACTGGCGCAGTCACGTAAAGCCGCAGCCGGAATCCGACATGAGTTGCAAAGCCTAGCAAATCAGATCACTCTCTTCAAATTTTTAGTCTCAGTTCTGGTTTGGTACAATATTTTGTTTCAGGTAAATGCTGTACATGAGGCATTGCAAACTCAGCCGACAGCCATCGCGACCACTACTAATTCGACGAGGAGCCGCCTTGATTTCGTTGTGGCCTGCCGAGACAATGGCTTTGAAGATGCCATCACTGCTGCCGGAGAAATGGCAGAAAACTTACAAGCTGAGCCTGTCTTTGAGGAAATTTGTATCATTGGAAGAAGAGAAAGTTTGTTTACGAGGGCCGAGATGAGGTGATGGGAAGATTGTAAGAAAAAATCAAGAAGGAGGTAGTCTGCTCGCTCTGGGCACAGCTTAAGTGTCCATCGAAGAAAGGTTCAGGCAAATGAAGCGCCATGAAAAGAAGTTAGGCTTTTTATATGACCTTAATAAGCTTCCAGCGGGCAGGAAAACACACTTGACCAATTGCACAGACCTTCACCGGACACTGACTCATAGGGAATGTTCAGATGTCAACAATAAAGACCTCTATGTCGATCTGGGCCACCTCCATCATGTTTTGCCAGCCGGGAAGCACTCTCCACTCCAAGTTCTCCAATTCATTCGTGATGCGGAACTGAAGGACACTTTTCCCCATAGCTGTGCGGATTCTGCTCCCGCAGCCGCTCACAGTTACGAGTGCTGAGTGCTGCTTCTTAGAGCTAAGGATCATCAAACCATATCTTCAGTTTCCGGCGGCCGACAAGAGACCGTCTTGTTATTTTAATGGCTTGTTATTTTATGACTTGAAAATGCCATTGGCCAGTCTTTAGATCTCTTGGATGCCAGCCTTTTCTTTGTGAGGGCAAGGCAAAAAAGGCGTCCTTTTAAATGAGAGGACGAGGGGTAACATTCTAAGGCCATCCCCTATGTCGTACTGGACCACATCGGTCTTGATGTTAGTACATTTTACTGGTTCTTCAAATTCAAAGTTTCTTTAACTTTAGAGGAAATTATTATTTTTTTATTTGCTTGTGTATGGCACAAATAAATAAAGATTTACAGATCTTAGCATGCAAATGTCTTATCTTATATGCCAGGATAAATCAGGCCTGCAAGGTGTGCGTCCAAGTCATGATAAAATGGACTATAAATGCAATAAAAAATAAGGTGTTCAAAAGCTTAACAAGTGAAGGGGGGAGGGCACCAAAGACGCCTCTTGTCTGGAGCATGATTTGGTCTAGGTTGGCCCTGGTGAAACTAAATTGATTGCTCTGGATTTCTAAACCCACTGCCGTGCTTATTCGAGTTCAGAGCTCCTGAAGATTTAGGCCTCGGTGGAAGTTAGACAGGGAAACATCTTTGATGATCTGGGCCTAGAGAAGGAACTCTGGTCCCTGTGGGAATGTCCGATCTATGCGTTCACACACAGTGTGTGTTTGCTTTTCCAAAGCAAAGTCTGAGGAGGGTTACCAACCTGACTGGTTTTTATGGATGTACCAGTTGCCAGAAAAATAATGTCAGCTGCCATTTTTTTGTTTCTGTTTTTAATGTGGGTCGAAAGCTTTGTGTTACGATTACAATACGTTGGGACGTCCGATGTCCAGCTACAGATGCTGCCGTGTTCTTACTTCAGCCGTTTCAGCGATAACAGAGGGAAACTGTTGAAAACACACCAGCTGCCTGTCCGCCAACCCGCAAGCGCCCTATATGTGCGTGTGTCTGAGAGAGGGTTTGAGTCACGTGAGATGCGCCACGGTAGCAAGTTCACGTAGAGGTGTTCTCTCTCTAGAGACTACCAGTGGCTGCCTGGGGAGAGCGGGCTGGTTTTTGCATCTCAAAGGTGGTAACCGAAACCCCGGGCTATCCATCCTCGTGCCCTGTCTGCCTCCAATGGCATAGGTCAGTGGCCAACTGCTACCACCCCTGCTTGAACAGTGACCCTTATCAGTGGCCCTCCATGGGGGGGCACCATTGAAGTTGTAGAGCACACTGGGAGGGAAGGGAAAAGAGGCCAGCTGGAGCACAAAGTGGGGACCGCCAGCGGATGAGACTTTCCCTATAGCCACATGGAAATGCCGGGCCCTTGGCTTCTAGTCCAGCTGTTTTGAGGGTGGGGAGGAAGCCACAGCTGTTATGGGTGGAAAGGAAGGGATGGGAACAGCATGGAGGGGCTGAAGAGGCAGGGTCTGCCTCGGGGGGAGGCAGGTCAAGAAGTCTGCGGGTACACAGCATTTAGGGACCCGGAGGTCTGGGGGTCATCGATGCCTGCACCCCAAATACCCACGATCACATGACCAATACACAGCTGTGTACACACCACGCCTAGTGCGGGTTTCACACACCGAGACACCCGCCCCCCTGCACGCACAACCCCTTGCGTGGATTCCCCACACAGCATCCCTCCCTCGCAGTCCCTCGTATGGATTACCCATGTACCACCCCCAACATGCAACCTCTTTTCATGGGTTCCCCACACAGGTGTCCCCCATGCTCCGCTCCCCCCCCCCCCCAGCTCTGCTCTTCTCCCCTCCAGTGTGGGTTCCACGCGTGCTGGCCAGGAAAAGTCACCCTGCACCATTTGAACGAGACCGAATGTCCAGGTACCTTGTCTCTGGTGCTCTGGGCTGGGGTGTTCCCAGGACCATCTCCCACGTCCTCACGCTGACGCCTGCCACCGTGGTGTCTAGGCTGGGGCCCGTTGTCCAAGTGTCTCCCTTGGGGCTGCTCGCCTTGTGATTTGTCTCTAACCCAGACACTCCCGGAAAAGAGGTTTCTCCCAGCTGCGCAGGTGATCCACCGCTACACCGGAGGTTAGTTCGGCTTGGGGCGGGTGGGGGGGTGTGTATGTGGATTTTTCACATCCTCAAGCCACAGATTTATACTGAGCTAATGTCTTCGCTTAGGCCTGACAGGAGAATTCTGCTGGTGGCCGTAGGGGGCTCTTCAGGGGTTGAACGTCTAACGGCTCAGCCCTTGCTCGCAGTAAGGGGCCAAATCCCGTTCAGCGCCAGCGTTGTCTGTGTCCCAGCCTTCCAGGAAATACGCCCGCAGGGGCAGCGCTTGGTGGCTGGCGCTATGCTGCTCCCCGTAGCTGCCGCCCGCTGCTGCGTGTTTCAAGTGCCAGCTGCTCTCTGCTTTCCAGCCAGGCCGAGGTGGCAAGGGGGAAGGTGCTGACATCAGTGGGGGGGGCTTTATTGTGCCTTCTTTTCTCATTAATGGAGATGGGCTGCTGGGAGCAGCCGCGGGTAGCAGAAGGGAAAAATGTTTGCAACATCCGCTTTCTACAACACTTTCTTCCAAGCGCCTTTTGAACCATCACGGCCCAACTCACCCGCCAGTCAAATAACTGGCTTTGTTGCCAGCCTGGGGAGCAGGGAGAAGTGTGGGTTAGTGGATATTACTTGCCCTATTGCTTGGGGCTGAGTGACCCTGAGTGAGTCTTTTCCCACTCTGTGCTTCAGATTCTCTTCCCACCCTTGTCTGGTTAGCTCTGGAGCAGGGACTGGCTCTTACAATGTGTATGTACAGCACCTGGCACAATAGGGTCTTAGTTTTCACAGGTACCTTCTACGCTGCTGTGATTTGAACAGGATTCAACTTGACTTGATAACAGCATGCCTGGGCGGTAGCTGTGTATTATAACCCCCATTTTTCATATGGGCAAACTGAGGCACAGAGTCCTGATGGCCACTTTACAGCAATGGGACTAAGGTGGTTCTGCTCCAAGAACGACAGGCCTCCTCCACCTGAAGGAAACTCTTGGCTGGCTGTAGAGAGCCTATGACACATAGGTGTGCAATGCCGATTCCATCCAGCAGAGGGTGACAGCCCAGCAAAGGCTGAACAGCCCTCCCCTCCCACACAAGGAGCCATGCGGATGGCGCACTACTGCCTGTCTGGCGCACCACGGTCCGTATCATTGCACGTCAGCTCCGTCCTTAGCCTAGGGCGTGGAGCTCGGCGTGGGTCCGGGCTGGGCATGTTCACACCATGTCTACGGCTCACGGCACCATCTCCTCCTCTGGGCCCGGCCCAAGCTTCTGCGTATGCTACCCATTGTAACAGTTCAGCCTGGCAGAAATACCAGCGTTTCTTAGCTTGATCTCCTTCCCGGTGCCAAGCCAATACGCCCCAGTGGAACCCACAGCTGTGTGCACAACGCTCCGGGTGTGGGGAGAGCTAGGTTCAGGGCATCCAGAGAGTTGCTGAGTCTGATCTGAACACTGGCCCCACCTACAGCGAGCAGCCGATCAAGTGGGCAGGGATTATTTCATGAATAAGCATGGAAGAGTATCGCTACCTCCCCCCCCAGACTGGGGGCCGACCGGCTGGGCAGCAGTTCTGCACAAGAGGAGCTGGGGCTTACAGTGGACATGGAGCTGGATATGAGTCAATGGCGTGCCTTTATTGCCAAGATGGCTAATGGCATATTGGGCTCATCAGCAGGAGCATTGCCAACAGATGGAGAGACGTGATTATTCCCCTCTATTTGGCGCTGGGTAGGACACATCTGGAATACGGTGTCCAGTTTTGGGACCTTGCTACTGGAAGGACGTGGAGAAATTGGAGAGAGACCAACAAAAATAATGAGGGGGCTGGAGCACATGACTTCTGAGGGAATTGGACTTGTTTAGTCTGCAGATGAGATTTGATAGAGGCCTTCAGCTACCTGAAAGGGGGTCCAGGGAGGATGGAGCCAGGCTGTTCTCAGTCGGGGCCGATGACAGAACCAGGAGTAATGGTCTCAAGTTGCAGTTGGGAGGACTAGATTGGATATTAGAAAAAACATTTTCCCCAGGAGGGAGATGAAGCGCTAGAACGGGTTACCTGGGGAGGTGGGGAATCTTCATCCACAGAGGTTTTTAAGGTCCAGCTTGACAAAGCCCTGGCTGGGGTGATTTAGTTGGGGTTGGGTCTGCTTTGAGCAGGGGCTGGTCTAGATACCTCCTGAGGTCCCTTCCAGCCCTCATCTTCTAGGATTCTACGATATGCCCCCATTGGGCATAGAAGTCCTTGCAAGAAGGGGGCTCTGAAGATGGGCACTGACTCCTCCCCCCGCCCCGCTTGGCTGTCTCTGCAGAGAGGCCAGCTTGGCCCTGTAGGCAGATCTCCCCTTTCACTGCTGGCTGAGAACCTCCTGGGGCAGGGCAGGGAGCGGACAGCTTAGCCCCTGTTTTGGGGTAAGCAGGATTTCCCTCCAGGGCTCTCCAGAAAGAGCCACAAATCTCAGCGGCTCCTGCAGAAGCCAGGGCTGGTGGCAATTTGGCAGAGGGTCCGGTTGGCTTTGAGCAGCCCTCCTCCCCCTGGCCAGCTGGGGGCATCTCTTGCCCCCTTCGAACAGATCCCTGTGTTCCAGGCGCCCCACTCATCCACAGCCCAGGATGCCGTGTATCACTGCAAACCTGCCCGCCTCTGGCAGAGAATGTGTGTGTGGGTGGGGGGGAGTTGGGGCACTCAGAAACTTGGTACCCTCCCCCATGTATTCCCATGCATAGCGCACTGGAGAATTTAGAGCCAAGTTCAATGCGTGCACAGTGGGAGGGCTGACGGACAGGCTGTGGAATAAATGACAGATTTGGAGCCCCTGTCGCTCAGCAATTGCAGTTTCCAGGGTTTCATCAGCACTGTACATTGCTCACGATCCCTTCGCAATCTGGGTTCAAACAAACCTCCGGGCAAAATGCACCAGAGCCACTGAGTCTGGCTTGGCTCAGCTTCCGTGACCTTGATGGACACAGGCTGTGTGGTGGCAGGGATCGAGGGCTGGATAGATGGACTCAGACACACGTCCCTTCTTTTCTCTCTCTCTCTGCGTATATACGGATGTGGCGGTGAGCCCGTTCGATACATGGCACAGATGTGCAAACCGTCACACAGGTGTGTAATAAGCAAACGTATCACACCCTATTTTAGCCCAGGACCACATGACTTTATCACCAATCCATTTCCCTGGGGGCTACGTTGGACCTTCTTAACCCCTCGTCAGCTTCTAACAGTTGAGTTTACAATCAGACAAATCCAGCCTGGAATAGAAATGTTTCTCGCAAGCTCCAGCGATGGCTTTTCAAGGTCTCAAAATACCACAGCTTTAAATCCCGGTGATATCCTCGGATTGCCCTGCTGGCTGGGAGATTCAGCTCCTCTGTCGGTGGGCCCTAGAGAGTCAGCAGCTAGCCTGTGGGAATGTCACGCCAGGAGATCATTTTGATGCCAGGCAAGAAATACAGTCTTGTTGGTATTAATACTTTTCCTCATTGATTCAATGGGCTAAGTAAATGCCAAGAAAACTGTCCATTAATTTTCAAGTAATGTAGAGCAAACACAAGTAATTGTATTACTTAGTACCAGCCACTAAAAATGACAGAGGGCCAGCTCCACTCATACCTCACCACAAGCTTTCTTTGCTCTTTGAACAGGCTGCTAGTGCGAAGGGAAGGCAGTGCCGTCCTGTGGTTAGAGCAGGGGACTAGAAAGTCACGTCTCCCTGCTCCCGTTCCTGGCTCTGCTGCTGGCTTTCTGCATCATTGGGAAGCCACAGCACCGCTCTGTGCCTCAGTTTCCCCATCGGCAAAAGGGGAGGGGTTACTCAGACTGCCCTCCCCTCACTGAAGGTGGGCACAGTGCTTTGAGAGCCCTGGATGGGGGGAGATGTCACAGTGAGGAAACCCAATAGGTTGTTAAGATGCAACACCTAACTAAATTTGACTCCTCACAAAACAGGAGACGTGGAGCCTGTTCCCAGCTCTGCCAGCGCCCTTCTGGCTGATCTTGGGCATGTCATTTTCCTGTGCCTCGATTTCCCCATCCTTCCCTCGGTAATAACAACCCTCCCCTCTCTCTAGGGACGTGGTGGGGTTATAAATGATGCTTTGAGATCCAGCAGGGTACAGGAAAATGCCGTGTTATTACTGGACTGTCACCTGCAGGGAATGGACCTGTCCTGCTGTGATCCAACAGCTCCTTCCACTCTCTGAGAACTAGGAAGCAGCCGCAGCGTTAATGAGCCCTGCAGGGAGAGGAGACAGCAGCTGTGCCGGAGGCGCCTGCCCAGGAAAGGTTGGTGCAGGGGTTCTCCAGCCTGCAGCCGGCCTCTTCCACTTTCATTTGATCCTTGGCACAGCTGTGCCCCTGTTCGGCACTCCATCTTCTTCAAATGAGCGAGTGGGGCAGCCACTGCGGTCCCTCGCCTTCAATCAAGGCAGCACACAGGGAGCCCCTCTAAGGCCCCGCAGCCCACTTCCCACCGCAATTAGACCCACCAAAGACAACTCTGGGGCAGAGATCCAGCTCCTAGCGCTGAATGCAGGTTCCTGCCAAGATTCACTGTTTTAAAGCTGCCCATTCTAGCCAGGGGAAAATCTGCCCCACAGCCTGAAAGCAGGGAGCGATGATGCTGTGGGGAAGCACAGACGGACGAAGCCTTTTCCTCATGTCTAAACAAGAAGAC
This sequence comes from Pelusios castaneus, assembly GCA_007922175.1. Classification (NCBI taxonomy): domain Eukaryota; kingdom Metazoa; phylum Chordata; order Testudines; family Pelomedusidae; genus Pelusios; species Pelusios castaneus. The sequence continues at coordinate 741,819 of ML685941.1, forward strand.
TTTATTCATGCACCTTCATACACAAATAAATCTCTTGGCTTCACTGTTCGGTGTCGCTGGATTGCTGGAGCCTTGGGTTGAGTTATAATACATTTCACGTTTCTGTTAGCACGTCCCACCCCAAAGTCCCCCTCTTTGCCAGGTAGGGAATCATCATTGTCCCCATTGTGCAGATGGGGAAACTGAGGAACACACTGAAGTCACTCGCTTGGGCCTTTATATGGTGCAGTGGCTGCTGACGGCTTTTTCTGGATGGTGGTGAGGGCAATGTTGCTGTTTGATGCTCATTTTCTATGGCACCCAGTGGCCCACAGCAATGTTTCTTCCCTTGTAAATGTCTGTAGAAAAAAAAGAGAGTTGGTGATTTTCATGGGGAAAACTGGAACCTCCAGCTACTATGAGATCTGGTCCATTTTTGGCTGATTCTCTGTAGCTCTAAGAGGCGTGGTGCCTATTGAAAGTCTCAGCAGCGATGGATGGGGTTTGGTAAAGGCAGGATGTTCTAGGTTTCTCAGAAGGTTTATGAACAGTTGCAGCTTTAAAGGGGCCCGCCTTTACCACGCCACAGCAAAGTGAAACAATTGACAAGGCCTCAATATCAGCTTTCTGATGAAGGACTCTGCCATATTTTCCTGGACGTCGAGCCCACCACAGGCAGGAGTGCTTTTCCTATTCGATGAGTGCTTTGACGTTGGCTGGCCCTCGCCTCTGGGCTGAAGAATGGAACGTGAAAAACCGGCGAGCGTTCCTCCAGGATCGCCATATCCCTTCCCACGTGTCTGTGCATCGAGCACTGCCGCCGTACAGTTATGAAAACAATAACTGCTTGGGCACACGTCAGCGGAGTTTGCTGGCCCTGGATCCCCCACAAAACACTGTTGTTCTTATAGTGTAGGTGTCCCCGAGAATCACCACTCAAAATCCGCTGTGCAATGAAGAGACAGCTCTCTGCCAGCAACCACACAGGGCAGCAAGCAGGGAGTAGCTCAGTAAGGAGTGGTGTGACAATGGAGAGTAAATTTCCAGCCCCAGGGGGAGTCAGTCCAGGTCAGGGGCGATGCGTACCAGCAGGCAAGGGGGATGCGTATGCGCTATTTCTGCTCTGGGGATAAACAGAGCTGTCATTCTGACACCTTTCACCAGCACTAAATTCAATTTGCATGTCTTAAAGAATAAAAATGACATGTGGGCGGCTAATGGAGAAGGAGAAAAGAGAAAGGAACAGGGTGGGGGGAGGAGAGGGGAATCGTGCGCGTGTGGCTGTGTAACGGGTGTCAAACGCAAGGTGCTTGCTCTTAAAAGCTTAGACGTGGCTTTTATTCCCCAGCAAACACGAGTCATTTCCATTTTGGTCCCCACCCACTTTGCTCTAATGATGCTTGAAATTAACAGTTCCGGAGCCCAGGTTTCCAGCCTGCAGCCCTAGCCCCCTGAGCTGGGCTCCCCTGTGGTGCTTGCAAACTAAGCAACCTGAAGCTAATGCAGTGTGTGGATAAGAGACAGACAAGGGGCATGGAGCTGCTGTAGGGATATGGTGTGAGCAGTGCAGCTGTATGCGCTTTCCACGTCTTGGGAGCATTGCGTTCCTATGTCCCATTTCCACGGCCCTAGCCACAATGTGGTGTCATTTCCTGGACAACTTCCTCCCGTGATCATTGTATTCCAGCTTCTGAAATTCCACCTGCAATTTCCATCGACTCCAGTATTCTCTTTCCCATCCCGGCCTAGATTGTTGCTGGGCGCTGTCCTAGGTTTTCCCTCCCTCTAGAGCTGGAAGGATTTCCCCAGGCTTGTGTGTGAAGTGAGTTCTACCCATCGGGGTGTTAAGAGACTGGTTGGAAAGCCTGGCAGAAGCCACCTAAAAATATGTCCATGTGAAAAAAAAGCTGCTGAAATCAAAGCGGTGCTGCTGGGAGCAGTTTCTGGCTTTCACTATATCTCATTTCTGAGCCTGGCTGGTCACTTACAATGGACCAGCTGACAAAGATGCAGAGAATCCAAAATGCCACTCCGGCACACTTCAGCATCCACTCCCGGACAAGAGCACTCGTATCACTGAAGATCTACGGCTCCTCAGCGTCAGTCAGCCTGGCTCACCCTTGCCATAGAGGCGTGTGACGGAACAGAATTCAACTCGCTTTTCCATCACTGCATCCGTGCTGCAGACCCAACAGGTGTGTGTAGGTAACAACAGGAGCAGATGCTGCTCAAGGCACACAGGGAACACGATGAGTCCGAAGGAGGCATTTTTACCACTGCTTGCTTGACCAGGAGCGTTCTGCATTCACAGAATGAGGCCACGGAGTTGTAGGGAAAAGGCAACCTCCGTGGGTGCAGCTACAGACTGGGACTCAAAAACGCAGTTAGTTAGATGGAAGGGAAAGAGAAAGCAGAGGGCCAAGGCAGAGATGGCTTAAACTATGGCTATGATATAATGAGATTGTATTGTGTGTCTAATGACACCTACAAACATGCCTAATTTTCAGACGATCGCCGCTTTCCTTTTGGCGGATGGGTGTTTGGTTGCGGATGTTCTGAACGGGTTATCCAATATCAGTTATATTTTGTGTCCTGGGCGCTGCATCTTTACATCTCAAAGGGCCTGGCTGCCTGCAGAGACAAGCGGACATTTTGTGTTCAGGTCCATGCAGAATGTTAGAGGAGACGAACACACTCTCTCCTGAAGACTTTCCATCTGGTCTTTCTGAGTCTGTTGCCCTCCTAATTTAAAAGTCATTTCGATTTAATATATAGATTTTCTCGGTGTTTGCAGAGAAACATAATAGCTAGGGGAGGAGAAGAGAACAATTCTGCCGATTCTCAGCCTGGATGGTTGCAAGTTTAATTAGAGCTGGTAGCAGAGATGGGGCTCAGAATGAAAATTTTGGATTTGGAATGATCCAGGTTCTGTTGGCATCAGACCCGTGGCTTCTGTTCAGCTCTCATTAAACAACGGATGCATGTATACGTTTACTTGTGGTTTATGATTCAGCCACTTGATGTCTCTCTTCGTTTGTCACAGGATGCCCCGTGGGGGATGACCCGTGTAACTTTTCTGTTCACCTTTGCAATGTCATTGTACAGTTCAGTGCGAAATATGCCATGGAAGGTTCCTTTTCTGAATGCTCAGAACCAGCTCTGCAGTATTGTCATGTTTCCTGCAGCATCAGGTATGTCTACAGATGTGAAACGTTCCCAGGTATTTCACATAGCTCAGGCAGACAAGCGGAGCTGTCTCACAGCACACATCTAGAGAAAATAAGAATGACAATGAACTAGTTAAATGTCTGTAGCACTATGGCCGGAGAGTGAAGATCACTCGCCCTCTCTGAACAAAGTGAATGACCTCAGCCCAGGAAAGGGAGACTATGGGGGTTTTGAAAAGGAGTGATTTGGAACCATTGGAGGCTTTTTGCCGGAGAAACTCCATCTTGAAACAACTCCAAGGGACTGAATCTATCTAAGGACCGTAAGGTGGATAGAAAACTGGCTAGATCATCGGGCTCAGCGGGTAGGAATCAATGGCTCAATGTCTAGTTGGCAGTGGTTAAAGTATAATATGACAGGCCCCGGAACCCTCCTAATCCCTGGGTCCTCTTCCTGTAATGTGCGGGCCCCTCCCAGGTAGGCATTTGCAACCACTTCTCAGTACCATATGCATCGGTTATCGCTCCATAAAAATATTGGTAATTTTTTGGCGTTTATGTCTATAGCAATTATTGTCACAAACTAGCAAACACTGCATAACAGATTGTGATCTTTATATTCCCGTTATGCACATTTCACTTCATTAAATGCAATGCCAAACTTGGAACACAAAACTTTTATGTCACTTTCACCAAATTCCAGTGCCAGCTCTGTAGTGAAACGTGATGGGTCAAGTGCTTCAACAGCACTGCTTAGACATTTTTCTGAGTTTGGCAACAATCTAGCATTCATACAGTCCGCTAAGGCCTGGTAAAACTGACATTTAGAAATTTCAATTTGCTTGCCAGCAATCACAGACATGTTTACACATACACCTTTAAAGCAACCTGCAGCAATCGCCTCCCAAGCCTCTTGGTAGAGCTCTGAATCCCACTCTCTACGAGCTATAAACACCTGAACTTGTCAACTTATCAATTTACGTACTTGCTGTAGATAATGTTACATGCGATATTTGCAACGCTGTCTGCAAGTTCCTCCAGAGCAGTGGTCTTCAACCTTTTTTGGATCAGCACCCAATTTTTCAATAGGTTCACATTTGCAGTAAGTTTACCGCCCACCTACATAAATTGTTCCTTTTTATAAATTGCCACTGTCATTAAATTAATTGTTTGTAGCGCTCACCAAAAATCATAAAACGCCCACTAGTGGGCGGTATCACCCAGGTTGAAGACCACCGCTCCAGAGCATCAAGCATGAGACCCAAGTTTTTAACAAAAACTGGATTCTCCAGGGTTTTTTTTGCCATGCCAGCAACTTTTGCTTTATCTTTCCATTCTAATGAGAAATCAGTTGATTTTTTTTCCCAGAAGTGGCTATGGAGGGCCACATATATGACCACCAAACAGCTCGCACAGTGCGGCAACTAGAGGCAACCCAACATACATCAAGTTTGTGTCCAATCCTGTTAAGCTGGACTTCCTGATCACTGGCACATTCAGCCAGCTCTCTCAAGCACTTCGGCAACTGACTGTACAGAACGTACAGTGAATCCACAAATGATTTAAAGTGATTAACTTCACTGCAGCATTTGATAGCATCAGCCACGGCCAATTCCAACCTGTGATTAAAACAATGCCAACTTATCGAAAGTGGAAATCGTGTCTTTAATTTTGCAGCAAACACCAGCCTTACTGCCTAACATGGCAGAGGCTCCATCTACACCTACACCAATCAGATTATCTTTGAAAATTCCTCCGTGAACCCGTGTGCTGTCAAACACTGCAGCAAAGCTAATTCTACGCCATCAGCATCATTGCTGCCCAGTTCAACCAGATCAAGAAAAAATGGAACAGGACCAATGTTTGCATCCTGTACGCCTTAGCCATTTCCCAATAAGAGATGAGCCGTACCAAACGACTTATTTTAACCACTGCGTCAGAGATAAAGGACACCGTGATTCAAATGTGACACTTCTAATGAAGGCAGCTGAGTTACATCAGGGGTGAATCTGGCCCAATACGTCCATATCACAAAACTATCACACGACGTGGCACAATTCAACACAATTAATGACATTCTGTGTGTGGCGGTGGGGAATCAGGGCCAATACACCTGTGCTATTAATGCTAAAGGTATTATTTTTGTGGCAGTTTTATGTTCTTGTGGCTCTGCATTTTGTTTACAACAAGCAAAAACTGTTCACCTTTCCCCCTCTCTTCTAAGCAACAAATACAGGTCCTGCTCTTCAGGCACACTGAAGTCAAAGGACGTTTTGTCATTGTTTCAGTGAGCAAATTTTGGCTACATAAGGCATAGAAAGTATGGAGTGGTAGGAAAGGCAGGGGTACCCTGGCAGGGGAGTGCATCAGGGATGGGTGGCAAAGGAGGAAGGGCAGGGGAACTTGGGAGGAGACGGCAGAGGTGGGGTGGGGTGCCTGAGGGGTCTGGGGAGCTCTGGCACTATGTGGCAGGCTGCCAGGTGGCAGATCCCCCCACTGAGCCTCCCTGGTGTTGTTCCCTCCACCCCCAGCTGCCCAGACTCAGCCACTGAAGGCAGGACGGTGCCCAGCAAGGCTTTGGAGACAGATTGCTGGGCTGCAGCTTTGGTGTGGGGGCCGTATTTGAGTTCTCAAACATGCTCCCTTATGGCCACCCCCTACTTCGTCTCCCTCCCTGCTAGTCTTGGGCCACATCCACCTCCACTGCCAGCCCTAGAGCTGGAGGGATGGGGCTGCGATGCAGGGCTGGATTCATGGGAAAAGGGCTAAAGCAGCTGTGGCTGGAGGGGGGCTGCTGCTGGCGGGGAGGACAGGACTGTGGCACTTTTCCTCGGCCAGTGTTGCCCCCGGCAGCAGATTTCAGGGTGTGCCCAGGCTGGGCCAGGACAGGAGGGCTGTCCTTGCAGAGCAGCTGGGGATTGGGCCAGTGGGGAAATCAGAGTGGGAAGGGCAGGGCACTCAGGACACGGCTGGAGAGGGGGTGGTTTCCCAGCACCCCAGGGGACTGGCCCCAGGCTGGAGCAGCCCCCCCCCCCGTGTCTCCTCCCCCAGTAAGGATCATGCTGTTGGGGGTGCAACTGCTCCTGCTGGGGGGGTCAGCAAGCAGCCACCCCAATGCCCCTCTGCTATCCCCTCACTGCTTCCCTGCCCCCCAGCCTCCTTGGACCCCTTCCCTGCTCCTCTCACCTCCCCCATGGTCCCTTCCCTGCTCCTCTGCCCCCCCCGCCACCCCTTCCCCGCTCCTCTTGGCCCCCAGACCCCCCCTTCCTAGCTGGCGCTGTAGGGGGGCTAGACTCAGAGCTGCTGCTTGGCCAGGCCACTCCCACCCTGAGCATGCTCAGGGTGGGAGATTTGAAAACTCCCCAGCCTGGCCGCAGCAGGACAGGGCGGAACATGCGTTCTGTCGGGTCTTCGGCTTTTCTGGGCCCCAGAACGCTGGCCTGGAAAATTTGAGGGCCCCGGAACGGCATTCCAGTGCATTCCACCTTACTTGAACCCCTGCTAGTTGGCAACCAGTAAAGATGGAGTGCCCCAGGGGTCGGTCCTCGGGCCGGTTCTGTTCATCACCTTCATTAATGATTTGGATGATGGGATACATTGCATGGTCACTAAGTTCATGGATGACGCCAAGCTGGGGGGAATGGTAGACACGCTGGAGGGCAGGGACAGGATTCAGGGAGACCTAGACAAACTGGAGCATTGGGCCAAAAAAAATTTCATGAGGATCAACAAGGACAAATGCAAAGTCCTGCACTTAGGATGGAAAAGTCCCATGTACTGCTCCAGGCTGGGGACCAATCGGCTAAGTAGCAGCACTGTAGAAAAGGACCTGGGGGTGAGGGTGGTCGGGAAGCTCAATATGAGCCAACAGTGTGCCCTTGTTGCCAAAAAGGCCAATGGCATATTGGGCTACATCAGTAGGAGTGTTGCCAGAAGATCGAGGGATGTGGTTATTCCCCTCTATTCGGTACTAGTGAGACCACATCTGGAATACTGTGTCCAGTTTTGGGCTCCCCACTACAGAAAGGATGTTGACAAATTAGAAAGAGTCCAGCAGAGGGCAATGAAAATGATTAGGGGGCTGGGGCACATGACTTACGAGGAGAGATTGAAGGAGCTTGGCTTATTTCGTCTGCAGAAGAGAAGACTGAGGGGCGATTTGATAGCAACCTTCAACTACTTGAAGGGGTGCTCCAAAGAGGAGGGAGCTAGGCTGTTCTCGAGGGTAACAGAGGACAGAACAAGGAGCAATGGTTTCAAATTACAGCTGGGGAGGTCAAGGTTGGATATTAGGAAAAACTTTCTCACTAGGAGGGTGGTGAAGCATTGGAATGGGCTACCTAGGGAGGTGGTGGAATCTCCATCTTTGGAAACATTTAAGGCCCAGTTAGACAACCGTGGCTGGATTAATTTAGTGGGAGTGGTTCTGCTTTTAGAAGGGGGTTGGACTAGATGACCTCGTGAGGTCCCTTCCAACCCTATGATTCTATGTGGCCAGAAGAGCAAAGACTGGCTGAAAACTACCAGCAGCCAGTCATGGAGGTAAGATGGAAAATAGACTGAACAGTGAACTTTAGGTTAGAATGCAGCTTAATTTTGCAAGTGATTAACTCCTGACTGCTTCATTAAATGAATGTGTATTGATTTGCGATATACTCTCTTAAAATCATGTTCTAATCAATAAACTAGAGTTTATTTTATGTAAAGCTGTGTGGACCTTAGAGAGGGTGAATGAGCAACAACAAGGTGCAGTCCATTTTCTTTGATAAACTGGTGAAACGGAGTTTATGAGCTTGCGGTGATTGAGGAAGGGTCCCAGTCCCTGCAAGACAGAAGTTCTCAGTGTGGTATCTGAGGGCTGGGGATGTTGCTGGGATACCAGCCCTTGAGTGGCTGGAGAGCACACATCCACTGCCTGGGACTGATTGCACACAGGAGGCTGATGTTTCTTGGGAGAATGTGAGTCGACTTTGTTAAGTCGACTTAGCATGTCCACCTTCAAAAATTAAGTCAGCTCAGAGGGGACTCTACAAAATCGACCTAGATACAAGGGTGGAGGAAGCAGCCCAGAGGAAGCTAACTTTGGCTCAGTTGGGTTTTCATTCAAGTCTTTGTCAGCACATAGCGGCTGGAGCCCCACTCACCTGGTGGTGGGACACCCTGCCACCACCTGGGCTGGGATGGAGTGGAGAGAGGTGAGCCTCCATCTCCCTCCCACATACCACCCCAACCCTGGTGTGATCACCCCTTGACCTGTGTGGCCACCACACCTTCTTTTCTTGCCCTGCCTAGCACTAGAGATTGCTTGTTCATCCCACCCTTCCTTCTATAGCCTTCTTCACTGCCCGTGGCCTTCAGAAAGGGCCAGGACCCCTGGTCTGAATGCCAACTCCCTATTTTTAGCTGGCTTCCATCCTTCTTCCTCCTGGGGTTGAGTGGAAGCGAGAGGGCATGCCCTTCCTCTCAGACAGACAGGGCGGTGGCTTGGCACCGTACAGTCATTCACCCTAGACCGCTAATAATCCAGGCAACCTCCTCTTCTTTTTTCCAGCTCTCACTGGCTACTCCACTGCCTTTCTTATTGCTCCAGGTGGTCAGTGTTATCCCCATTTTATGATGGAGAAACCGAGGCACGGAGTGTGTGTACACTGTGGGGGAGGAGGCGTTTCCTGTCCAAATCTCCATAGGAAGCCAGCGTGAGGACTCCTCTTCTGCTCTAATCACCAGGCTGTGCTCTGCAAACAGCTTCTCCCTGTAAACAATGCGGTCCGGCTGGATGCGCAGCATTGCTCTCTGACCAGAGTCCCCAGCACAGAGCACCACGCTGGTACCAGCGCTGGGGGAACAGGTGGCGTAGGTGGCATTGGGCTGTGTGCCTTAACTCTGCAGCCTGGGAGAAGGAGCTGCGATGGGAAAAGCAACTGCAAAAACGCATGACAGTTTAATGGGTTTGTTGATGAAATAATGACTGTTTTAAAGTCTGCCAGAGCGTGGCTGTGCTTCTATTAAATCTAGAGAGCTAGTAATCTGCTGAGTTTATTACCGTGTTGTGGGGGGGCAGGGGGAGGAATAACAGCTTCACCTGGGGCATGTATAGTTTTTCCCCTGGATGAACTTGATTGAAGGGGGCTGAGGATACCATTAGCTCTGCTGAAGACAGAACCCCCAGGCTGCCGGCAATTTGTAACTTTAACACGGCCTTTGCCTGCAGGTGTTTAAAGGGAAAATTCATCCTGGCACAGCACCTGGGGGGAGGAGAGATGACTGGAGCCTCTCTGCTTGGGGGACTATCTGGGGCAGCAGCTAGCTAGCACCCCTTCTTCCATGGCCTCTAGGCAACATTGGTGGGGTGCAGAACTGCCAGAGTGCAGGCCAGCCTCGGCCACCCCCCTCCCTCCTGTGTCCCACCCAGCCTCAGAACACTGTGCCAGGGCCCCTGTAATGCCCTGCACTGGGGGAGTTTCCAGCCAGCCCTATGGCTCCTGGCACACAGGGTCTGCTGCCCAGAAGTGAAGAAGTGGGAGGAGATGGCCAATCTCTGGGACTGACTCCCCACTTCCCTGCACCCCATATTGTGGCATGCCCAGGGGAGCACCACCACATGGGCTGGAGGAGCGTGCGCCCCCCCCTTGTGGGGGGCTCTGGTGATTCGATGACAGAGGCCTTTCTTGGTGGGTGCTTGCCCTGTTTTCTACCCCTGCTCCCCTCAGGTGCTGTAGGGTGGCACCCCACCCTTGGTCTTGGGAAATGGCTCCCACCGGGTCATGGCACCGTTCCGGCAAAGAGGGGGATTGCCATGTAGCATGCTCCTTTATCTCGTCCTTCCCTCAGGACTGGGCACCCTGCTCAAGCGTAGCTGTGGGACACCAATCCGGATGGGCATGAGTTAGCAGGCAACTGAGTAGAGACAGAGCAGCCCAGTGGGTTGGGCGCTAAGTGAGGACCCACGAGACCAGAGCTCTTGGCTGAACTGTACTGCTGTGTTCTGCCACTGTTCACCCTTTCTGGAATAGATGTGAGTACAATGACGCAACAGACATAGGTGATGTACGGCAGCCCTCTCAAGTGTCCTGGCAGGAGCTTCTAAGCGGTGCGAAGATCATCCGGCTGATGCCCTACTTGGTGTTTCTAAGCCATAAGACTCCTGACAATGGAATCAGCCCATTACTAGATGGAAATGGTAGAATTATCTATGTCGAATTACAACGAATGACTATTCAAAAAAAAACCAAAGACCCACAAGCGCGGAGGGACCCAATTCAAAATGTTAAGGCACAAAACGAGATGAAACGAGCTAGGGCCATATAAAGGGGAACAAGAGAATGTTTTTAAAATACATTTAGAGGCGAGAGGAAGACCCAGGACTGAGTAGGGCTGTTACTCAATGAGGCGGGAAAGAGAATAACTGAAAACCCTGCAGTAGACAAAGTATTAAATCGCCTTTTCTTTCAGGTTTCATCAAAAGAGGTTAGCAGGGATCGGACAACTAATAGGGTAAACATCAGTGTAAGTGGGGTAGGATCTGAAGCTGAAACCGGGAAAGAACCAGTTAAGAATTATTTAAGGCATGTGCACTCTACCCTCCTTCGGTCAGAGTGCATCTTCATCAGGAGTATTACCACTGATGGAAGAAGGGCAGTGTGGGCTCTGAGAGCCAGCCCGGAGAGGGAGCCAGCCATCCGGCTCTCCAGGGGAGTGTGGGGCACCTGGGCTCTAGCTGTCCAGCTCTCTTATAAATTTCAGGGCTCCTCCTGTGAAATTGACTAGACAGCCAACCGCCAATGTAAGGGACACAGTGTCACCCTAACTACACTGGTGTAAGTCTTACACCTCTTGTGGAGGTGGAATTATTCTGTCGGTGTAGTAGGGCGGCTGCCTTACCTCAGCCTAACTGTATAGCAAAGATCAGCCCTTAGACGAGTTAGGTGTTTTCAAGTCAGCAGGGCCTGATGAAATACTTACTACTTAAGGAACTGGCTGAAGAGATCTCTGAGCCATTAGCAATGATCTTTGAAAACTCAGGGAGCATGGGAAGGATGCCACAGGGCTGGAAAAGGACAAATATTGTATTTCTCTATAGAAAGGGGAATAAGGACAACCCAAGGAATATAGAACCATCCGCTTCACCTTGGTACCCAGAAAGGTAATGGAGTAAATAATCAATATGTAAACAACTAGACAGTAGGAAGGTGATGAGCAGCAGTCAACATGGACTTGTCAAAAACAAATGAGGTCAAACCAATTTAATACCCGTCCTTGCCAGGGTGACAAACCTTAGGAATAGGATGGATGTAAAACTGCCTGGAGTGATTCAAGAGTGTGAGTACCAACTTCAAGAGCAGACTCTTAAGATCTAGGGCACAAACCCCAAACTGGCTGTGATTTCACTAACCAAGTATCAAGTATAAACTTCCAGGGTGCGTCTACAATTACAAATTAAGTAGACTTAAGGAGGCTTAAGTCGACTTAATTTACTACGCATCTACACTGAGCTTTCCTTAATTCGACTTAAGCTGCTCCTTAATTAATGAATTCGAACTTTATTAAGTTGACTTAAGCCAGTGGAGACGCGGAGTAGTGCCTGGGTGGACCTTTTTAAGTCCACTTAAAACGTTAAGTCGACTTAATAAGGTCGAAAAGGGGCCATGTCTACACTTGAAAAGTTAAGTCCACTTCAGTTAAGTCGACTTAATAAGGTCCACTTTAAGTCAACTTAAAGTTGACCTTGTTAAGTCGACTTTATAAAGTCGACTTAACTTTTTAAGTGTAGACATAGCCCCAGGCACTCACCATGGAGTCACAGACGCTCCCTCTGGTACTCTGATCTGGCTTGCCACACAGGTGTGCCTAGTTTTGTGATAGCTGATCCTTCACACCGAAGATCACTGCAATATTCAGGTTACTCCCAGTCCCAATGGACAGGTCATTTACGCAGATCATTTGTTTCCTAGATCTCACATCAAAGTCAACACTTGTGGCCAATTCTATAATAAACTACTTAAAGATTCATTAACTAGGAAAAGAAGAGAAGAGAGTTATTTACAAGGTTAGAGCAGGAAAATGTATGTACACCAATGAGTTACAATCTGAAGTTTAAAAAGTATAAGAGCTTCTACAATAAGCAAGCTCTAGATGACCTTTAGGGCTATCGCAGGCTATGCACTGGGGATCTTCTGCTTATGCCTAGAGAACCTTGCCCCGCAACAGTCCAAACGGCACAGAGGTAATCTGCACCTTCTATTTGGGGTTTATATCCCTCTTTGCCACATGCTCTGAGCTGCAAATTCAGCTGATGGGAGGAATTCACTCACACAACTCATCTTCTTAAGTGGGAAGAGAGAGCAATAAAGTCTTTTGTCCTCTTTAGCATCCCACAATAGTCCATTGGATGTTGATGGAACTTTCCTGTTGGGCAGGACGTAGCGCATTTTGTTGCAGATCGGCACGTCATACGAGTTAATGTCACTCTCCTGTCTGGTGGTTTACATAGACCTGGTCTTCCCTACAGAGTCAGGTCGACAGAAGGCAGTTTACATCGATCTAACTAAGGAAGTGTCTACACTTGACTCCAGCCAGCGTAACTGCCCTGCTACAGTAACTTAACTTCACCTCCATGAGCTGCACAAAGTACCAGCTGGTGTAGTTACGTCAACTCAGGAGTAGCTGTGAAGAAGTCGATGGATTTACACGAGGCTAATAATGATAGACTCAAAGAGCTCACGCTGTTTATCTTAACCAAGCAAAGATTAAGGGGTGACTTAACTTAATTGCAGTCTGTAAGTATCTCCATGAACAAATATTGAATGATGGGCTCTTCAAGCTGTCAGAGAAAGGTATAACAGGATCCAAGGGCTGCAAGCTGATGCTAGATCAATTCCTACAAGAAATAAGGTGTACATTTTTATCCGGGAAGATAGTGAACCATTGGAACAATTTACCAATGATCACTGACCATTTTAAAATCAAGATGAGCTGTTTGTCTATAAGATCTGTTTTAGGAATTATCGAGGGATGGTTCTGTGGCCTATCTTACACAGGAAGCCAGAGTAGGTGACTACAGTGGTCTGTGAATTTATAGCTTTAGGTATGTCCTTCTTTAGCCACAGGAACATGGCATGGTAATGCCTAAATAAAGAGGCTTCACCATTTGTCCCCGTCACTCGCTGCAGATCAAGTTTCCTGAGGGCCCTGCATTGGATCTAGTACCAATGTGGGCGGCTGACTGCAATGTTATTGTACACAGATGTCCCTCGTTCACTGGTGCAGGTTTTACACTCAGGCCAGGCTAGTCCATGGCGCTTCACTCAGGAATGGGATCCTTGAAATACCTAGCTCTTTTCACCCAGAGATCTCAAAATGCTGGGATCACTCTCCCTATTTTACAGGTGGGAAAACTGTCTATGGCCCGATGTGCTGGCACGCACCGGGACTCATGCACTGGGCCTCACAGGGCGAGCCTCGGGGCTCTGAGGGGGATACAGAGAATTCCCCCCCTAAAACTCTGCCTCCAATTCCCTGGACCATTCAGGCCAGGGGCATAGACACAGGTGGGCCCGGGTGAGCCAGGGCCCACCCACTTTGGCATAACGCCCACCCTTAGTGCTTAGTAGTAGCATGAATTTCTCCTCTGCGGCTGCGGGTCCGCCCAGCAGCCAACAGCTGCAGCCACGAGCAGAGCAGAGGCACCGACTCCTGTGCTCTGCTTGCATCTGCGGGTCCAAAGTGCAGACAGCCCCCGCTCAATCACCCCACTCTCCGAATGCAGCATCAGTAAGGGGTTGAAGCAGGGGCCTTCAAATCCAGAAGGCAGATATCGTGAGCTAACGGAATGCCTCCACTGAGCGGATGTCGCACATGCCATTGGTACAGCTTATGTTCAGAGTTTAAAAGACAAGGAAGGAGCAGACACTGGGTGCCCAGAAGAGTTGAAATTTTGTCCTTGTGTTTATTGGTTCACTTCCTGCAGGCAGCATGGACGAGGATTCTGGGTAGGGCCATCGAAGAGGCATTTTTGGCACTAAGTGGTATTTTCCTTAGACATTCAGAACTTCTAGGTGCAGATCTAGCTACATCCCTGCAACTGTGCAGCCCTTCAAGGAGATTGCCTGTCCAGCAGTGCATCACACCTGCGCTGTTGGGACCCTGGTGTAGTCCCAAATAGAGAGGAAAGCAGGGCCACTGGGCAAAACCTCCTGTACAAATGAAAATAGGTCGCTGAGGATGTCTTGTCTCATTGACATCCACGTGGAGGCTGACGGCAGGTAGGTGTGTGGGCCGGGGAAGGAACATACCACTCATTTATTCTTTTCTTTGGAGCTGAAGGAACACGCTGGCTCTGGCTACCAACCCTTTTCACAGGAAGGAGGTTTTAAAACAACATATTTTAAATGAATGCATGAGTCGTGCTGGATTGACAGCCCCCGATTGTTCACAGATTCAGAGATTCCAGGGCCAGAAGAGTCTATTGTGATCATCTAGTGAGACCTTCTGTACAAACAGGCCATAGAATTTCCCCAGAATAATTTCTAGAGATATATACAAGTTCAGTACTATTCAATATTTTCATTAATGACTTGGATAACGGAGCGGAGAGGATGCTTATAAAATTGGCAGATGACCCCAAGCTGGGAGGGGCTGCCAGCACTTTGGAGGACAGGATTAACATTCAAAATGACCTTGACAAATCAGAGAAATGGTCTGAAATCAACAAGCTGAAATTTGGTAAAGACAAATACAAAGTCCTTCACATAGGAAGGAAAAAATATCAAATGCACAGCTATATGGTGGCTAGATGGTAGCCCTGCTGAAATAGATCTAGGGGGGTAGTGGATCACAAATTGAATGTGAATTCTCCTGTTGTACTCAGCCCTGGAGATCCTTTGTCTAGATCTGGGCCCTGCACTTTAGGAATGACGGGGGAAAACTGGAGAGAGTGCAGAGGAGAGCAACAAAAATGGTGAAGGATTTAGAGAACCTGACCTGTGAGGAAAGGGTGAAAAACCTGGGCATGTTTAGTCTTGAGAAAAGATGACCGAGAGGGGAACCTGATAACAGTCTTCAAATACTTGAAGGTCTGGTATAACGAGGTCGGGGATGGACTGTTCTCCACGTCCACTGAAGGTCAGACAAGAAATCATAGGCTTAATGTGCAGTGAGGGAGATTGAGGTTAGGTGGTAGGGACAGGATCCAGGGAGACTTGGACAAATTGGAACACTGGGCCGAAAGAAACCTCATGAGGTTCAACAAGGACAAGTGCAAAGTCCTGCACTTAGGATGGAAAAATCCCATGCACTGCTACAGGCTGGGGACCGATCGGCTAAGTAGCAGCGCTGTAGAAAAGGACCTGGGGGTTATGGTGGACGGGAAGATGAATATGAGCCAACAGTGTGCCCTTGTTGCCAAAAAGGCCAATGGCATATTAGGCTGCATCAGTAGGAGTATTGCCAGCAGATCGAGGGATGTGATAATTCCCCTCTATTCGACACTGGTCAGGCCACATCTGGAATACTGTGTCCAGTTTTGGGCTCCCCACTACAGAAAGGATATGGACGAAGTAGAAAGAGTCCAGCGGAGGACAACGAAAATGATTAGGGGGCTGGGGCACATGATGTACGAGGAGAGATTGAAGGAACTAGGCTTATTTAGTCTACAGAAGAGAAGACTGAGGGGGGATTTGATAGCAACCTTCAACTACTTGAAGGGATGCTCCAAAGAGGAGGGAGCTAGGCTGTTCTCGATGGTAACAGGGGACAGAACAAGGAGCAATGGTTTCAAATTACAGCTGGGGAGGTCAAGGTTGGATATTAGGAAAAACTCTCTCACTAGGAGGGTGGTGAAGCATTGGAATGGTCTACCTAGGGAGGTGGTAGAATTTCCATCTTTGGAGATATTTAAGGCTCGGTTAGACAAAACCCTGGGTGGGGTGATTTAGGGGGAGTGGTCCTGCTTTTTAGCAGGGGTTGGACATGACCTCGTGAGGTCCCTTCCACCCCTAGGTTTCTAAATTCAGATACAGCTCCTAGGTCCAGGACTATTTTTTTTTTTGCTAAGGGCAGCAGCATCGCTAACTAGAACCAGGAAAGCAGATGTAACTCACTCCCATTAGGACCGGACAGGTATTTTCCCCCTCTGGTGACTGGTCTGCATAAGAGGTTTAGGAGCAGAGTTGGTTGGAAAATGGTTGTCTCCCCACCACTCCCTAGAAATTTTTAACTTTTTGCCAGAAATTGAAAACAAAGTTTTCAGCCAAATTCTGAAAAATCTGGTACCTAAATGTCACCACAGTGCCTCATGTGCGGTGTTGTTCAGGAGCCTCGCTGTCGTTGTCCCTATCTGCTAGGCTCCCTGGCTGGACCACACGACCCATGACACGCCACAGTATCTCATGTCGGTGGTACCATGTTGTGTCATCCCTGGCGGTGGTGCATCCTGGGGCATGTAGGCTGGCTGAGGAAGACAAGAATGGGACTTGAGGCCCTCAAACTATAACTTTCACCACCCCAGCATTTCCAAATTGAACTCTTTTTTAGTGTATTTTTTGTGTTTGGTTTTTGACTGGTCAAAATTATCAACAGAAAGCGGACGCCATCTGCAAAATCTTTATTTAGTCGGAAAACCCAACTTTCTGTCAATAGCCAGTTCAAGTGGAAAATTTCCCAACAGTCATATAGTCTCATGCAATTCCTGGCTAACGGGCTTAGCTCTAGCAATAGAAGCTCATTTTGAAGGCCGTGTCCCCAAAGCCTGCTGTCAGGCTTGAGTTCTGGTAGATTGAAGCCACTCAGGAGAAGTTTTGCAAGTGGTAGAAGAGAGAACCCGCTGCCAGCCTGAGGCAGTTCAGCATCATGGCCACAGATGAAAAGCATTTGCAAAGAAAGGTAAAATCCTTTCAAGTCATCTGGTGCCGCTCACACCTCTGTTGTGGAAATGGCTTCCTCTCTGGCAGCTGAGTGAGGACTTTACCTAGCGCACTTTCCTTTAATAACAGAAAGTGACACCGCAATGTCTTCAGAAGTTGGGGAAGGGCGAGAGACTAAATAAATCACAAAAAAAGATGAGCAAAGAGAGAATGGGTTGGAGGAAAATAAAAGCCGCAAAACGAATCCCAGTGTGTAAATCATTTCCCTGGAAATGGAGACTCTTAGAATCATAGAACAATAGGGCTGGAAGGGACCTCACGAGGTCATCTAGTCCAACCCCCTGCTAAAAAGCAGGACCTCTCCCCCTAAATCACCCCCAGCCAGGGTTTTGTCTAACTGAGCCTTAAAAATCTCCAAAGATGGAGATTCTACCACCTCCCTAGATAGCCCATTCCAATGCTTCACCACCCTCCTAGTGAGAAAGTTTTTCCTAATATCCAACCTTGACCTCCCCAGCTGTAATTTGAAACCATTGCTCCTTGTTCTGTCCTCTCTTACCCTCGAGAACAGCCTAGCTCCCTCCTCTTTGGAGCACCCCTTCAAGTAGTTGAAGGTTGCTATCAAATCTCCCCTCAGTCTTCTTGAGAAGATACTTTTCAAATGTGCAGTACAGGCACCTCCGAGGAATACAGATGCCTCTGAGAGAACTTTGCAATGGATCACCTCTGCCTTTATTTTGATCCCTTCTTTTGTGAAACATTTGGAAGAAAACAAGTCTGAGAATGGCTGAACGGGATTTGGTTGTAAACTTGGACATTCCATCAACCTTTCCCTAGAAGAACAAAACTATCCAACTGGATAAAAAACTGGAAGGAGTATTAATCCTCATGCGTCAGTGCTTCGGTTGCTCTAGCTAACAAGGGTCAAAGGGAAACTGTCCTTAGGGGAACATTTCGGCACAACTTCTGCCGGGTTTCTGGAAGCTCTAAACAGTCAATGTTGGTCATCCTGGCAGAAAGGATACTGGGCTAGGTGGATCCTGGCCTGACCTAGGCCAGAAGTTCCTATGTTCTGGCAATCACTGGAGAGTTGGGGGAAACCTAAGTGGAATGCCAGAGCTTCTAGGTATTCGTGGGGCCCTGAACTGATGCCACAATGAGGGAGTCCAGGTTTCAGAGGCAACATGGGCCAGGTTTCATGGCAGCTCCGTGGCGTGAATTCTGAGCAGGTCTGTGGCTGCGTTTGGAGCCAGCTTGTGATCTATTGGACCTAAGGCTCAGAGCAAGTCCAGAGCAGGGTTGGGAACATGCCCATGGCCAAATTTGGAAGGAGGCATGTGTCAGAGAAAGATAGGTGTATCTGCTACTGTCCTCCACACCCGCTCCAGGGATCTCAGCTGGGCGCTGGGGGATCAGCACCGCCAAACACAGGGTCACAGGGTGCGGAGCTGGAGCACGCCCCCCTTATGACCATACCAGCGCCTTCAGCTCACTCGTGCTCTTCCCCATCAGTTACCCAGACCAGATCAGTGCAGAGCACAGGGGGCTCGGGACTCAAGCTCATGCCCACTTGGGTCCTGGAAATCCAATCTTGCATCTGTCCAGGAAGGCTCAGCCCTTCTCACTTTGGATAGGCACTCTTGCTTTGCTCCAGGGCTTGGCCTGTATTTCCAAAAGTCACTGGTTTCTCCTTCTGCCAGGAGTCCCCAGCTCTCCCTCCAGAGCTGGGGTGTAAGTTGGTCAGCTGCAGGCCCCTCGACAGCTTCTCAATTAGCGGGCCCAATCTCCAATCTGAGAGGGATCAGCCAGTGGCTTACACCTGCTGGGATCTCTCCGACTACGACAGAGGAGGCAGTATTTATGCTGGTGCCTTCCTGGAGCTCTTCCCCAATTGGCTGGGGGAAAGGGGAAATTTGCTCCACCCACTCTACAGGCCTCTGGTCCCAGGCCCTTAAAGAAACAGTGACAAAATTCCCTCCAAACACAACTTATTCCTGGGATCACTTCCTCACAGCCAGTGTTTCCCAGCTCCATGTAGTGATCAGACCTCTCAAACTCTTAAAAGGCCGACCCACATGCTGGGGCAGGATGACCCCTAGGTCCCATTACCCGGAAGGGGCAGGCTACCCTGTCATACAAAAATATAGCAAAGGCTCTGTTGTAGCGTCCACAAGATAGTCATGGTCGGGAGGACTCAGTGACCCATCAGACAACCACGTAGAGCTGTTTACTCCCAAGACAGTGCACTTCTAGAGGATAGACAGGCCTCGCATGCGTCCTCTGGCCCTCAGAGTGCTGGGAACTGTATAACAACGGCGTGTTCTCAGCTGAGCTATTGAGAAGAGCTGGAAGAATCAGGCTGGGATGGAGAACGCGCTTCTTAAGAACATAGGCACGGTCATACTGGGTCAGATCAATGATCCATATAGTCCCATGTCCTGTCTTCTGTTAGCGGCCAGTGCCAGATGCCTCAGGGGAATGACCAGAACAGGACAATCATCAAGTCAGCCACACCATGTCGTTTACCTTTCCTGGATCCAACTTAGACCTCAGAACCAAAACATTTGCCCCCAACTTATGTATTCACAGGTTTCCAAGAAAGACACTTGCATGCCTCCCCCCCCCCCCCACACCCCCAAAGCATATGGCTGCATGTTCTTTTTCCCACTTGCTCTGTTACTTTTAACCCAGTCCGGGATTCTTTTCAAAGGGCCAGAGACTTTTCTGGCCAGGCCCAAGTGACAGTGTGAGAGTTCTGCCTCGTAAAGCACTGAAGAAAGATGCATGGATGTTATGGAGATGAAAGGAGGAGAAGAGACTCTCCTTAATCTGCAGGTAGATGTACTTGCTGCGTCCCAGGAAGATGCCACATGGAATTCTTTGTCAGTTTTTTCTTTGGTGTTAATTTGATTTGGATCCAATTTTGAAGGAAGGTGACCCCTAGACGGGAGGGGTTGCAAATACACAGCTGCCAGGAAGCAAGCTGTAAAGAGTCCCAGGCGGGGGAAGGCACACAGCAGGCGGAGATTTAGCCACCAACTCAGTCAGCTCTGGAGGTGGTCAGGCTGGGAGGGCCACCAAGAAAATCTCCTTTTTTCAGCCGCAGCCAAACAAGACTGAGAACTCTGTCTATACATCAGGGCCTGATTCTCTGCTCATTGATACTGCACCCGTCAGGTGGCACTTTGCTGAAGCCAGCGGAATTACACTAGCTAGAATCTGCCGCTCTGTTGGAAGGCAGTGTGGCCCAATGTTAAGGGAGTCGGGAAAGATTGGTATCCTGTATTTGTCCCTGTCCTGCTGGGTGGCCTTGGCCAAGTCAATTTCCTGTGCTGTGCCTCAGTTTCCCCTCCCAGCTGTTGTCTATTTTGCTTGTGAGGTCTCTGGGGCTGTAATTGGGTCCCATCATGAACCTATCCAGCACCCAATGCAAGGGGTCCCTGATTTCAACTGTATCCTTGGTGTGCTACTGTAACATATATACTATTTTTCATTGACAGGCTCCCAGGCCCAATAAAATCAACAACAAAAACCCCATGGGCCCAATTCTCTCCTGTCTCCCACCTGCTGTCGTTCACACTCATGCAGGTGGAAATGATTTGCTTTGTAGGCAATGGAAAACTCCATGATTTCTAGTTAAGCTGGTGTTATCCCCCTTGAGAGGTGAAAGCAAAAGAAAACTACGAGATGTGAAGGAACCTGGCATTATAAGGCAATCAAGGTCGACAGGTTCAGTCAGTGTATCCCCCCCCCCAACCACACAATTAATCTGTGGAACTCATCGACTTGTGATGCTGAAGGTATAACGGGGTTCAAAAAAGAACCAGAGATGTTCGTAGAGGATAGGGCCATCAATGTCTATTAGTCAAGAAAGTCATACTCAGGGCGGCCCCTCTGAGTGACAGAAACCAGGAGGGGAGGAAGGGATGAATCTTTCCAAAACGACCCAGTTCTGTACACTCCCTCTCAAGCTCCAGCACTGGGCACTGTCAGAGACAGGCTGCTGAGCTAGATGGACTTGGGGTCTGATCCACTGTGGCAATCTTATGTTCTTAACACAGACGCACAACATATGGACACAGGCACACGCACGTGTCCACAGAGACGCGCGCATGCTCTCCGAGAGCTCTCCCTGTGCACAGACTTCTTCCTCCCACAGAACAAACTCAGAACAGCTCTTCACCTTTTTTCCCATCAAGATCAACCCACTTTGTTTCTCTTGCTTTTCTTACAAAGCAATCCAGCGATTCATTGTTATGCCACATTCTCCGAACCTTGAATTAGAAAAAAAAAGAGAGCTCGAAAGACGAGGGATTTAATCAGAAAAGCCCTTTCCAGAGGCTCACTTTGGATTGGCTACATAGCTATGCAGCATCCCGTCGAGAGGTTTCCATGGCTACCTGTGAGACCTCAGCAACCAGAACCCTGCATTGAGAGGGGAACGGGGCTGCAGAAGATCCACGTATTGTAAATGTTTGCTAACAATAATAGTGATAACGCTTGGCATCGCTGTAGTGCCTGCTGCCTGAGTGCTTGGCCGGCTTTTGCAAATTTAGCCAGACAACCTCCGTCCTTCTGAGGGATGGGATTGTGTCACTCTCCACCTCATACACCCAAGGGTTAAAATAAGGGGGAATGCACCGGAACGCAGTTCTGGGGCCTACAAATTTGAGGGGCCAGAGTTCCAGGGCCCCCCAAAATAGAAAAATCCGGTGGAATGCATGTTCCACTCTGCCCTGGCTGCTGGAGGTCCTATATCCCACCACTGGGATCCCACCACTTATTGTGTGATGCAGTGTTTTCTCGTTTGTGACAATAATTGCTATAGACATAAACGCCGTATAAAATTATAAATATGTTTATGGAGCAATAACCGATGCATGTGGTACTGAGAAGTGGTTGCAAATGCCTACCTGGGCTGGGGCCCGCACATGCATGAAGGGGGCCCAGACAATACGGGAAGGGGGCCCAGAGATTAGGAGGGTTCCGGGGCCTGTCAAATTATACTTTAACCACTGGGAAAAGGAAGCACAGAGCGGGAAGTGACTTACCCAAGGTCATGCAATCAGTGGCAGAGATCCTGGGGATTTCCACCTTGCTCTGCAGCGTGGGGCCTGGATCGCTCAGTGGTTTGAGCAAGAATAGGGGGCAGAGTCTCAGTAATGACAAGTCTTTCTATCAGGATTTGAGGACGTCACTATTTCAGCCAGCGGTTAGGTGCCTGCTCCGTGAGTGGGAAAGTCTGTCAATGATCACATTGGCCCCTGAATCTATGAAATCGCCTGGCTTCCTACCTCCCTGCTCTAACCACTAGCCTATATATAGCCCCTCCACCCCCTTCTTCCCAGCTATCTCATACCAATGCCATGAATCAGGATGGGGATTGAACCAGGGTGCCTTCAGTGCTACAAAGCCAACAGCTTGCTACAGCCTGAGCTCACATTGGTGCACTAGATTCTTGCAGTGTCTCTCAGCTGTCTGGATATCAGAGACCAGTTTGCTGCCTTCCTAAAATGCGCCAGGAAGATCTCAGGGGCTGGCAGTGGTCCACAGACTGGTCGCTGAGAAACACGGCTCCCGATGCAGTCTAAAGATCTAAACCTCAACAGCTGGGTTTGGGGGAGTCAGGCTCCAGAGTTTGGTTCACAAGCAATGTTCCCTCTAAGGTGTGGCGGCTTGTGTGCAAAATTTTCAAGCCGTGTGCAAAACTTTTTCTGAGTAAAATTTTTGTGTAAAGTCACATGACAGAAATTATAGGCATTAATTGAAATTAAAGTGATTGTAAATAGAATTAATTAATTGAGTTTAATTAATTGCATTTGAATGAATTTTGAATTGAAATTTAATTTTTAGAAAGGTTTTTATTTAAAATTAATTTTTAAAAAGTTTTTTTTAAAGAAAGAAAGAAAGAAAGAAAGAAAGAAAGAAAGAAAGAAAGAAAGAAAGAAAGAAAGAAGCTGAGGCCGCTGGCAGGGGGGACCCGACTGTGGCCTCGGGAAGCTGCTGGCAGGGTGGAGCAGACCCTGGCCCCGGAGGCCGATCCTGACCCCAGCAGTCGAGGCGGCCGGCGGCTGGGAGCCCGGGAGCCCGCCCCAGTCGTGGCCACCCCATTGCCCCGGCCGTGTGGGGCAGGCAGGCAGGCCCGCGCTCCTGGCCCGGCCCTCTGCCTGCCTGTTCCACCCTGAGGGCGGGGAGGGCCAGCCCAGAAGCCGGGAGCAGGCTGGATCTACCACGGCAAAGCCGCAGCCCCAGGGGTCTGCAGGGGTTGGCGGGGGCTGCCAGGCTGCGCGGGGTTCCCTCAGTGCTGTGTGGGGGGTGCGATGCACACCCGTGCAGCTTAGAGGGAACATAGCTCACAAGGGAGGTTTAGGTTGGACGTTGGGAATATTTTCCTAACTGTCAGGGTGATTAAACACTGGAATAAATTGCCTAGGCAGGTTGTGGAATCTCCTATATTGAGGTTTTTTAGAGCAGGTCAGACAAACACCTGTCAGGGGTGGTTTAAGATGGTACTTAGTCTGGCCATGCGTGCAGGGAACTGGACTTGATGACCTGCCATAGTCCCTTCCAGTTTCTATGGGTCTATGAGCAGTGCTCCGGTCCTCACAGCCTGCGCAGCAGAAGGCCACTGCACCCAGCGGGAAAAGCGGTGCAAAGGAGAAGTGGTCACCCGCTGGGGACCGCTGGGAGTTAGTCTATGACGATCATAGACACGACTGAGATTCCTGGGAATATCCTGGGAGGGGCCGTCCTGCTCTGTTCACCACCTGCCCCCACACTGTCGTGCTCCAGCGAAGCACAGCCTGGCAGCCCAAGATGGCCATGCTTTCTTTCTGAGCTGGTCGGCAGAGCTGGTTTTCCCTGTGGGGTCACTCTGCACCAGGAGATGGTGGTGGTGGTTCTCATGCGACAACCTGTAGCCACGTATTCCATATCCCAAGCCCGGGAAACCTCAGTCGCTGCACGTAAGACACGTAAGCTGCTGGTGCGACTCACGCTCAGCGAAGGAGGCCAGGAGGAGGCTGTTGCAGTCGCTGAAGCCAGCCACGAGAGGAAGACAGGATCTCTGGCGCGAAGCTTCTGCCAGGCTGTGGGTGGGAGACAGCCCCCACGAGTGAGTTCAAACCCTGGGCCCATTCAGTTGTGACCCTTATTGCTGGTGCTGCCTGCAAGGAGCTACCTGCGGAGGCATGGACTGGGGGACCACTAGGAAATTGGCTGGGACTCCCTACACACCTGATCCTGCAAGGCCAGATCCTCACTCCTTTCCCAGAGCCCCTGACCCGCCTGCTGACAGGCAGAGGATGCTCTGGGTCTGGATGCACAGCAGAAGCGTCACTCCAGCTGTGCAATGAGGGGGATAAAAAGGTGCATCCGGGACCCAAAGAGGAGATTTCAAAAGCCAGGTAGGGCAGCAGCACAGTGCAATTCCCATGACGGTCCTAGAGGAGTGTGAGCGATGAGCCAGGAGCTGCTAAGTTTAAATCTCTGCTCTCCGTAGCCCTAGTTAGGGGAGCAGGGACAGCATAAAGGTTCTCTGCCAGCTTTGTGACAGGTCAATTCGCTCACTCCGCTCTGACTCAGTTTCCCATCTGTCCAGCGGATGCTGCTGTAGCTCACAAGGTGTGAGGGTGGCAAAAATCCAGGTATGAGCCCTGTGAAGTGCAGAGCTATTAACAGACAGGTTGCTTCTTCAGTTAGCATGGGGAAGGCCACGTGCCCGTGGCCACAGCATTGTAAGGCGAAAGGGTTACGTTGCTGCATCCACTTTAACTCCAATCCACTGCTGAGTTATGCCTGTAATAAAGCAGGCCAATGGTATCAATTTTTTAACACTGGCTCAATGGAGACAGAGCATAATAATCCTTGCTCTTGCCAGGAGGGGATCTGAAAGCACTTCACCGTCTTCGGTATGTTTAGCCTCGCAGCCCCTTTGGGAGGCGAGTAAAATGTGCGGGTGTGGATGTGCGATGCAAACCTGACAGCAGGAGAGCAGCAGCGCTCAAAAAATTATCACCAGCAAATTTCAGCCACGTTCACTTCAATTCCCTGCCCTCTCCAGGCCTCTGAGCCCTGGATGTCTGACAAAAATCTGAATTTTTTTCTCATAAAGTTTCCATTGCATCCCAAAGCCATTTTGGGTCACAGCTCCATCACGGCAGTTTTGGCATTTAGACCAGGTTTGTGAAACTCCAGCTCTGAGTAGCTACAGAGAGAGAATGCGCAAAGGAGGTAGTGGGTGTTTTGTGCCCAAGTCCCCTAGCTGGCTCTAAAAATCCTCTTGGATCAAACCGGAGCCATCAAAGGGCTGGTGCATGATTACCATGGCAGCTCACCCCTGGAACCTCACAGCTGCGCAGGATTGATCTCAGCTCCTGTACAGCGGCAGAGGCCCCCTTCCACTCAAGCTAGAGGAGCAACGTCTCTCCTAAAGAGCACTGAAGCTGGTTGATATTTGTCATTCCAATATTTTTCTTGATAAAATGTGGCCACTTCCCACATGTGGCTTTTCCAGATACACCCCCCAAAATGCTCCACAAAAATGCATGCAGATCTCAAAGTAATATATTTTATTGGCCCAAGAAAAGACATCCCCTCTCCCACCTTGTCTCTACCAAAATGTTTTATTGGATTGATTTGTTTGTTTGTTTGCCAGTTCCCAGGAAGAGGGTGGGGAAGTTGGAAAGTTGGGCAGCCTAACCACATGGTGGGCTATTCCAAATTCAGTGCTTTTCTTTCTTCAGACTTTTCCAGTTTCAGCGCTGAAAAGGCTAGCTTTCGAAAATCAGGGGTTTTCAAAACTGGAAAAGTTGATAAAAAAATTAATCCCTCCCCCCAAAAATCCAAAAGCAAAAATATCAAAATAACAGAGCTATCTTTTAAATGTTCAGTGCTCTGACATGCTCTTATTAGCAGTACAGGGCCTATGACACACAGAGGAATGACTCAGCTTTCTGGGAGTGTGGCACCTAGCTGGCCCCAGTTCACAGCAGTGCTGAGATGGAAGCTGTAACTAATGGTATGTAGTGGGCAGAATCTAATTAAAGGAACAGGACCTTCAATTTCAGGGCCCAGGTTCTAGTTCATACCCCAAGGGAAGTTTACACCAGTGAGCTGAATGGCTCTATCCATGCTGCTAATGTGAAAGAAACAGACTGGGCCTGTCTAGTATTGGGCCAGGAGTCTATCCCACCCTGGATGGGGTCACATGCTGGGATCCCTGGAATCTATCCAACCCAGAACAGGGTATGTTAGCATGGTGTCACCACCCAGACTACGAGGCAACGTGCTCTGCCCCACGGCTACACCAAAGCTAGCAGTGCCCAGTGTGGGGGCACCCTGCAGCACAGCCCGAGGGCTGCATTAGCCATCTGGACGCCGATTCCTTGTCGCTGCTCCATGCCCCTCCCTGCAGCCCATGGCAGCGTCCAGTGTAAGAGGGATCAGGGCCACAGTGAGCCATGTGCAGATAGCTTTGGGACACCGGGTTTATTGCCTTTATTTCCCCTTTTGCAAGCCCCCGGCAAGTTCTCTGGGGTGTGATATATCTGTCCCCCTCCAGTGGATGAGCCCCAAACGTCCATTCACATCTCTTGAAGTCTCTAAACCCTGTTCAAATAAACACCTCTTGTTCCCCAGCATCTTCTGCTGCGCATGGGCCCCCACCTGCTCTTGTATCTCACCAGCTGCCCCTGGCCTTCCTTTCCTGGCTTCCTCCCAGCTCAGCCAGCTCAGCAAACCCACCTCTCCACAGGTTTCCCAGCCCTCTGCCTCCTGCAAGGAATTTCTAGAGCTCCTCCAGGGAGGGTCTCACCTTCTGTTCATTCCCAGATGCCACCCCTCCTCCCCCTTAGTCAGGTTAGCTAGGGTGGGGCATCTTGGACTGGCATTGTAAAGCTTAATTGATCACAATACGTATAGATTTTACCACCACAACTGCCAATAAGCCGTGCCTTTCCAGGCAGAATGCCATCAAGCAAATTTTCTTTAAGCATCTCAAGTTTTGCGGGGGGCTTTTTGGTGGTGGTAGGTCACTTTAGGCTCGCATCACCTTCTTAACCGCCTGAGATTACATTGTTTTGAAGTAAAAAACAAAGGAGTCCCGTGGCACTTTTAAAACTAACTAACTTATTTATCGCGTGAGCTTTCTCGGGAGAAAACCCCACTTCGGTCGCTTTCTCCCACGAAAGCTCATGCGATAAATAAAATTGTTAGTCTTGAAAAGTGCCACAGGACGCTTTCTTTTGCCAAAGTAGACTGATCCGGCCCCCCTTTGGAAATTGTTTGGAAGTAGTTTCAGGAACCTGAAGATGTGCTCACCTGTACTTGCCTCACGGCTGCTCTCTCTCCAGGTGTGGCTGCTTGCCTTCGCCCAAGAACAAGGCCAAAGGCTGGCTGTGGAATCCTTGGCTATGTCACTACAAAAGTTAGGTCGACTTTGTTAACTTGACTGGATAAGGTCGACTTTAACTCGACTTAAAATCGACCTTATTAAGTCGACTTAACAAAGTGGTGTCCGTGGACGTGGACTTCATCCACTTTGTTAAGTCAACCTAACTGCCCTTAGGTCGATTTAACAAAGTGGACTTAAGCGTCCACACTGGGCTTAGGTCGATCTAAAGGAGGGTTAGGTTGACCTAAAGGAGGGTTAGGTTGACCTAAACGGCAGGTCCTTAAGCTTTCATTAAGTCGACTTAAGGAATTTCTTGTCGACCTAATGAAAACCCGGTGTGGACAGGGACTAAGTTAAATCAACTTAAGCCTCCTTAAGTCGACCTAACTTGCAAGTGTAGACATAACCCTTGTGCCATCTAGATATTTTGCATCTGCCACCGGTAGAGTTTGGTCCCGGGACCGTTCTTTCTGAGCAACAAACTGTAGATGTCGTAAGGGGAGCAGACAGCAAGTGTGAAAAACCAGGACAAAAGGTCAGGGGGTAATCGAAACCTATACAAAAGAAAGTTCAAGTACCAACCAGCCCAAGGGTGGTCTAACCACAACGCAAACCTCCAAGTGTCTGGTGAAACCCAGGTTTAGAACGCTTAGCCAACACCCCCAAACTTCTCAGGTGCTCCAACAGCCTAAACACAGACTCAGACTGTTCTTGGTCTGCCACGATGCATCTCTCTGTGATAAATGGCCCCTGACACCCAGCACTATTCAGGTTATTTCTGATCCCAAAAGTCGAGTCACTTATCCCAGGACACTTGGTCTCCCACCAACAGCACTTGTGTTTTGAAAGGTACGAGAGGCCTTTGTAATGAGCAAGCCAAATTTGTTCTGTAGGGCAAACCCAACAGATGTGCGCTGAGTGGCAAACTCCACTGCTAGGAGGAATCCACTCACATGACTTTTCTTCACGGTGCGGAGAGTCGAACAACAGAGACTCGTTAGTCTTTTTGCTGATGACTCCTCAGGGAGTTTCCAGTTGTCAGATTCAGCCGTAGCCTGCCTGGTATCAATGGGACTCCTTTCGGAAGGAGCGTAATAATTTCTGCAGAAGAGCAGCTCTTTGAGCCGTACAGTGATTCACACAGTCCCAGAGGCTCACAGTACAACAGCTCAAATATTACTCTATGCCACGGAACACAGATATGACAAGTAGAATTAATGCAGGAAGCAACCCACAAGTATTCAACAGACTCAACACTAAACACTTCCTTGTAATTCTAATACCTTTTGTATCAATATTAACCCACAAGTGAGCCAGACACATCCCAGCTACGTCTCTTAGTCTCCAGCTGAGACATGGCGACCTTGGCATGTACTGGCTTCTGGTCTGCCAACATTGCAAACAAATTCATAAATAATTTGGGAAAGGGGTTGAGAAGAGAGGTGGCCAAATTGTCAGACCATGCAAAACGACTTTAGTTAAGTCCAAAGCTGACTGAAGAGTTACGAAGGAGGAATCTCACGAAACAGAGTGACTGAGCAACGAAATGGCAGATGAAACTCAATGTTGATAAATGCAAAGTAAAGCATATCAGAAAACATAATCCCAGTTACACAGACAAAATTCTGGAGTCTAAATTAGCTGTTGCCACGCAAGAGAATGATCTTGGATTCATCGTGGAGAGTTCTCTGAAGACATCTGTTTAATGGGCAGCGGCAGTCAAAAAAGCAAACCGAATGTTAAGAACTATTAGGGAAAAGGATAAATAACATAACAGAAAATATCACAATACCATTGTATAAATCCACGGTATGCCCACACCTTGAGTGCTGCCTGAAGTTCTGGTCTCCCATCTCAACGAAGATGTATTAGAATTGGAAAATGTACGGAGAAGGGTAACAAAAATGGTAAGACAAAGACTAGTTAATTTATTTATCGCATGAGCTTTTGTGGGAGAAAAATCTCATGAAATCTCCCACAAAATCTCATGCAATAAATAAATTTGTTAATCTTTAAAAGTACCACCAGACTCGTCGTTTGTTTGGCTGACCTCGACTAACACAGGTACTCCTTTGAAAAATGGTAAGGGGTAATGGAACAGTTTACATGTGAAAAGAGATTAAAAACACTGGAATTGGTCAGCTAAGAAAAGAAACAACTAAGGGAGGGGGGGATATGATAGAGGTCTATGGAATCATAAGTAGTATGGAGAAAGTGAACAGGGAACTGCTGTTTACCACTTCACTTAACACAAGAACTAGGAGTCACCCATTGAAATGAATAGGTAGCAAGTTTAGGACAAGCCAAAGGAAGTATATCTATCTCCACACAATGCATAGTTAACCTGTGGAACTCCTTGCCAGAGGATGATGTGAAGACTAAGACTATAAGAGGTGTAGATGTTTGCAAGCACCAGGTTTGCCTGATGGGTGCCTCCTGTTGATGGTTCTGGGGAATAGCTCAAGTACACGCCTGTCAGGTGACCTGTGGTCCATCTCTCTTAGTTTATGCCCAGTGTCCCAGCCCTCCAGCTGAGCCGCTCTATTAAGTTCCCCCATCCATGGCAGGTCTAGTCCAAGCAGTCCCCTCGGTGCCCATGGCTACCGTTAGTCCTGTTACTGTCCACTGGCAGCCTGGAGGAGGGAGGGACCCAGGCCCTCCCTCTTCTCTGGGCCCTGGCCCAGGGACCCTACACAGCACACCTTGGCACCACCTCAACCCCCAACACAATCCTTCACATCCCCTGGGCCATGGCCACATCACCCCCACATACCTTTCACCCTTATTTCAGGGCTCTCAGCACTATCTCCCTCAGAACCCCAGCAGTTCACAAAGAGCTCACCCTGGTTCTGGGTGGCCGTGGCCGTGGCCGTGGCCGTGGCCGTGGCCGTGGCCGTGGCCGTGGCCGTGGCCGTGTCCTCCCAGCCCATCCTTTCACCACAAGCACCAGGGCAAAAACTGCCCAGAGCCTGGGCTGCAACCCTCTTATATACAGGGCTCTTGGACCATGATTGGCTCTGCAGCTGCCTGCTCCAATTGGCTGCTCCTTTCCCAGGGCTTTTAACCCCTTCCTTACTGGAGTGGGGAAACCACCCTGCTACGTGGGGGGGAGGGGGGTTCAGAAAAGAACTAGAGAAGTCCATGGTGAATAGATCCATCAATGGCTATTAGCCAGAACAGGCAGGGACACAACCTCATGATCTGGGTGCCCCTAAACCTCCAACTGCCAGAAGCCGGACTGGACACACTTGGAGTTGCCCTGCTCTGTTCAATCCCACTGAAGAACCAGAATACTGAGCTGGATGGACCACAGGTCTGACCCAACATGGCCACCCTCATGTTCTCATCCTTCTGGTACTTCATTCGGTCCTTCTGGAAGGCTACCTGCTGATTCACTTTAGCTGGAATCTCTCCTACCTGCTCACTCCAGACTCCCTTTCTCTTTGCCCGCAGATGGATCCATTCCCTAGCTCCTAGTGCCATGTGTTTGCCATGCTGGATGGGAGAGCCTTGAAAGGAAAAAGGAAGAGCACGTGACCATGGTAAGAAAAAATCATGCTATCGCTAAAGGGATTGCTTTCGTTCAAAGCCAAAAGATTATACCTTTGAGTAACACACACACCAACACGCTCAGTCAGGGGAAGAATGAGGCATAGAACCCACTTCTCTGGAAACCTAGCTCTTTGTGTGAGCTGGAAATGGAACCTACCTCTCTAGAGTGATAGGTGCGAGCCCCAACCATCTGACCATTTTTCCTCACGTAGTAGAGTATCACCAACCAAAATCAGAGCCCCATTGTCTGCAGCATTACTCAAGTACATAGCAAAGGATTGTCCTCCTTCAATTTGGACTGGAGAATTCATGCCTCACTTTTCCTCCTAAAAAGTGCCTCTTAGCACAGCTGACATGTTCCACCCCAGAGCTGGTTGCATTTCAGGAAGCGGCAAGTGATTTCTGCACGACACACAGAACCAAGTTGTTTTAGACCTCGCCTCCTCATCAGGGCTGGATTAAGGGGCCTTGGAGGCCATGGGCTGTCCTGTCTGTGGGGACCCTCCACCTGGGCTCCCCATCCCCTGCTATGGTAGCCGGTGGCCAGGCCATTGCTGGGAGGCCATAGGCTGATCTCCATTGGCCCAGGCCAGCTGGTCTGGCCCCCAGCCAGGGGTGGGGCCAGCTGGCACATGATGCAGCCTCCGGTGCACTCTCCCAGGGTCACTGGCCCTGGAAGGCCATGCCAGAGCCAGGCCACTGGAACGGAGTGAACAGGTGCCAGCCCCCCCCCTTCCCCTAGGGGTGGACCAGCCCCCCAAGCTCTGCCGATGCTGAGAGGGGCTGCAGGGGCGGGGAGGGGCTGGAGCCTGCGGCTCCCCTTTAGGCTGAGGCCTGGGACTTCTGCCCCTAAAGCTCCTGCACAGATCCGGCACTGTTTCTCACCATGGAGCTATCAAAAAGAAAGCTTGGTGAATGAAGATACTAGAGACCAACTACTGTCATGGCCAGCAAATCATCTGAGCAGAAAACGCCTGTTCAATATTGCATGTGGCAAGCTCTCAGATATAAACCGAGATGACTTTCCCCTACAGATTTTTTTCTTTTAATTTTCAAATCTTTTGTATCTTTCCCCAGTGACTGAAACACAGGGAGTCTGGGAGCTGGCAGGATGAATTCCTGGTTCACTGCATTGGAGAAGAGCCTCCGATGACCCGGGGCCCACTGCTTCTTATTACAACTGAGCCAGGGTAAAGGAAGTCGGGGGGA
This sequence comes from Pelusios castaneus, assembly GCA_007922175.1. Taxonomy (NCBI): domain Eukaryota; kingdom Metazoa; phylum Chordata; order Testudines; family Pelomedusidae; genus Pelusios; species Pelusios castaneus. Next base: position 773,978 of record ML685941.1, read on the forward strand.
AGACTTGCTCTGCTGGGAATGGCAGAGAGTCAACTCCCCCAAATCCCCTGATTTGTGCCAAGCTGGATCAAATCCTGGAACAGCCCTTTCCTAGCCCCCACCAACTCTCTCTGGAAGAGCACAGCCATGACCCCATGAGGCATACATGCAGGGGCCATCAATACAATTGGAACATGCAAATGAGTTGCAGCAGCTGCAAGGTGATTGACATGGTAAAGCACCTGTAGGGCTAAAGCAGAAGATTTGGGGACGGACAGGTAGTGATGCCCCCATGAGTGACCTGACTATGAACTGATGCTGGGCTTCATGCCCAAAGCACCAGCTGGAACCAGTCTCCTATGTGAATCGGCTGGAGCCTGATATAAAGTGTTTTGCTGTTTTGCAAGGCTTGGCTGTGGTGTACTCCTTTTATCTGTTCCTTTAAGCTACCTCGGCCTTGGGCCTGAGTGTGTGAAGGGAAATTGGACTTGATCATCCCGCCTTCTCCTGAGATGCCATATGTTAGCATAGCCCCTGGGAATCTGTGGACTTTGCCGCAGCACCAAGGAGCAGGCTGCCTCGGTAATCTGGGACCAAGGTGCCTCAGGAACCTCCTCGGGGTCATCCATAGTCATCACGGCTCCCTGGATGCTGAAGGGACGTAAGCTCTTACCATTTATTACTTTGCTTTGCTTGCTCGGGGTTATTCGTCTTGGCATTCAATAAAAATCATCCATCTTTTCAATGGTCTTTGACTGCATCTGGTGAATCCACACACGAACCTACCACTTGGGGTACAGTTTGGGGGAACAGTGTCATGGGCAGGAGGGCAGGTAAAGAGATGCTGAAGGGTTGCCATTGCCAAGGGGCACAGTTAAGGTTGTGGTGGATGGTCTGTCAGGAACGTAGTTGTGTTAAATAGGAGAGAAACAGCTGTGATCCAGGGTTGTTTAACTTTCACTAATCTTTATGCAGAGTTCCCTGAGACTCCAGATCCTGGCCCTTATATCTGCATCGTACATCGGAGTGTAGCATGATCAGAGCTTAGAGCAAAAAACCTGTCTAGACACTGGGTTTTTTTAGAGTGTTATAGACACCAAGGCCAGAAGGGAACATTGTGATCAGCCACCTCCTGTAATACACAGGCTGCAGACCTGTCGCCCAAGAGTTCCTCAGGCAGATCTCTTAGCAAAACATCCCACTTCTTCCCCCTCTCTCCCTCTCTCTTCCACACACCCCTTCCCCAATCGGCCTCACAGCCTCTTTCTGGTCTTGCACCTGGGCCCAGCAGACCCAGCCCTACAGAGAGATGTGGGCTGAGCCACGCTAGCCAAGGGACAGTGGGGAAATAGGTCTGTGTAACTTTTGTGATTCACGGCTGTGAGTGCATTCACAAGACTGTCTCTGTTCATCGTTTCGTTGGCTTCTGTAGATGTGTCCTTGAGGATGCACTCCTTCATGCTGGTGGAGCGCCTCCAGCAGAGAAGGTGGCCAACCAGGATAAGAAAGGAGGATCTGTTTCATGAAGTGCTCTGGTCAACAGCTGCAGCTGGAGTTACACACAGCTGTGAAAATCCTCTTTTGAGACTGTCCCTCATTGTCCTGCCCCATTTGACCAAAGATTTGTGTTTTGTCCTATTATTTAACTTGCATCTTAGAAACAAAAACAAGTCTTTCATTGTGTCACACACGTCGGTCAGTGCTAACATTCAAACATGGTGGCTGTAAATAGGAATAAATGCTCAGGAAGCAGCCACTACAGGAGGAATTCAAGGAGACAAATAAACATTGCATGGCCCAGTGCATCACATAAAAACGCATTCCTGGGAATCGTTGTCAAAATGCTCCTTCACAGTCTCTCTGATTTGAATCGCTTCCTGCTGCACCCCCTAATTGCCCTTGCATTTGGCTGCTCAAAATCAGAAACGAGCTTGTCAGCCTCAGTGAGCCAGTCATGGCGAATCTTCCCCCCCTTCGCTTTGCAGCTGTTATGCAGGGCGCAGCAGGATGCAATGACCATCGGAATATTTTCCTCACTGAGGTCTAACTGGCGAAAAAGGCAGCTCCAGTGTCTTTTTAATCGGCCAAAGACACGTTCCGTATTGTTGGAGTGCTCCGGGCTACTGTGTAGGTTCCTGGTGTAAGGCTTCATGAGCTGTGGAAGCAAGGGCTAGGTTGGGTATCCTAGGATCACTGTGGGCGTTTCCACACCCCCCATTGGAATTTTCTGGTCTGGAAAGAAAGTTCCACCATGCTGCTTTCTGAAGTGTCCCAGGGTTCACTCTCTTCATGCACCTTCCCTCACCAGTGTGACCACTCCCCACTGATGCCAGTGAAATGGCCCCAGTGTTGACCAGGTGCCTGCAAGACCATGGAGTAGTAGCCCTTCCAGTTGATGTAGTTCATCTCAAGATGACTGGGGGTCAACACTGGGTTATGTGTTCCTTCTATCACCCTGCCAGTTACAGAATCCCATTGCCGTAAAGCCATCAGTTACTTCCTGCACATCACTGAGACCCACAGTCCTTCACGGCAGGCGGCGATTAATGGCCCTGTGCACTTGTATCACCACAACCCCCTTGGCTTCTTTCCTAAAGTCCAAACTGCTTCACGATTGACCGGCAGCAGTCAGGAGCTGCCAGCTTCCCCCCAGCGATTGCCACTCGCTTCTCCACCGTGAGGGCAGTTCTCTTTCTGATGTCCTCGTGCCGCAGGGCTGAGGCAAGCACCACATACAGGTCCCAGAAGGGGTATTTGCGCATCTGAAAGTGCTACACCCACTGCTCATCCATCCAGACCTGTGCCATGATGCGATCCCACCACTCAGCGTATGTTGCTAGAACCCAGCGCCGCCGGGTCACTCTGTCACGTTAGTGAGTGAATGCCAGCAGTAATCTGGAACTAATTGTCTCCATGGCAGACAGCAGGGGCAGGCATCGCTGACTCACTCTCTTTCGCAGTTCAGGAAATACTGGAGGATCAGCCACGTTGTGTGTCACCGTACGCATCCCCACAACGGTCAGCAGATTGGCATCCATGCGGTCTGGCTGTGCGGGTGGGTGCACAGTTTACAAGGGCTGTTGAAAAATGATGTGAAAAGAAGTTGGAAGGCCGTGGAACGATGGGAGGGAAGAACTGCACCATGGGATGGCAAGCAAGATGCATCATGATCCATGCGCAGAGCTCCCAGAGGCAGAGTGATAGCTTCCCATGATGCAACACTCTATCTATGCAACAGCAATGACTGTGGATGCTCTCCACTGACACAATGAGAGTTGTGTGGGCCCATGCTATTAAAACAGCCTATGATCATTGGTGCAATTTAAGTTGACTTAACTCTATAGTACAGACATGGTCTAACATTAGGCAATGAACTCTGGGGCCAGCTAGGACCAAATAGCAGTCTTTCTCTTGCAGATCCCAGAATGCAGGAACTCCAGCTCTAAAACACAAGTGTCTGAGCAGCAGAAGAATCCCCACTGGGTCTTGGTGTGTGGAGCATATGACACACACAGCATTGTCAGCCCCAAACATTCAAAAAGGAAAGCTGAAATTCTCATATTTTCACATGACGGCAGGAGCTGACTGCTTTAAGAATGGCAAGCGTTAGCAGCACTATAAAATATTTAGTATCGATAAAATATATAAAATATGCATACTTAATAGATCTTTTAATTAAACCCTTTTCAAACAGGGTCTTAAAATATGCACAATACTTTGGGCCCAGAGGCATTGAATGATAATTCTTCCTAGCAATAATCTTGAAGGACATGTCAGATTCATCTGGGTTGACCCGGCATTTGCTGTATAATTAAAATGACGTTTGGAAAAGGCAGCAGCCGTTGTTCAAGCACCCTGGGATGTTTCCGCCACGAGCCAGGGACTGGTTTCAGGGGGGCTCGCGGTGCTGCGGATGGAGGAGCTGGGGGAAACAGAAAACAGCATAGTCACCAGAAGAACCTTGAAATCAGGTCCGCTCCCTGTTTCTCTTCCTTCTTGAAGCAAAATGCTGGCGAGTCCACAGCTGGATTAGGAGCTCCGTAATGCCCCAGCTCCGTAATGAGCCAAACCTACTTAATATGCAGAACATCAATTATAGGGACAGGCATCAAAATTGCCCCGAATGATGCATGGATCACAAAATTAACTCCGGCTATATTACTTCTTCTACATGAGTGTCCCCTGTGGTTCAGAAGAGACGCCTGCGGCGGCAGTGAATACACAGCGGATTCTTTGCGGAAGCTGCTGTGACTCTTTCTGGCTCCAATGTTGACTAATGCAGCCCAGCCTTTGACTACTTTCTGCCTCAGTTTCCCACCTGTACAATGGCTTGTGGTGGTGGGGGTGGTGGTGATGTTTAGTTTCTAACCTCTTTGGGCCTCACCATCTCTCAGTACCTAAAACAACCAGATCCTGGTTTTGACAGCAGCCTCGGTGGCCATTGGGATACTATAGGACTGTGACTGTCCCAGAAGAGCTTCCAGTTGAAATAGACACAAGTGGGAGGAGCAAGAGAGGCAAAGGGAAGGGAAATGACTTGTTCCGAGTCACACAGCAAGAGCTGGGACTAGGGTGCTTTTCTTTTTATATTACACCTTTAGTTGTAGTTACTAAAGGATTGGCTATCAGGCTATGTCTACACTTGCACTTTTAAGTCGACTTTAACTAAGTCGACTTAAAGTCGACTTAGTTAAGTCGACTTAGTGAGTCTACACTTAAAATTAAAGTCGACTTAAAGGGGAACTTACAAAGACGACCTAGAGCGTCCACACTGGACCCCTAGGTCTACTTCTAGGGGCTAGGGAGACCTTGGGCAGGTCCACGGTGGCGGGAGGGGAGGGGGAACCCCTTGTGTGCAATGGGGCAAAGGGGGACAGGGACCCTGGCAGGGCATGTGGGCAGGGTGTGACACTGTCTGGATTTAGGGAAGTATTTATGATATTATTTTCTATCCATATATCCTAAATGCTATAATCCATAGGAGCTATGTCATGTTTGGTATCAATAGAAAGGTAGTAATTTGCTGGGAATGATTATATAGTTTATGTCTAGGAATTGTACTTGGATTAGAAGTTAGTTTAGTTAGGAATTTGGTGTTATATCTATACTTTAACTTGTGTCATTCTGCAGGAATGCCTTAGACAGGAGGGTGTGAACAACCATTGTCTCCTTAATGGCTCATCAGGTTTCTCCCTTTGGCCCATTGTAGGTGGGAGCTTCCTTAACATTACAACCATTGTCTCCTTAATGGCTCATCAGGATACTCCCTGGGCCCATTGAGCTGGCACATTCCTTAACATTAAGGACACAATGGTTTTACACAGACGCCTCCCTCAGACATTTCCATAAAATCACACAAGTTAAAGTATAGATATAACACCAAATTCCTAACTAAACTAACTTCCAATCCAAATACAATTCCTAGACATAAACTATATAATCATTCCCAGCAAATTACTACCTTTCTATTGATACCAAACATGACATAGCTCCTATGGATTATAGCATTTAGGATATATGGATAGAAAATAATATCATAAATGCTTCCCTAAATCCAGACAGTGTCACACAGGGCTCTGCCCTTCCCTTTGGGGGGCATGCCATGCTTCCCCTGTGCCCCCCCCCGGCAAGGAGGGCATTGGTGTAGTCTTGGGATAGCCCTAAGTCGACTTAGGCTACCCCACGTCTACACTGTCTTAATTCAACTTTAAAAAGTCGAATTAAGCCTTAGGTCGAGTAGAAAGGTGGTTTAATAAAGTCGACTTAATTTTCATTAAGTCGACTTAAGCAAGCTGCTTAAGTCGACTTAATTTACCAGTGTAGATGCAGCCTCGGTGTGGTATTTTGGGTAAGATCCAAACCTGTATTGTTCTGTGTGATGTGGCTGGCCCTTTGGGGTCAGGAGAACCTATTTCTTTAAGAGACTGAGTGGCTAGGTGGGAGCCAGAGGAGCTGGAGTGCAATAAAGGGGGCTGTTTCTATTTTGGCATGCTTTGTGCTAACCTGTGTGGGGAATGAGAATACTGGTTATGACTGATAGGGATCCTGGTTTAAGTACCACCCATCAGTATTTAGGGAGTTTGGCTCCCACTTTTGCAGCTTGCCCTGATTTTTGCACATTCAGGAGGTTATCCCAGGAGGCCCCAGTCACACCAGCCACTAGACCCCACTGTCTCATGACACAGTTCACTGGGACATATCCAGTTATACTCACAACAGACAGTGCAGGCTCTGACATGAGATGCCAAGTTCTAGCTCTAACTCTCTAGGGAAGAATCTCTCTGGACAGGCAGCAGTGTGGGGGCTGCAGAATTAAACATGAGGCCATCAGTCTGAGGCTGCCACTCTGCACAGAAGGTAAAATCCAAGGCTTCCTACATGCATCTGATTTAACAAGGCACAGCTGAGTCCAGGCTGGTGCAAGGGGGCTGGGAGAAAACATCTGTCAGAAAGGAAATGTGTAAGAGGAACTGCCGAGTACTGACAATGTCTCCTTGGTCAGAGCACAAAGGACAAGGTGAAGAAAAACCACGAACAAGAAGGAATTGTATCTTTAAGAGCTTGAACTCTGAGGGCAGGGAGAGAGCAGGTTGGCTGTAGTGGGGTGGTTTCCCCACTGTGGTACAGAAGGGGTTAAAAGGGCCCTGAGAGAGCAGTCAATTGCCTCAGAGTGACAGAGGGCCAACCAGGAGAGAGCAGCTGAGTATATAAGGGAACTGCAGAGATAGGGTCAGGAAGTCTGGGTCAGGAGCTTAGGGAGGAAGGTTCTCTCCCTAGCTTGCTGGCTGAGGGAGTCAGCACCCCAGATTGCTCAGTGGGTGACACTAGAAGCTTTTCGGAGCCCGGGTCCTCAAGGCACAGATGGCGGCGGAGGTCCACAGCAGCATTCTGGAGGTGAAGGTGCCTGCCATGGGCAGCAGCAGAGGCTCCAGAGAAATAGCCGGGAACAGGCTCAAGCATGGCCCAGAGGTGAGGGTCTGCATATGACTGGGGGCTGGGTGTAAAGCGGCCCAGGGAAACTCATTGAGGAGAGACTGGTGGGAGACGGCATCAGCGCTAGGCTGGGGCTTGGAGAAATGGGTGGGCCCAGGTCCCTCTCCACTCCCCCTAGGGTGCCAGGAGAAGCACTGGACTCAGAGACCATTGGCTAGGGCTGGGTTACCTTGCTAGAGGCTGGTAGACACAGACAGCACCGGACACTCGGGGATGGACTTGAGCTAAATTCCCCAGCATCGCCCTGAGCCATGCTAGCTGACTGTGTTACCCTTCCCACACCTGGTGATCTCTGAAAATCCAAGCTCTGCCGGCTCACACAGAACCAGAATCTCCTCTGGTGTCATTGGCCCCACACCCCGTGGCTCCGTTCTGATTCACACCCGCTGAGGAGCTGGCCTGGTGTTTGTCGGTCTATAAACTCGTTCAATTGCCGGCAGGGAACATAGCCAGCGATACCGAGCAGACGCTTTCTTGCTGACTTTGTGAGCCAAGAAGCAGAGGAGGTGACAGGCTGTTCTCATTTCCTAATCACTGGAGCACGGAGAATCGTCAGTAGCTTAATTACATTCTTCTGCTCGGGGATGTCAGAGGAACTGGGCCTGATTCGGCTTTTGATTCTTACACTAGGTGTAAATCCGGAGTAAATCCACTGCCTAGATTGCCACTCCGCCCAGAGGAGGCCGCATAGGAGTCGTTTGCGTCTGACTCATCATGAGCTGAGTTCTGGATTGATCTGGCATCATCTAAAGCTGCAGTTCTCAACCGCTGTGTCATGACGTAAAAGCATGTCATGGCACAGCATGTCGCCGCTACTTACCTACGCCTCCGAAAGCACCCCCGCCCTCCTGGTGGGTTGCACTTCCAGCAGCGTGGAGTTCTCCCCGGTGGGCAAGGCGAGTCGTGGAAGCAGGAAGGATGGCTCTGAGCCACCACTGAAAGGGCTGTCCACGTTGCCCTTTTTCCAGCAGCGGGGGCTGTTCCGTAGAACAGCTGTCGGTGGAGGCTTTTCTTCGGCGTTGGGGAGGAGGGGCACTCTGCTTTTGAAGAGCCACCGAAAGTACCATTACCAGGGATTTTCGTGGTGGACAGGGGCCGCCTGTGTTTTATGTCCTGCCGGCGGCGATCGTCTGTTTCGGGGGAGCGGGGCTTCTGTGTCACAAATGGTTGGCCACGGTGCCAACTGTGTCACAACACAGAAAAGATTGAGCCCCTGGTCTAACAGGAGCTGTCTGAGTACAGTCCCTAGGGCCAATACACCGAGAATGCTCTAGCCATGCCCCTGTAGCTAACCCTAGGCACTGGCTACACCCGTTTTATTTCTCCTGGTCCTCAGCGAAGTGCTGGAGCGGCACAAAGAAGCCACACTGTGGCAGAAAACTCTGTGCCAAATTAGCTTTTCTGGGTGTCTTAAGGAGACATAGATGCTGTTAGTCGTTTGACTTGATCCTTGTCTCTAACTTTACATTTCCGTTTTCATTTCAAACACAAATTCCAAAGGGGTAGCCGTGTTAGTCTATTGTAGAAAGACAACAGAGTCCTGTGGCACTTTTAAAGACTGACAGAGATTTATTTATCGCATGAGCTTTCGTGGGAGAAAAATCCCACTTCTTCAAAGCGTCTGACGAAGTGGGATTTTCTCCCACGAAAGCTCATGCGATAAATAAATCTGTTAGTCTTTAAAAGTGTCACAGGACTCTGTTGTATTTCAAACACAGGCAGTGCAATGAAATGCCCAGTCTAGCCTGCATCTTATTCACAAATCCTTTCTCCGAGCTTTGAAATCGCTTTGAAAGTCTCCGATCGAGTCAGAGGACTGCAAAGCTGAGTGTGCCATGTCATTGTTCCTTTCCATCCATATGTCTCTGACAGTTTGGGGGAGATGGTTGGGGTATTGCAGAGGGGAATTGGTGCGGCTTAATTAGGGAGGACGTATTCAGAGACGTCTACATTTGATGACAGGGAAAGGGGTCAGTCTTGCAGTTCTCAGATGGACTCTGCCATTGACATAGCAAGGGCTTCTGGAGCAGCGAAACCTTGGCAAATCATGATGCCTCTGCTTGTGAATGAGCACCCGGCTGGCAGAGCTCCAAGCTGGAATCAGAGCCCTGTTGTATGCCAGCGTGCAATGAAAGTGTGCATGTGTGAAAAGATGTAACAAAAGTGAAAATATTTTCATTTGCGTTGACACTTTTAGAACATAAGAACGGCCACACTGGGTCAAACCAATGGTCTATCCAGCCCTGTATCCTGTCTTCCGGCAGCGGCCCAAGCCATCATCAAGTAATCTATCCCATTGGCCATTCCCAGCCTCTGGCAAACAGCAATCCCTGTGTACTCTGGCTAATAGTCATTGATAGACCTACCCTTCATGAATGGAGCTAGTTCTTTTTTGAACTTGACTTTCACAACATCCTCTGGCAAGGAGTTCCACAGGTTGACTGTGCATTGTGTGAAGCAATACTTCCTTTTTTTCATTTTTCTTGATATTTGGGTGGGGGAGGGTTAATTGAAATTGTAATCTTATTTATTTACTTTTGACAACAGGAACCCAAAGCATTTCTAGCATTTCCAGCTGGAGGGGAGAAATTGGTGAGTACTAATTTGATAATGATGATCCCTTCCCCCAAATATTGTCACAGGACCATTTTAGGTTTAAGAAAAAATGGGAAAACTCCCAACCTGCTCTAATTTGCAAGGCCAGTTGGCTTGTTGGGATTTTTAGCAGCATCTTGCCCCATTGCATTGTGGGAGTTCAACTTCCTACTTAGCTGGGGGGTGAGGGGCGGTGGGGGGTGGGGAATGAGCTGACCTTTCTGGATCTGCTGATGGTCTTCATTGCAGTAGGGTCTAGAAGACAACTGAGTCCACTATTAAGGGCCTAGACATGTGTTTGCATCAAGCTGAGCTTTCTGGGCCTGACCACTGATACAATGAACTGCCGGAAGGAGGCATAATGCAGTTCCAGCAGAGCACAGCAGAGAATTTCACCATAGCCTTGGTGGTTTGCCCTTCTGGAGCTGATCTTTCACGGGATGGAACTTCCTTCTCCCATCCTGACAGTCTCATCCCCGGATGGGCCTGGAGGGATGGATTGCAAAGCCGTAAGGAGGAAGGCCTTGCTCGGTAGATTCAGAGGGTACGTCTATACGTGAAAGTTAGGTCGACTTAAAGAGGCTTAAGTCTACCTAAATAACCCCACGTCCACACCAGGCTTTCATTAAGTCGACTTCATAACTACCGCTGTTTAGATTGACTTAACAGCTAAGTTGATTTCTTACGTCGACCTAAAACTCATGTGGATGCTCTAGGTCGACTTAGTTTCCTAAGTTGACCTAGGGCTGGGGACAAGGGAGCCGCGGCTCCCCGGAACAGGGGATCCACGGCTCCCTGGGAGCCACGGTTGCCTGGGAGAAGGGAGCCCGCACTCCCTTCTCCCCAGGACCCTGCTTGCCAGGACCCACGAGTGGCCCAGTGAGAAGGGAGCCCCAGCTCCCTTCTGCCAGGGATCCACGGGTATCTTGTCCCTGGGAGTCCCCAGAGGTTGGGAACCGTGGCTCTCCATTGACCTCAGAGTCTACACTAGACTCCGTAAGTCGACTTAACACAGTCGACTTTAGTTCGACTTAAGTTGACTTTTTTAGATCGACTCTGTAAGTCGACGTAGTTTTTTAAGTGTAGACATAACCAGAGAGTCCAAGGCCAGAAGGCACCATTGTGGTCATCTAATCTAACTCCCTGTATCTCACAAGCTGGAGAACCCCCACAAAATAACCCCTGGAGCAGCTGCTTTAGAAAACAGCCAGTCTGGATTTAAAAACCGCCAGTGATGGAGAACGTGCCACGACTCTTGGTAAATTGGTCCAATGATTCATTATTCTCACTGTTAAAAATTTATGTCTTATTTCCAGTCAGCATTTGTCTAGCTTCAATTTCCAGCCCCTGGCTCATGAGAGACTTTTCTCTGCTACACTGAAGAGCCCATAATTAAATCATTGGCACCTTCACACCTTCCAATACTACAGAGAGACACAGAGATTTTTATGACTAAAGACGGCCATTACAAACTCACCGTAGCTATCTAGCTTCTGTAGCATAGTCCAGCGTATCTCGGCCAATGATTCCTGTGTCCTTTCCTGATCTTCAGGCTAAACTACAGGACGTTTTATTAGAAAGACATCTACAGGCTCGCCAACCTCCAGGGTTCAAAAGTCACACAAAAAATCATTTGATGGGCTGAAAAGGCATGAGAATTTTTTACCAGTATTGGATATCGGGTTCTTTCTACTTTCATTTTGGTTCCGGCTCTCATCTTCAAGCTTTTGTTCCCAGCAGCAATGAGGGCTAAAAACATCTTTAAAAAAAAAAAAAAGCTGAGGGTCTCCTGTCATTCCAGGAATCCAGAAGCAGGAGCTTAAGGAAAAACCAAAAATACTCTGAGATGTGCAATAAAATCGTGAGGGCTGGTGATGCTGTGTCCAGACTTCTTTTAAAGACTGGGGGTTGTGTGGGGGTCACGCAGCAGTCACTGGACGGGGAGGCCAGTCTGTGCCAATGTGCCGGCCCACTGGGCTCTAGGTTGTGAGCCATAGAAGCAGAGCATTTAAAAGGTTCAGAGTTGCAGAGCAACCAGTGACTGCAATTCCACCCCAGCTTTGGGTTGAGCCCCCAGATGTCACAGCGGGTAGTTGAACAGAACCAACGCCACTCGCTCCTTTATGGAGGTGTACACTTTATGCACAGATCTGATCGTTTCAAGCGATTCTCCAGGCAGAGGGATCAAGTGGAAGAAGGTTGCTCTCGGTTGTTTGCTGAGTCCGAGCGAGAGAAAGTGAGCAGATCCAAGGGTAAGATGAACCGTATGCTAAGTTTAACAAAAAAGCATAGTTCGCATAACTCCTCTGCCTCCTCGGGGAAAAGCCAGCTGCAATTAAGTCTTTTCTCACAGGATCTGACCAGTGACAGGAAGAAGAGATGAGGCCACAGAAATTCACTGAGGGCACCGGGGCTGCAGTGATGGGAGGAATCAACCCTCCCCGCCCACCGTGCAGCCTAGAATGGATGCAGCCGGGGAGGGAAAAACTGCAGCTAGAAACCCTCCAGATCCCACAGGAGCTAGCAGAAAGAGAAAAGCGATGGTAATACGTGCTCAAAAGCTGGGAGTGAAAGGGGGGAAGAGACTTCCTCCCGCAAAAGCCACTCAGCGGGGGCAAACCATGCCCTGCGTGCCAAGATTTCAGAGCACCTGGCAATTTTTGAACAGCTTTGAGAGCAACGGAAAATTCTAGAAGACAAGACAGCTCCCATCTCGTGCTTGGGCCTGGGCGCTGTCCTTCTGCAGCGCGGATGTGTCGGACGATCTGCTTAGTGCAGTGCGCAGGGCCAGATTAACGCAGGGACTTTAGGAGCTACAGCCCTGGGCCCCAGGCTGCAGCCCCGAAAGCCCCTGCTGATTCAGCCCTGTGGGGCTGGCGCATGAGTGCTGGGGGGACAGGGCCTTGGGGCCAGAGCCTGCAGCACTCCCCCCCCCATCCTCAGGCTGATTTATCTGCTTCTGGAGTGGGGCAGGCCACTGTGTGTCCGCTGCGCTTCGGGGTTGGGACCTCCCGACACATAGGCAGCCTCTGGTGCATCCCTCCAGGGCTTGGCACACTATTGGGCTGCTGCCCTGGGACCCCCACGGCTCAGGCTGGCATGACTGGACCCTCGGGGGGCCCCATGGCGGTGGATCAACAGTGCCCACTCAGCCCCAACCTATGGCAGACCAGCTGGCCCGGGCATGGGGCGGTAGCGCCTGCTACAGCTTCTGGCTCCAGGATCGCAGCCCACCCCCAGGACACCATGGTGGGGGGCTGGGGCCCCAGGTAGGGGGCCCAGGTGAAGGGGGGCCACAAAAATGGGCATCCTGGGGTCCCTTAATCCAGCCCTGGAAGCATGATTGTGCTAGTGTAGCTGGGAGACCCGGGGGTCCAACAACTCTAAGCCCAGGTTTGCAAGCCCTCAAGTGCAAGCTTGGAAAGACCTAGTCCAAAAGCTGGGTCCCAGAGGTCTACCAAGCCGTGTAGCTGTCCCCCTCAGCACATCCCAGGGACAGACACCCTCTTAAAGGAGCATCTGTGGAATAATTCAGGCTGTCCTACTGGATCCAGAAGGGGGCATGTCTATGCCGGGGTGGGGAGAGACAAGAAGATATTGATCTTTTGTGGACCTCCCATATTAACAGAGAAACTGGGTGGTCTGACCCTATAAGGGCCAGAAACCTTGGGCTACTCAGCCCTGATCCATCACCCCTGTGACTGAGTTTTAACACGGTCCAACGCAAGTTGTCTGTCTAGGAACAAAGAGCAGAGTTCCCACTGGATGGGTGAGCAGGACTCAGGGTCATGGTGGAAACCACCGGATGCCGTAGCTAGAATGCAGTACCTCGGAGGAATAAGCGGAGGGAGGTGGTCCAGGAACGAGCCACAAGCATGAATGGAGGTCCTGGAGTGAGAGGCGAAAGGTGGAGGAAAAATTTTAGATACGCATTATAGCAATAGTGAGTTGGGGTGTCATCTGCAACTCGCAGCTTAATCTCAGAATGGCTCTTGCCTTCTGTCACAGGGATGTTCTCTGAGTCCCTGCAGGACTCACCCCCTAGCAGGGTCTTAGGACATGGGTCCTGAGCGCTGCTGACCTCAGCCCAGCTGGTTTGTGTGTGAACGGAAAAGGGGATTGGGCTCAAACCCGAGTAAGACCCCAGGCTTAACATTAGCATAGACATGCCCAATATGTGGCCTTTATGCGCCTTGAAGACGGCTGCTTATATCTCGGAGTCACTCTCCTTTAATAAGGAGCCATTCCTGTTAAATCTGGGATCCAAAGAACAGCCAGGAGCGGGGGCCCAGAAGAGAAACAAATCCAGCTATGTTGTGGAGGTAATTACGCCTGAAACCCAAAACACACGGCTATTCCTGGCTGCCTGCTCCCCTCTAATGTCTGCTCCCAATGAAAGGAACCAGACTGTGCTGCAGAAAAGGTGTCAAGGAGCTGCTGGGAGCAGCCAGGGCTGCTGAGGGCCAAAGGGGAGAAGTGAATCACGCGGGCTGACATGATTGCAACCTGCCTGTGGCGCTCTTGGGCTCAGCTTGGTGCTTTTCCATTATTAAATGCAAGCTGGTTAGCCGCTCATGTCTCCTGGTGAGTTTTGTTTTAATATCCTTTGCTATCTGGCGAAAGCATCTTTTCATTAGCAGCTTCCCTCCAACGGCTGCAAAGCCGCAAGCCTCTTGTTCTACCAATTCCCAAACACGCTAATTACCTGTAGACGCTAAAGAGCAATTGGCAAGGCCTTCCCCGGCTTGAAAACAAAAACACCCAACGTGTTATTTACAGTTGCTCCAACATTTCCTCCAGGTTCTCCCTCCTGTTAGAGGAGACGCCTAGGCAGGAGCTGGCCATTTAATTTCCAGCTTAGGTAGATATATGTGCTAGCTGAGCTACCCCGCTAAAAATAGCACAATGATCATGGCAGTGGGATGGACTAAATCTGGGTTCAGCTCCCACCTTTGCTACAGAATACCTTTGTCCTCTTAGGAAAGATATATAATGTACCCTGTGCCTCGGTTTCTCTTCTGTGCAATGGGCATAATGCTGTGCTCCAAGTAGAAACAAAGTTTTAGGTACATGTATGGCCCTGTCGCTTCAAAAAAATCATTGTAACGTATTTATCCACACAGCACGCCCATGGGGTGTTCTTGTGCCCATTGAGCAGAATGGAGGCAGGTAGAGGCTAAGTGACTCGCCCATGGTCACACAGAGGAAGTCTGTGGGACAGCTGGGAATTGTACTTGGGTTTCCTAAGTCAGGGGCTGGTACCCTAACCATTGGACTATCCTTCCTCTTAATAAGTGCAGGGCTGTCAGACCCTATGGGGATGGGGCCACAGATCTAAAAGGCGGTGGGATTCTTTCAGATTGTGTCCGCACTCCAGTTAAAACTATGCTAACAATTTTCCTGATCACTTAGGAATTGATTTGGTTTTCGAGGATAGTGATGAACTAATTGTTATAAAACCCATGCTTTTAAAGTCCAGGTAAGGAGGGAAGTTTTTTTTATTTCTGGAAGGAATTTCAATGGAAACTGAAGTTTTTATCACATTTGTTTTTTCTGCAAAAGTTTTGAGGGTTTGGTTGAAAAAAACAAAATATGCTAATTCTCCCTCCCTGTCTCCCCCTCCCCCCACCTTTTCGGCAGCCAAAGCATCTGAAAAGTTTAACGGAAAGTGGACGTTTCCCACAGAAAGTCCTTTATGACAAAAATAGAAATGTCTTTTGAAAAATACAGTCCAATGAAGGAGTTGGAAAATTTTTAACTGGATCTAGATTGTTTTTAACTCTGTTTTTAGGAAAAAGCACTCTGCCAGTCTGGTGCCGGAATCAGTCATCAGGTTTAGGTATCACTAGCCATCACGTAGACCAGGCCAAAAAGTGCATACACAATAAGATTTTGGACACCCAGAGGCTTCCACTTTGTTCCAGGCAGGGCTGCATTATGCTTCAGGATCTGTGTATTACTTATATACCTGAAGGAGTATCTCTGCCTAGAAAAAGTAGCCGTGTGTAACTGCCCCACCTGCTGGGGAAAGACACTTATTGTCTGACTCCTGTGAGCATATTTTGTGTGAGTGATTGCCTGCCTGTCCCTTGTGAGATCTACCCACTCCCCTCCCTGGCTGGGTGTCACTGGAAGCAAAGTCCTCCCCTTTAAAATAAAGCGTGTCTGTGGATCTCAGTGGATACAGTCTGTAATGAACTGGCCATGCGATAAATAAATCGGTTAGTCATTAAAAGTGCCGCAGGACTCCTGGTTTGTTTTGCTGAACTAGACTAACACGGCTCCCCCTCTGGAACTTGGCTAGCGTATATGTGTTCCCACTGCCCTCTAGTGTGCACTCGGAGTTGCTCAGCTGTGTGTCACAGGCCCTGTACTGTTAGCTTGCAAGCAGCCTGGGAAAACAAGTAACGCCAAATGCTGAGTGTCCCCTGGCTAAGGGGTACCCCAAGCTACTGACTGTTCCCAGGATGATGCAGATGAGGTTGGTGTATCAGGAGAGGAGGAGTCATCCGCAGACTATGCACGTGATGGATGGCAGAGATGAGGCTTGGGCACCCGCCGATCGGTGAAGGTGTTTACATGTCTGTCCCACAGAGGGTATGGATCTGTTACACCCCCTGCTACGCAGCCCAGCCCTGCAGGTGGGTGCGCCATTTCCAAGGGGGTGCTGTTACATTGGCAGGAAAAAAGGGGTGTGGGAGACAGGCGGACGGAGGAAAACGAGGTACTGAAGTGGGAGCACTAACTCGCCAGGTTGTACTCCATACAGGAAACCTGCTAGTAATTGTCCCATTGATCCAGAAAGGGCCTGCCGCCTCTTTTACAGAGGCCATTTGACTACAGTTAACTGGTAAGCATGGGTGGGTCACAGAGCGAGACGGAAAGGTGGCATTTCCTTGGCAGATGCCCAGGCTGGAAAGCGAACGAGTGCCGGTTCCAGTCAACCAGGGGGACTCCCACTTGCCCCTCTTAGCGGCTCGTTGTTGCATCTGTGTCAACAAGAGTTGTGTTCATCTGCATCCCGAGGACTGAAATTCTCCCCTACGCAGGGGTGAACTTCACTTAGTCTGAATTCCAGCTAGAGCCTGGAATTCACTTCCCGCTAACATCCCCATGACCCAACTCTGCCTGCCTGGCTGGTCCCCAAAAGGGCATTCAAGAGGGGTGTAAAGGCAATAGGTAGAAATTGCTCAGTGAGTGGATCTTCTGACATCTAGTCCAGTGCGCTGGGTTCTGGTCCTGTTCTGTGACTTTGGGCAACTTGTTTTCTTTCCCACCCTGAGTCAGTCTTGTCTAGATCATAAGTTCTTTGGGGCAGAGGCTACCGCTCACTATGTGTCTGTGCAGCACAATGGGACTTAGTTTCGAATGGGACCCCTAGGAACTATTGTAATATACTTAATAATGCCACCACCAACCTCTCTGAATAAGTTCCCACACTGATTGACCAGCTCTACCTATGCAACATTTAGTCACTATACATAATCAAGGGCACATGGACCCGCTGAGGGCGCCGCGGCTGACTTAAAGCTTGAATCGAAGAGGTGAATCTGAGGGCCTGCGTGGTTCCTCTGTAAACAGAAAGTCAGTGCACGCAGTGTGGAGTGACCCTGTGATGGGCAGACTGCCACAGGGAGCTGTCTTCGCCGAAACTCAAGTTCTAGGCATTTCTGGAGCCAGTGGGCCTGGAGCAATACAGATTGGGGTCAAGATTTCAACGGAGATTAATGAGCTCTTTGCCCAACTGGAGGTACCTCACAGAGGCCTGATGTTGGAGGGCTTTGTGAGAATCAGGCCCTTTTAAAGGATGTCAAGGTGGGTACTCCAAAATGGAGACCCTCGTGACTTACACAATTCTTCGAATCCTAGAAGATGAGGATTGGAAGGGGCCTCAGCACATCATCTAGTCCCACCTCCTGCTCAAAGCAGGACCAGCCCAGCTAAACCCTCCCAGTCAGGGCTTGGTGAAACCACACCTTAAAAACCTCTAAGGATGGAAAGTCCACCACGTCCTTAGGTAACCCATTCCAGTGCTTCACCACCCTCCTAGTGAAAAAGCTTTTCCTAATATCCAACCTCGACCTCCCCCACTGCAACTTGAAACCATTGCTCCTTGTTCTGTCCTCTGTTACTACTGAGAACAGCCTGGCTCCATCCTGCCTGGACCCACCTTCAGGTAGGAGAAGGCAGCTATCAAATCCCCCCTCGCTCTTCTCTTCTGCAGACTGAACAAGCCCAGTTCCCTCAGCCTCTCCTCAGAAGTCGGGTACTTCAGCCCCCTCATCATTTTCATTGTTTTCCACTGGCCTCCCTCAAATTTGTCCGCATCCTTCCTGTGGCAGGGGGCCCAGAATAGGACATGGGATTGCAAAGTACTCCCCGTACTTTTTGGGACATATTAAGCAGCCAGTTCACAGGGCACCCCTTCCATTCCAAAGCGCACTAGAAAGGAAGGGCAACCGAAAGAGGGATCAAATGGGTTTCTGACAGGCCGATTGCCTAGGAAAGAGGGACTTAATTCAGCAAAGTATGTAAGCTGATGCTTCACTTTAAACATGAGAATTGTCCCAGGACTGTGTTAAACACAGAGTTTACTGCCCTGGGACTCATCGGCCATCCGGGACTGCTGGCCTGGATGTGGGAAAGAATAGGAAGCAAGCAATTGCCCTGTATTTGAAAGTGCCACAGAAAAACGAGTTGTTTTCCTCAAGCGGGTGACAGCATTGAGTCGAGTGCATCTAAGCGCACTGGGAACAGTGAGACAGCAATGCCGATCTCTTTGTAGCTCCAGCAACTGCAGAGCAAATTGCTTCCCATCAGCAAATACATCTACGTTAACAATGGCATTTGTCTCCTTTACAATGGGCCCTGGCTTGCAGTGCGAGGCCATTCAAAATTCAAACATTCAATGCCGTAGCTAAGGAGACTCGGATCGGATTCAGGATGCAGCACACGGGGACCTGGGCAAATAGCTGTTGCAGGATGTTCTCAAAGCTGGGATCACTTAACCGTCCAAGTGGGAAATACAGCTGTACAAGCCGTGTTAGCACTGAAAACTCCGGGTGTCCCAGGTGGACCCAGGAGGCACGTTTACTGTCAGGTCATGGGTGGGGAATGGTGGCAGTGTACAGAACTCAGAGCCCAGAGAGAGAGGGGAATGAGGTAGCTGACTTTAAGCTGCCTTTGATGCCTGAGCTGCCCCTGTGTATAACTTATGTTACACTCAGCACTCTTATGTGCCACAGCTCCACCCCAGATGCACCCCACACACAGCAGGTCCTTGCTGTCTTCCATGCCACTGTACTGCCAGAATCCTCCCCCAGCCTGATCTGGTGCTCTCGGAGCTCCTTTGCGCCTTTCTGTCCTTTTAACCCGGTGCAGAGGAGCCAGAACCTGTTAGGAGACTACGGGTGTGTCCACACAGCAAAAGCACGCCTGTGACGCAAGTCAGCCAACTCGAGCGGACACTACAGGCTAAAAGAGCAGTCGGAACACAAGGCCACGCGGCACCTCCTTGCCTTAGTGCCGGAGCATGAACCGTATCCCGGGGCGTGGGCCGTGTCTTGGGGGCCACGGCATTTCCCATTCCTCCAGCAACGACCACCACAGCTAGGCTGTGTCCCTGTACTACCGGACATAGAGTACCGCTGGGAATGGTGTGGGCCTGGCCGCAACCCCGCAGATGGGATCCCGCTCCTGCTGGGATGGCTCCGCCTGGGTTGGCATGTGCTCATGTGCACCACGTGTGTTGGGTCACGCCCAGGGGTTAAAGGAAGGGGGAACGCACCGGAACGCAGTTCCCGGGCCCCTAAAAATAGAAAAATCCAGCGGAACGCATGTTCCACTCTGTCCTGGCTGCTGGCAGGTCCTACGCCCACCGTTGTTAATCACAATACTTCTTGTGCGATGCAGGGTTTGCTCGTTTGTGACAATAATTGCTATAGACATAAACGCCACATCAAATTATAAATGTTTTTATGGAGCGATAACCGATGCATGCGGTACTGAGAAGTGGTTGCAAATGCCTACCTAGGCTGGGGCTTGTACATGCAGAAAGGGGGCCCGGAGATTAGGAGGGTTCCGGGGCCCGTCAAATTATACTTTAACCACTCACGCCACACAGACGATGCCATTTTGAAGAGCCTCACCCCGGCAGGTTCTGCCAGATGGGTGCTCTATCCCCTGTGAGGCCTGATGAAGCAATGTCTGTTCTTGTCTCAGTCCTGCACAAGGGACCAAAGAGGAACAGCTGGCTTCAAACCAGATGAGCAGCCTGTGAGGGGACGACTCAGCACCATATTACTACCCAGACTTCCATGGAGGCCCCTGGTCGCCCCTGGATCACAGCTGCGTGGATCAGAAGGGATGAAGTGGGCTAAATCCATAAACCCTTGGAAGATGTTTGAGTATGGTGTTGATGGGACTCTAGGAGAACAAGGACAGAGTCCTTTGCCCTCGAAGAAGTGTGTTGTAGTTTCCTAGTTTACCAAGGGATGGAAGATTGCTGTCACTCTTCTGCTGTGGAAGATTGAAGAAGGCACCTAGGGTACATATCTGGTTCACAACTGTGGGACAAATATACTCAACAGAGGCTGATAAAATAGGGAGGTGACAAGGCTCTAAGCAGGAGAAAATCCAGTTGATCCAAGAGGCCAAGTTAGAAGGGGACATGACAATGCAGAAAAGCCAGGAGTTACTGAAAGCCGCATCGATGCTACAGCTCTCCCGAAAAGCCAAATAAAGAACAGATATGCATTGATCATGAGAATTTAAATATAGCCATTAAACAGGAACATTTTATGATGAGAACTGTTGAAGCAGTAGCTAAAATTTCTGAAGCAAAAAATTATTCTCTGTATTAGATGCAGGACATGAATTTCAACCAGTAGAGGTGGACGAGTTAACTCTAAGCTAATGACTTAATACACCGTTTGGATGTTATAAATATAAGTGAATGCAGTTTGGCATTAGCTGCGCTCCCAAGGTATTTCAACACCTAATTGCACAGACCTTTGAGGGATTACAAGATGTTGAATTTATACTGGATGAGGTTTAATCCAGGCTAGGGACCTTAAGTAACATAATGAATAGCTTAGGTAAGTGTTAACAGACCACAAGAGAGAGGCACTTAACACTGAATTTAGGAGTCCAGAGTTGCCCTATCGGAATGTATCTGTATTGGGCATAAACCTATGGTTTAGCTGCTGATGCAGGTTGAATAAAGGCAAAACCTGGAATGTCTCCCCCTGCCCTCAATAAGCAGAGCCAGAAAGAGAGAACCAGCTCTTTCTCAAAATCCTTCCAAATCTAGCTACCCTAATGGTCAATTGCCAGGAAATAATATTGTTGGACGTAGGGGAAATGGACAGACATAGGCATCTGAGCAGTCACCTCTGACAAACCAGTCAACATACAACAGTGTAAGTCAATCGATTCGCCAGCACACAGTATGCGCTGTACGGGATGGAGTCCGGGAAATGCCAACAGACAGCTTCCAAGACCAGAAGGGTCCCCTGTGATCATCCGCCTGATCTCCTGAATTGCGACCATCTAGTCATGTAGGAAATCAGGCTAGATGATCGCAATGGTTCCTACCCGGCTCCTCTATTCATCTGAACAAACAAGGAGTCCTGGGGCGCTTTTAAAGACTAACAAATTTATTAATTGCATAAGCTTTCATGGGCGCAATCCCACTTCCTCGGCTATATGAAAGGTAAAATGTAGCAGACTTTAAAGATTGTTATCAGGTGCCCCTCCCCCCCAGTCTTCTTTTCTCGAGACTACACACGCTCAAGTTTTTTTTGGCCTTTTCCTCACAGATCAGGTTCTATAAACTTTTGTTCTTTTCCTCTGGAGTCTCTCCAGTTTGTCCCATCTTTCCTAAAATGCAGCCCCCAGAAGTAGATCCGGTACTCCAGCTGGGGCCTCGCTATTGCTGAACAGAAAGGGAAATCACCTCCCTTTCCTTAAATGCAACACTCCCCCAGATTGATGCTTGCCTTTTTTGCAACTGTATCACACTGTTGACTCATATTCAATTTGTGAGCCACCCCAACCCCCGTGTACTTTTCAGCATTACTATCACACAGCCACTTAGTCCCCATTTTGTAGTGGTGTCTCTGATTTTTCCTTCCCATGTGAAATACGTTGCTCTTATCTTTATTGAATTTCATCTTGTTGATTTCAGACCAATTCTCCAATTTGTCACGGTCACTTTCAATTCTAATCCTGCTCTCTAAAGAGCTGGCTATCTCGCCCGACTTGGTGTCCTCCACAGATTTCATAAGCCATTCTTTCCACTTCATTATCCAAGTCATTAATTAAAATATTGACTATTACCAGACCGAGGACTGACCGCTGCAAGACGCCACTAGATACACCCTCCCAGTTCAACAGTGAACCATTGATAACTACTCTTTGAGATCTGTGCAATGAGAACAGAGGCCTAGAAATTGATCATAAACAACAGGGGGCTGTTAGAAAATGATCTTTGCTTTTATGCACTTATGATTGGATCTATAATCCAGGGAGACAATCTCCTTGTGAAGAATAAACTGGCAGCAAGCCAATCAACACTATATGAAGATGATATTGATGACTGATGCCCCATAATTAGCTGAGCACGCAGACCCGGATTTGTATAAAACAAAATCAAACGCTTTATAAGAATGGCCTGAAGAAAGGATTGTGGTGCGTACAAACGCAGGTTGCATAGACTATTGAGGGATGAAATTACAGCCTGAGTAAGCTCCCACTGGTGCTAATAAAAAGACTCACACTGATTTCAATAGGTGCTTGACCATACCCTTTGTTAAGGACAATGTTTTGCCATAGGAAGAAACTAAGTTATTCCACTGACACCAAGAAAAGTGATGCTCGCTAAAATACGCAGCAGTCATCTAAGGCCACATTGACAGTACAGCCCTGAAAAATCCACAGCCCTGACCGACAGAGACTCATGGGCTATGTCTACACTTGTAAATTTAAGTCGACTTTA
>ML685941.1:796941-853839 GCA_007922175.1 Pelusios castaneus
TTCCCCAAAAATTTATTCTGAAAAAGTTTTTCACACGGCTTGAAAATTTTGCACACAAGCCACCAAACCTAGAGGGAACATTGGCTACTAGTTGCGTACACAACAGCAGGCCAGCAGGCTAACATCGGTCAGTCCCACACTCTGGGCCTGGCCGGAGCCCACAGCACTAACAAAAAGTGTGTGGATGCATTACTGCCTGCCACCCAGTACCCAGAAACACAGGCCAGCAGCAGACGTGATAGCTATGCATTCACGTTTTTTTCTAATTATAATACGGCCCCCCAACAGTCTGAGGGACCGTGAACTGGCCCCCTATTTAAAAAGTTTGAGGACCCCTGACCTAGAGCGTCCACACTAGACGCCATGGTCGACTTCTAGGGGCTAGGTGGACCTGGGACAGGTCCACGGTGGCAGGGGGGGGCACCCCTTGCCCAGTGCCAGGAGGCTCAGCCTTTGCCACATTGTACCTGTGTACATTGGGGCAAAGGGGGACATGGACCCTGGCAGGACATGTGGGGAGGGCTCTGCCCTGCCCTGTGGGGGGGCATGCCAGGCTCCCTCTGTGCCCCCCCGGCAGGGAGAGTAGTGGGGGAGTCCTGGAGAGTCCTAAGTCGACTTTAAATCGACTTAGGGCTACTCTAGGTCTACACTGACTTAAGTCAACTTTAGGAAGTCGACTTAAGCCTAAAGTTGAATTAAAAGTAGGTTTAATAAAGTCGACTTAATTTTCATTAAGTCGACTTTATTTTCCTTAAGTCGACTTAAGCAGGTTTTTTAAATCGACTTAAGGAAAGTGTAGTGTAGACGCGGATTAAATTAAGTCGACTTAAGCAAGCGTAAATCGACTTAATTTCTAAGTGCAGACACACCCATGGACTCTAAGTCAGAAGGGACCAATATGATCAACTAGTCTGACCTCCCGCACAATGCAGGCCACAAAACCTCACCCACCTGCTCCTGTAATAAACCTCTAACCTATGACTGTTATTAAAGTCCTCGAATCACGGTTTAAAGATTTCAAGGTACAGAGAGCCGTACCCTATGCTACAGAGGAAGGTGACCTATCCCCCTGTATAGACAGTGTTATGTTGACGGGAGGACCCGGGGCAAAGACTAGGGTGGAGCTTGCTGCAATTTGGTGAAAATAATCCACTCAAATATCTGCCCCAAATGCTGTTTTGAAAAAGCCTACAGGTGAATGGAAGCCACGAGTCCGACGGGAAGGAGCTTAAACTGGAATAATCAAAGCATGTCTCTACTCTCCTTCACTGTAGTAATTCCAAATGAGTATTCGTGGAACATGCATTCCCAAAAACCCTCCTTACAGGCAAGACCTTCATGTTAACGGCTTCCTCCTCTGTACAAATGTGGCCAGAGCTGGTGGGAAAGTGTGGAATGTTTTTAATGAAACATTTCCAAAATATGTCACCCCTCAAAAACCCTAGCTCTTTTTTAAATGTAAAGGATAATTTTCAAACCTTTTTTACTGACTGTAAGCATGGTGATTGCCCATCTGAGAGAGCTGCAAAAAAGGCTTTCCAATGAGAGACACATAGGAAGGAGTTCAATCTGTTCGCGAGGCGACTGATTATGGTGTGGAAGTACCTTCGGGTGTGTCTTTACACTTGAAAATTAAGTCAATTTAAGCTTGCTTAAATCGACTTAATTTACCCTGCGTCTACATTACAGTTTCCTTAAGTCGACTTAAGCAGCTTGCTTAAGTCAACTTAAGGAAAATAAAGTCGACTTAAGGAAAATTAAGTCGACTTTATTAAACCTCGAATTAATTCGACTTAAGGTTTAAGTCAACTCCCTAGAGTCGACTTAAGCCAGTGTAGATGTCTGGTAGCCTTAAGTCGACTTAGGGCTACCCCAGGACTACACCAATGCCCTCCCTGCCGGGAGGGGGGCCACAGGGGGAGCCTGGCATGCCCCCCCAAAGGGCAGGGCAGAGCCCTGCCCACCCTGCCTCTATGCCCTGCCAGGGTCCCTGACCCCCTTTGCCCCATTGTACCTATGTACAATGGGGCAAAGGCTGAGCCCCCTGCACTGGGCAAGGGGTGCCCCCCCGCCCCCGTGGACCTGCCCTAGGTCCCCCTAGCCCCTAGAAGTCGACCTAGGTGTCCAGTGTGGACGCTCTAGGTCGACTTTGTAAGTTCCCCCCAAAGTCGACTTAAAATTTAGGTGTAGACATGCTAAGTCGACTTATCTAGAGTCGACCTAAATTTACAAGCGTAGACATAGCCTTCATGAGGAGAAAACCCCAGGAACTAAAAGGCTCTGGTGGAGGAAGGTGGGTCAAAGAGCTGAAGTTAAAGCCAGACAAATTCAAAGGAGAAATAAGGCACAAATGTTTAACAGTGCGGGTGAGTAACCATTGGAACAAACTCCCAAGGGCTGTAGTGGATTCTCCTTCACTTGACGTCTTCAGATCAAGGCTGGAGGCCTTTCTGGAAAATGCTAGAGCCAAACACAAATGCAAGATTCAATACAGGGATCTCACTCACGACACCCTCCCAGTTCTACAGCAAACTATGGAAAAGTACTCTTTGGTGTGTGTGCAGTGAGAGCAGAAACCTAGAAACTGACTGCAACTAACACGAGATTGTTTGAAAACAATCTTTGTCTTCATGCCTTACACTGATAGACTAAAGGAGCTGAGTCTATTTAGCTTAACAAAGAGAAGGTTGTGGGGTGACTGAATTACAGTCTAAAAGTACCTTCACTGGGAACAAATATTTAATAATGGGCTCTTCTGTCTAGCAGAGAAAGGTCTAACTTGATGAAAAGGGCAAGGGCCATGGTGGATTCTCCGTCACTGGCAATTTTTAAATCACGACTGCTGTTTTTCTAGAAGATCGGCTATAGGGAATTGTAGTGGGGCCATTTTCCTGCTCTGGTAGCAAAGGGGTTAACAGCCCTGTAAAAAAGGAAACAGCCAATAAAGGCAGGAGGCTGCAGGGTTAATCAGGTCTGAGGAGCTTGTAAAAAAGGGAAGGCTGCCCTGCTCTCGGCATTGGGCAGTCTTTCCTTGGCTTTCAGGGCAGAAGGACATACTGTAGGGCTGGCTGCAGGACCAGGGACAGCTCTGGTTGTAGCCCAGACCCTGATACAAGGGTGAACAGTATCTTCGGGAGGTGTGGCTGTGGCCTGGGGGACCTACTGAACTGTGCTCTAGACTGGGTTGGTTGAGGTGGTGCCAAGTTGTGGCTCATAGGGTCCCTGGGCTGGGGCCTAGAGAAGTGGGTGGGCCCAGGTCCCTCCCTGCCCCCCTCAGACCACCAGAGGGCAGTGAGTGGACAAGTGGCAGCCACTGATGCCAAGTAGGCTGAGAATTAAGAAAGGGCTCAGTCAGAGGGCTGAGGGCTGGACTAGAGACCAGAAAGATGGAGCCCAGGCCATGGGAGGAGGATGCTGCTTGAACTATTCCCCAAGGCTATCACCGAGAGGTGCCTGTCCAATGGGTCACATGCGGGCACCCATCTACAGAAATTATTCTGGGAAGTTCTCAGGCCTCTGTTATACAGATGGTCAGACTAGATGGTCACAGAGGTGCCCTCTGGCCTTGGAATCCATGACTATGAATTTCATAGTCTATCTTCACGACATTGGAGGAGAAAGAGGGCTCACAAAGTTGCCCAGTGAAAATCATGACAAGAGGTTTAGTGAGTCTAAGGCTACTGGTGATGCAGATAAGCCAGGGGTTTACTTCCCGCCAGAACACAGCTACTCCAGCAAATTCGCCTATCCTGCTCACCCGTATTGTCTCATTGTTCCCTTGTATTCCTCTGTTCTGTATCCATCTGCTGCCTCTTGTCTTACACTTAGGTTGGAAGCTCTTTGGGACAGGGGCCATCTGTTCTATGTTTGTACAGCCCCTAGCACGCTGGGATCCAGGCCTTTGACTTTGGAGACCCCCATGGGTGGAACACATGCCTGTGGAAGGCTAATTCACTTAAGCATTGCAGTGAGAAGCCACAATGAAATTTCTGGTCTTAGAATCTCTGGCTCAGCTCCTCAGAGGTGTCTAACTTAACACTGTTCTGGAGAGACAGGCAATGCCTTTGTTCGCCAGATGAGCTGGGCAGGTAGGTGTCTGCAGATCAGCACAGAAGAGCAGGGGGCCAAGCCCTGATGGGTTGGCCACGTTCTCGCCAAAGCTGGGACCCACACGAAGCTGTCCATCTGGCCTTTCTGCCAATGGGCTCTGGAGGACTTTTTCGTCACTCTGGTCTTCTCTCCCCTCAGCAGGTGGGCGAAGAGATGAGGAAACATCAGGATGAGCTCCCCATGATCAGAAAGATGTAGCTAGCTAGTGAAATGGGTAACTGGGCATCGGTGGAGGAGGTGCAGATCTTACCTGCACACACCCGCCCTGTTCTGAGACTTCTTTTTGGAGTTCCTTTGGGAAGTGAAGATCTCAGGATCTTCCAATTCTGACCCAGCTGGTTTCGTGGTGCTGGGTGTATCCATGCACCCCGGGTCCTGGGCAGGTATGCACAACTGCAGCTGCTTTCTGCTCACTGTTGCTCCAGCAAGTGAGATGGAAGCTAGCAGGTGCTGAATCACACTCTGACTGCAGCCTAGACTGTGTGCATGGCAGATGGAGGAGCTGCATAGCGGGATGTGTGAGGAGGCCGGGGAACAGAAGTAGTAAGATATGCACTTTTCTTAGATAATCAAGAGCAGCGATCAGAAATCCATCAGGCAAAGCCAGCGGAGTCTCCTCTGGGGTTATATTGGCTGGTGACTGTCGCTGGGGGTGTATATCTGGGTGCCAGGCAGGCAGGGAAGATGGCTTGAGGCAAACTTTGCCCACCCTTTTCCGGGTCAGATCCAGCATGGTTCTTCACAGATCTCCACCCAGGCCACTGACAAAGACCTGATCAGTTTGGCCGCCTGGCTCCCTGATCTCTCCAGCCCTCCACTGCACACTCAGGGATTACATACCAGCTCCTTCCTGCCTCTGCAACACTGCAGGCCAGCTCCAAAACCACATGAATTAAATTACTAGCATACATCCAGCTAATAATAGCCAGAGTGATTTCAGCCGCAGAATAAAGGCACCCGTATCGACTGGCTCGCCCCTGACTGCAATTAGCCTGTCTCCGAGGCTGGCCGGGCACAGATCACAGCAAGCCAGAAAGCAGTCGACAAGGCATGGGGTGAACTGAGGGAAGAAGGGAGCAGTGGGAGTTAGGGGAGTGGAGAGGAGGGGACCTCCTGAGAAACAAACGGAGGGCAGAGAAGAGGCCGGGAACTCGCAAATGCTGGGATGTGCAGGCACCACACAATGGTACCTGTCAGGCCCGATCCTCGGCCCAGCGAGCAGAAATCAAGGCTGCTCCGCTGGTGTCCAACAGAGCTTTGCTGGGGTCGGCTGCGTGGTTACAAACAACAGCACACTCTCCTGGACCGATGCCGGCTGGATCACACACACACACACACACTTGCTAAATCTGACTGACGCCAGCTGGAGATCTAGTGCGTGTGTAGATTTCACATGGACACCGCACCTGATTTACACTGTCTGAGGATCTGGCTCAGCCTGTGTATGTAGACTTTACACACACACACAGATACACTTACTTGATTGACACCAGCAGAGGATTTTGCCCAGCATGCGTGTGTAGATTACACTTACACACACATGCACACGCCCACACTCCCCCATCTGACATCATCTGAAGATCTGGCTCAACAAGTGTGAGTAGATTGCTCACACACACTTACACACTCCCTTGATTGACAGCAGCTGAGGCTCCAGCCCAGCAGGTGTGACTAGATTATACATATTTACATGCTCCCTTGATTGACACTAGATGAGGGTCTGGCCCAGCAAGTGTGAATAGATTACACACACTTACACACTCCCTTCATTGACACCAGCTGAGGGTCTGGCCCAGCAGGTGTGAATAGATTACACACACACACACACACTTACACACTCCCTTCATTGACACCAGCTGAGGGTCTGGCCCAGCAGGTGTGAATAGATCACACACACACACACACTTACACACTCCCCTCATTGACACCAGCTGAGGGTCTGGCCCAGCAGGTGTGAGTAGATTACACACACACCAGGGGACGGAGGCAGCTTTGCCCCCCATCTTTGCTGCTGCTCCGCGGGCTGGCTAGAGCTGGGCCGGATTCCCAGGGGGCGCAGATCTCAGGGTCCCGATGAAACCCACCGTGCCCGGCCCCTCGCTGGGAAGCTGCAACCAGGCGGGCCGGGCCGAGCCGAGCCAGGCCAGCCCCAGGAGGTATTTTCTCTCTGTCTCTCCCACACATGCTCCCTCTCGCTCCCTCCGCCCGCCCACCCCGCGTGCTCCAGCAGGCTGCGCTCGGCTCCGCTCCAGCCTCCGATCCCTCCCCGAGCGCCGGGCAGCGCAGCCGGCTCCGCATCCGCAGGCGAGCCGATCCGATCCGAGCCGAGCGGGAGCCGGGGAAAAGCGCCGGGACCTGCCTGGCCACAGCATCCTCCGTCCCCGCCTCCTCCGGGCCGGGCTGGGGAGAGGATGAGGAGAGATGGGCCAAGCCTGCGGCCACTCCATCCTCTGCCGGAGCCAACCCTACCAGCCGGCCGCGGCTGACCTGTGAGTGCCCGAAGGGTCGCGGGTTCGAGCCCGGTGGGCGGCGAGTGGGGCGGACCGGGGAGGGAGTGAAGGAAAGGGAGAGCCTGGTGGAAAGGAGGAGGGGGGGGGGGGGGTAAAAGTTCTCGCTGAATGAAAAGCGGGGGGCGAAGCTGAGACACAGCTGGGGCCAGCCCTGTGCTCCGGACGCCTGCCTGGCCCCGCATTCCCAGGTCTGACCCGTCCCTGGGTGCCGCACCGGGGCGGAGGAGCAAGGCCAGGGGGAAGGGCGCGGGCCAGGCCGCTGAGGGAGGGCTCTTCCCCCCGCGGAGCAAACCGGGTGCGGTTGCCCGCTGCCTCAGTTTCCCTGGGGGTGCGCGTGTGCAAGGGGTCCCGTTGAGGAAGGAGGGCGCGGAGCCGTCCCTGTGCTGTAAAGCAGGGTGTCTGTGGAGGGGGTGTAGACTTCGCACTGGAAAGTGCAACTCTCTGTGCGCCAGCGCCACGGGAAATACGGCCGTTTCCCAGCTCCGGGAAGTCTGGTTCCTGGCGACACCCCCGGGGGGTCCGAGTCCTGCCTTTGGATTAAACTCGCTGCCCGCGCAGGGCTGGGGCCGCGGGATCCGAACTCGCGGCCGGGCGGGGAAGCGGAGGTTGGGGTTGGATTCCACCGCTGGCGGGCGCAGGGCTCGGGGTCGGTGGTGCCCTTTGTTCGCACGTGCTCAGCCCCGCCCCAGAGGAGGCGCTGGCTCGGGAGAGATCGCCCCAAATCTCGCCCTCCCCCGCCGGGCAGCGAGCCCCCCTTCTCCGGCCAGCCGGACTTGTCCTGCCCCATCCTCCAGTTTCCCGGGGGTCTGCAAAGCAGGCAGCGCTGGCGAGCTCCCCCCGGGCTTCTCCTGGGGGGTGCCTCGTAGGAGCGGGCCCGGGGCTCGCCTCTGGCCCACTGCTCCGGCTGAGTCAGAGACTGAGAGCAGATGCGGGTTGGAAGGGACCCAGGGAGCTAATCCAAGCCCCCGCTCCAAGCGGGGCTGGCCCTGACTATACCAGGGTGCGAGGGGTAAGGGGAGAGGATGAAACGCCAGGAACGCCCCTCGCTTCCAGCCATTGATCTCAAAGAGCATCAGAAAGAGTAGCGGGTTTCAGCGTCCCCCCGGTACCCCTGGGGAAACTGAGGCAGGGAGGTGAAGCGACCTGCCCATGGTCTCCCAGCAGGTCGGTGGCAGAGTCAGGACCAGAAGTCCCATCTTGTGCCTTCCCCGTAGATTTGCGCTATAATGAGTGTCAGCTCATGCCATCAAGCACTGCCGTAACGCCCAGTGGCCAGTTGCTTTGGGCTGGGACCGCGGGCCCAGGAGTCAGAGCTCCAGGCTCTACCCTTGGCCACCAGCAAGGCAGGCTGGCCAAAGGCTCACAACGTGGCCACTGGTTTTTGGATGTCCCGCTTGAGACACCTGGGGCTGGATTTTCAGAAGTGCCAGGGAGCCCCCACCGATGCCAGCCAAGGCTTACTGCCCCAGACTGTGGACATTGACATGACAGTCAGTGAGAACGCCTCTGGGTAGCTGCTGCCTTTCTGGCGGGGTCTTAGTAAAGCTTAACATAAGCGCCTGCGGTCCTCATGCAGGAGGGGGCTATGGAGGGTCGTCAGTGCAGGCAGGTGGCAACCCACAGTTCAGGCCTATATGATGGAGCTGATGCCAGGCAAAGAGAAGGGGCAGAAAAGGAGACTCAGTCCAGGCGCCATCGACGGACAGATGCAGGATTAGTATTAAGATCAGTCTACGGTGAGCATCTCAAAGCACCACAGGCGGGTTCAGATCTCTGAGCACTGAGCCACCCTCAACTGATTAAGCATCCTGTCATCCCCGCACCGCAGGTCAACACAGCCCTGGTTCACCGAGAGGGAAACCGAGGCAGAGGAGTGAGGTGACTGACTCCAGGCTGCGCAGCAAAATGGTGCAGATTCTGGGTTAGATCCTAGGCTCCTGGCTTCCAAACCCGGGTTCGTTTCTTCACGCTGAGGGGCAGCAGGCCCCACGGGGCGCCCCACTGGAGGAACAGATTAAGAGATTGTAAGGCAAAAAGGGAACTTGGTGCCGCCTGTTCGGACCTCCTGCACAGTCATGGCCAGAGACCGTCACCCTCCGCCAAGCCCAAAGACTTCTGGCTGAGCTGGAGCCGACCTATAAGAAAGATGCCAGGTCTTGATTTGATGATGGATAGCCGGCCTTGCACTGGAGCGGGCCCCATTAGCCTCCAAATTTGGCCCAGTGAAGCTGAGAAGGACAAACAATTTGTCTGTGAGTTTCTTTTAGCAGCAGCATCCCTTCTGTGGCCCTGTGGGCAATAGTCCGGCTCTCCCTTGACAGGCATTTTGCAGATATACAGTGCCACCTGTCTGGTGGTTTTATGCTCCTGTGGCACAGGTAAAGTGGTCACACAAGGTAACAGGACCGGAGGACTAGACCCAGACTTTGCCATACAAGTGTCTCTGGGGAACACCCCTCAGCATCGGGGCTTCTTTGTAGTCATCAGTGATATGTCATTATTGAAGAGGGGTTGCTAGGAGGGCTGCGAGAACATTTGGACTCAGCCTAACGAAAAGGCACAGGCGTTTAGATCAGACTGCTGGCTGCAAGCTGTCTCTGGCACTGACGTGGGCTTGTCATCAGAGCGTCTGAGTGCCTCACACTCATTAACGGGTGCATCTTCACGCTCCCCTGGGCGGCAGGGTCGGTATCCCCATTGCACTGATGGGAAACTGAGGCACAGAGCGACTTCGTGACGTGTCGGATCTCATCCAGGGAGCAGAAAAATGGGCTAGGCGACTGTGCTAACCACTGCACCATGCTTCCTCTCGAAGAGCAAGGTCCAGTGAGTGTTTCTTTCCCCGAGGGAATATACATCCTCTACTGTCATGTATCCGGGTGCCAGCATGGACTGCCTCCATTGAGTTTGGTGGAGTTACTCGATACGTACATCAAAAATCCAGAGCCCCACTTGACTCCAGGTAGCTAGTGTGAGGGCGCAAAGCTGTAGCGTAAGTTCAGGTAAGAATTAGGCCTGTTTATTTGCCTGAGATGGGATTCTGGGGCTCAGGGCCTGCCTGAAAGTCAGTCTCTGAACTACACAGTGGGAAAGAACAAAGACATAGTGTGTTCCTCTTGCCTGTCTGCAGGCAGACAGGGTTTTTCTTTATTACTGTGAAAAGATAAGGTCTGCAGTGAAAATGTTTCAAGGCATAGCGAGAGGGTAAAATATAAACACACAAGTGACTCCTTTTCCAAACACATGCCAAAAAGCAAGGCCAAGCAAGTGGCTGGGAAAGTGAGGGAGTTTTTAAAAGGAAACATTAACGTAGGGTCATAAGCTGACCACCGTTACTGTTCTCTTCCCCTCCCAGGGGGCCCAAAAGGGGCTGCACGAAAGCCCCCAGACCACACAAACGGATGATGACCATATATTGCAAGAGGCGGTGGGGAGAGCCTATGGGTATAAGGAAGTCTATCAAGAAGGAGGGGGAACCAGGGCAGGGCGGGCGGGTTCCATCACCGTCCAGGACCATGGTCAGAGAAAGAGGGAGCTCTGGGGTGTGTAAAACTCGGATTGGCAGGGAGGAGACCCTATCGGTGTATAAAGAAATACGCCCGACTGGCGAAGAGCTTAGATATGGTTCTGGTTTTAAGCTTGTTGGTGTAACTCCCAATAAACCTTTGCCGAGTGTCTGCAGATTGGCCTGTCGCTTTCCGGCGAATTGCGTCTGGGAACTGAGAGGGGACAGGCCAGGGGATCCCCCTAGCATTAGATCAAGAAGGAATTTCTCCCCAGGGCAGACTGGCAGAGACTGGGCGGCAGGGGGCATTGCCTTCCTCTGCTGCATGGGGCATGCTCACTGGCCAGTGGATTCTCTGTACCTTGAAGTCTTTAAATTATGATTTGGGGCCATCAATAGCTCAGCCATATGTTAGGGGTCTATGACCTGGTGGACGGGTGGGTCTGTGGCCTGCATTTTGCAGGAGGTCAATTTAGATGATCATATTGGTCCCTTCGGACCCTAAAGTCTAGGAGTCTGTCCCCTTTTGGAGCTCTTTGGGTTACTCTGGAAAGCCCAGAACAGAATAACTAACAAGCTTTTGAGTTGAAATACAAAGTGAGTCGGGAACACGGCTGCGCTTAGACACTCAGAGCCCGGTTTCTCTCTGCTCTGCGCCAACTGCACCGGTTTACACTCGGGCAAAAGGACTGGGAAGTGCTCTCTTTCCCATCTGGTCTCCCGTCCCACCTGCTCTGCGCCACGCTCTTGTAACCCTCAGAGCCGGGACTCCCAGCCCGGTACTCCAGCTCCCAGGGCCTTAATGAATTTTCATATGGCAAACACCTCCCCTTTTCCTGGAGAGGCGGACGGCCCTGTGTATACCACCAGCGAGACTGCACAGTGTTTTCTGGAGCCAAACCAGCTCCCTTTCCTCCATGCAAACCTTTCCAGCCTCGGTGGTGTGCG
Source organism: Pelusios castaneus (assembly GCA_007922175.1). Lineage (NCBI taxonomy): Eukaryota > Metazoa > Chordata > Testudines > Pelomedusidae > Pelusios > Pelusios castaneus. The sequence goes on from ML685941.1 coordinate 808,015, forward strand.
TGAGCGGGGTGCAGCCTGGGGTGTTCTCACCCGGCAACCTTTGAGCTCAGGGCAGCCTTTCAGATAAATTAGGACTCAGCACGTGGCAAACATCACAAACCAAACTGGGTCGCACATTGCCCCGCTTTAGCTGGCTTGTAAGGCGGTGCTCATTTAATGCCAACCCTGCGTGTCACAAGGGGGTTGTGGGGCAGAGCTTTCCGCAGCCCTGCACTGGGACGGACATCCCAAATCGACCTCCAACTGCTGGGAGACCCTCACCCTTTCCAGAGAACTCCTAGGCAGGGCCACTCCACCACCTCCCTGCCAGAGCAGGAACGGCCCAGTGGGGCATTTTGCAGAAGGCAGGGCGGGCTGTCTGTGAATGTCTCATTTCATTGTTCTGCGCTGTTTGTCTCAGCTGAAAGGTGGAGTCCCCAACTGGAGGGCATAGGCTCAGTTGTGCCAGACCTCTAAGGGATAGCGTCACCCTCTTCTCAATCTCTGGGGCCACCAAGGGTTGCCCTACCCACTGGTGTTAGCTAGAGCGGCGTTGGGGGTCTTCTAGCGGAGGCTGGCCGGTAAGGCCTGTTTTGATTTGTCACCACCCCGTGGGGCTAGGAACAAGAGCTAATGAGAACAGCCATGTTGGCTCAGGTCAATGGTCCATCTAGCCCAGTGTCCTGTCATCCAACAGTGGCCCATGCCAGGTGCTTCAGAGAGAATGAACAGGTAACCATCCCATTGCCCATTCCCAGCTTCTGGCAAACAGCAATCCCTGCCCATCCTGGCTAGCCATCACTGATGGATCTATTCTCCAGGAACTTATTTAGTTCTTTTTTGAACCCCGTTATAGTCTTGGCCTTCATAACATCCCCTGGCAAGGAGTTCCACAGGTTGACTGGCCATTGTGAAAAAGAAATACTTCCTTTTGTTTGTTTTAAACCTGCTGCCTAGTAATTTCATTTGGTGACCTCTAGTTCTTGTGTTATGAGAAGTAAATAACGCTGGAAAGGGGAGCTGTCCAGCTTCCCAGCAACAGGCAGTGCTTGCTTCCAGCCAGCCTTGCATTCAGCCGGTGTTAAAGTCTCATGTCTAGGATTTACTGTTACAGCCTGACCTGATCCTGTCTCATACATTTCGCTGCATTTAATTTCCTCCCATTCTGTAAGTTCCCCATCTTCAAAGCATCTGGCGAAGTGGGATTTTCTCCCACAAAAGCTCATGCGATAAATTTGTTACTCTTTAAAGGTGCCGCAGGACTCTGTTTGTTTTGCTGACCTAGACTAACATGGTTCCCCCTTAGGAACATGCCTAGGAAAGATTCAGTAGCTGTTTTCTCATCCCTTTCCGTCCTGGCCTGGGATCTACTAGAACAGAGATTGTGGTCTCCTGTACAGCCCTGACCACATTGTCGGCGCCTTGCAAATAGCGAACAGTAATAATCAGAAGAATAATCAAATGTAGGACGTTAAAGGAATTAATCCCATCATGCCTGCCAGCTGCTGGCCAGACGGTACAGCAGATGCAGTCGGTCAGTATGATCTCTGCTCCATCGGCTGTGACTCCATCCTGCAGCTGGCACTCTGGGAGGGTAATTTCCCTGCCTGACCCTTCCGCTGGGTGAGCTGGGTAGAAATGCGCCAAAGCTTGACATAGCTGCCTCCTTCCCACCAGAGAGAGCATCCGTGGGGTGAGCATAAGATGAAGGCAAAGCGTGTGTCATGTTCCCCAGCAAGCAACAGCCTACGACTTCTGGTTGCTGATGGAGCTGATCCATTACCCCAAGCGGTGGAGGGCCGGGCTAGGCTGATTTTTGCTGTTTTCGGAGCTCAGGGCTTGGGCGGTGAAACAGCCAGTGGGATTTTTTCCTGGGAAGCGACAAATGATCTCAGTGCATTTCCAGGAATGCCTTACGTTTCTCAAACCAATCTCTCCCCTCTCCTCTCAATCTTTCACTGTTGCTAGATGCTGCCTGTCTCCTTCCTGGCTCCCACGTGGCTTCTTGAGAGCTCTGCTGGTCGCTAGCCAGAAACACAGGCATGCTGGAAGCTGTCCTGGGATGCTCTAGTACTCTCCCCCACCCCCCCCCCCCAACAAAGGCCTGAGCTATGCTACTTAACGGATGGGGCTGATCATCTGAAAGGTGTGGGGGTTGAATGACTTTCCCCACCATGGCTTTGATTGTTGACGCTGCTGCATCCACAAAGAAACAGAAGTGTTTCTGTTAGCTCAATCGAAGCAGGGACTGGGTTACCTAAAGAGATCAGATAAAATACTGGAAAATGTGCATCAGATCATAGGATGCTAGTCTGATTGGAGTTAGAGGTAGAAAAGACCTTTGCAATAGGAACAGGCCTGAATCGACCCTCCAACCCCTTAGATGTGGGGCTGTTTTCCACCTCATCTCCAACTCACATTTGTAACAACTCCCTAACTTAGAAGAGACTGAACCAAGACCCTGGACCCAGGTGCTTTGGGATGTTCAAAATCCGTCTCCAAGCTCCGTCCCTGCAAATACTGGAGTTTTTCCCTCAGTAAGGGATGGAGGCACACACACCAGTTACAGAAGACAGGGTAAAGCACCACTAGGAAGTGGGAGACCTGCAGATGACTCAGCCTGCTGGACATTAATTTAATAGAGTGACATGCGTTCGATGACACACCCACCTAGTTTTCCCTGGGGAACATAGGACTGATAAATGGGAGGTGAGGACCAGAAAAATATCCATGTTACAGCTAAAATGCAGCCCCTTGTATCAGACTGATGTGGCTCTATGCAAAATTGGTGCAGTAATTTCATACCTCACCTCTCAAAGAGCCAGCTCCTTTATGATCAGTTGAATATAGAGCTGCATGCATTTGGGACAACGTAGAGAACAAATATCTAGAAAGAAATAGCCCACACCACCATGGACCACAACTTTCCACTGCCATCCATTTCTGCCCTTCTAGATTCTTATATTGACATCCACCACGGTGGTCTCTCAGTGTCAAGTTCGGTATAAAAACGGCCATTCTTGGGTTCTGTCTTTTGCTCTGACTGGGTGGGTGACCTTGGGCAAGCCACTGTCCTGCCCCGAGCCTCAGTTTCCCTGTTGTCTTTTCTAATTAGACTGTAAGCGTCTTGGGGCAGGGGCTAGCTTTTGTAAGAGCCACTGCACTGCTGCAGCGTGGATGTTTCCTACAGCGATGGCAGGGGTTCTTCTCTTGATCTGGCAGGATCTGCTCTGCAGCTTGCTGAGTGCCACAGCCGTCTGACCCGGCTTTTCAGCGTAGCCCAGGCCTATGCGCCCGTGTGTAACACCGTGGGGCCCTGAACCAAGCTGGGACCTCTAGGTGCTGTAATACCCAAATAATATCAATTCTGATCACAGCCCACCAGACTCAAACTGATGACTGAGCAAGGAAGTACTTTGCAGACTATTATCAGCTCTCTCAGCCAGCCAGCCCCTTAAACACTCAGTTATTAGCTTGCACTTTTCAGCTGGGTGACTCAGAAGGCACGGAGGAGTTATTTATAACAAGCAGCTGAAATGCTAAGCCTGTTAGGGGTTTTTTTTTTTTTGGTGCTGTTAGAAGCTATGGGCCAAATCCAGCTGCACGTACTTCTACAAGGCTGAGCTGGGCCGAACAGCTGTAATAGTCCCTAGGTCTGATACAGCACATCTCAGCCATAGATCTCAAAGGGCTTTAATAAAGGAGGGTAGCCACATTAGCTCCATTTTGCAGGTGGGGAAACTGAGGCACAACAGCTCGTGGCCCAGCCACAGATAGAACTCAGGTCTCTGAGTCCCAATCTAGCACACTAGCCACTAAGTGTCCACTGTACCTGCAGCGAGTGTGCTAGGATGCTGGCCTGGAGAGCTGACTTGAATCCCGGTAGCCCTCTTAAAATCGGTGGTGTAGAAGAGCGTTACAGTTCCTCTGCTGTGCCCTTTCCCCAACCACATGGTTAAAGGGGTGTGAGGGTGGGGTTACAGCAGGCTGAGGACGGAGAGGGTGGGGCTGGAGCATCCGGAGGTTGTGGTTAGAAAGCAGCATGAATGTGGGGTACAGAACCAGGCTGGCAGGGAAAAGCTGCACGTTAGGACTACAGCCCTGCTTCCAGTGGGTCAAAGGAAACACACAGAACGCCTGACTGCCCTGTGGAACTCCCTGCCACAAGATATCACTGAGGGCAAGAGTTCAGTAGGAGTCCAAAATACCAGAGTGGCCCTTTCTGAGGATAATCCAAACACCCACCGCTACATTAACAAGGCTTACAAAATAGCTCAAAGGGGTAGAAGCATGTATAAGCCATCCTCCGATTGGTGGGCTGTCACAGATCCACAGGTGGAGTTTTCTTGAATGGATCTGGAACCGTGGCTGGCAGGACCCTGTCGATGTCAGCCCCCCTCTCTCACTAGGGCAAGCCCTTGGCCTTCAAAGCATCTTGGGACCGAACCTCAGAGCCGTCAGCACCTCTGCTTCAGGCCGTGAGCTCCGTGCAGCGAGTCCATCTGGCCTGGAGACTTGCACCCCCAAAGAGAGCAATGTGTTCCCAGCTTCCTGAATCTGGGGTGACTCTCTGCTGGTGGTGTAAAAGCAGGAGGGTTTCAGAGACATCTGGCACACAGCGTAGAAACTTCTTAGTTAACATGGTGAACAGATCATTTCAGTGCAGTCCATCTGGGTCAATCCAGAGCCCTCTTTGGTATCCGTCCAGAAGTTTCTTCCACACTCACCAATCCCATCTAACTCTTTCCCAGTCCATTGTCCTCCAGCTGGTCACACTCAGCTGGCTTCCTAGGGAGGTGAGCTGTCCACAGTCGTTTGTTGGTAGGTGCCAATGTCCGGGCAATTGGAGTGGCCCCTGTCTTCTGGGACGATCCATCGGCCCCCAGGCCACTTGATGTCGGCCACGCCTGTTGTCTCCCAGCTGAGGATGCTACGTTTAGGACAAACTGCTGAGAAAGAGGGCAGACTTATCCCATCCTGGTGGTTGGTCTATCCTTTGATCACAAAAGTAGCTACCACGCTGGTTAATGATTTCCAGAGGGGGAGCCGTGTTAGTCTGTGTACAGCAAAAACAATGAACGTCCTGAGGCACCTTAAAGACTAACAGATTTTCTTCGAAGACATTTGTTAGTCTTTAAGGTGCCACAAGACTTTCATTGTTTTTGCTGGTTAACAAGAAATCAAAATTCCAGCCTTTCCTTCACCTGCTGGGCTTTATGAGATATGATTACTGAAAACTTCATCCCAGGGTTCTTCTGACCTCCAGAGATCAGCCACGCAGCTAGGTCCATATATACCTCCGATCTGACCCAATAATCACACCATTGCCTAGCCTTTTGTTCCTAATATTTAAAGGTTTAGTGATAAGAAAAAAGGAGAGCGTTAAAATGGTCAGAGAAACCATATCATTTGCAAAGCTTTTGGATTAGGGTTGTAGTGGAGATATGACAGACTGCTGGCTTGTAAAATCTCAGGTAACTTCCAAAAGATTGGAAGGCCCTGGATCTATTGATTGAAATAGAGATGCTTCCAGGTCCTTTCCTTTTCCCTTCTGCAGGGGATCCTCTGCCTTTGTTTGTGGAAAAGTACATCCCAGGATGGAGCCCAGGAGCAAGTCACATGCCCTTCTGGGCTTTGATGATTCATAGGAGCAGCCATTACCTATATTTTAGCTAAAGCATCCACAGGAAGGTTCACTGGGCAAAGACAAACTTCTTGTACGTGGTCCCTTTACAGTTTGCTGGCTAGATTGGATGTGAACTGCCAGGTGGGTGTTACCCCAGGAACAAACACAGGGATGCTGGTATGTAGTCAATAACTTTAGATAGGAAGAGGACACTTGCACACACACAGGATAGTCGTGTATTTGATAGATTGTACCTTTTCCTTTGATACCTCGCATGACGAGCTTGCAGCAAGATTTGTCTGACTGTGGCCATATTAAGGCTATCAGTGGTCAGATTTCAATCACCCAGCTTCCCGCTGATACGGCAGGGTCTTCTCAAAGAGTCACAACCATCTTCACCACCTCGTTGCCCCAGCCTTATAGGGGAAACTGAGGCACACCCACTATTCATACAAAACATGATGAAGAATTCCCACTTCGTCACCCAGGGGTTAGGAAGACCCTAACCCTGTGGGCTGGTGATCCATAACTGCTCACTAGGGGCTGCTGTACTTTCCTCTGAAGCATCTGTTATTGGGCCGAGACGGGCTGCTGAACTAGATGTTAGAGGACTGCTCTGAAAGTTCCTGTGGGCTGATTAACACTTTGAGCAGCATGCGGCATTGAACCCAGGATGCCCAGAGCTGCAGCAGCTTGCGCTAAAGACTAATCCTAGAAGATGAGGGTGGGAAGGGACCCCAGGAGGTATCTAGTCCAACCCCCTCCTCAACCCCTACCTCAACCCCAACTAAACCATCCCAGCCAGGGCTTTCTCCAACCGCACCTTAAAAGCCTCTGAGGATGGAGATTCCACACACCCCCCCCCAGGTAACCTATCCCAGGGCTTCACCACCCTCCTAGGGGAACACTTTTTTCTACTATCCAGCCTAGACCTCCCCCACTGCAACTTGAGACCATTGCTCCTGGTTCTGTCGTCTGCCCCCACTGAGAACAGCCTGGCTCCATCCTGCCTGGACCCCCCTTCAGGTGGTTGAAGGCTGCCATCAAAGCCCTTAGCCTGAAGCTGTAGCTGATGCCAGGCCTTTCTGGAACTGGCGTTCAGGGGACACAGCTCACAGAGGCGAGCGGTTCCACTTACGCAGCCGTCCTTGGCGGACTGTTCCTCCTCCTCACAGATCTCACCATTCGGAAGCGTTTCCTTTCCAGACGTGGAGCTGAATTGCGAAGTTGGAATCAAGAGCCAGAGAGACAGCCAAAGTTTTCCCAACTTCTGGTTTCTTTGCAGATCAGGGCCAGCTATTCACTGTCTTCCATGCTGCTGCCTCCCTAATGCCAGGTAGATGGCTCTCAAGCCCCACGCCCCAAGGAGTCTGACACGTTTCATTGAAACAGCAACACAGCAGCGCTTCTGCAGGCACGGGCCCAAGGCCAGAGAAGCGCGAAGCTGGGATCAAGGAAATGAGGCCAGTTCCAAACAAGCCGCTCACATGGGATTAGTCACGAGGCTTGTAACGGAATTACATTTTCTATTCACAGGCATGCTGGCGGAGGACGCGGGCAGGAGGCACGGCTGGGGGGATGGTTTGGGGCACCCACAAGAGTGATGGCTAGCAGGTTGGTGGTATGGTCTCCATGCCAGGCTGGGTCCTAAGAGACCTGGATTTAATTCCCGGCTCTGCCTCAGATCTTGGACAACTCATTCAAGGGATGGCTAATTTCCAGCTTTTCTAAACACACCTGTGCTACATTCCATGGCCGTGTCCTGGGATGGAGAGTCCATGCAAACTGGCTACCCTGCATTATTCTCATGCCTGGATACAGCTACTTGAGCTATAAATTATATCTCCAGCTGCAGTGTCGACAAAGCCTTTTAGTGTCTGGGCCTCAGTTTCCCCACTGTACAATGGGGATAACTGCCCTTCCTTCATTCACAGGGACGTTGCAAGTCTACAAGCCCAAAGGAGTCTGAGGAGCTCTGTGCTAGCAAAGGCCACAGACACCCCCCACTGATACAGAAATAGACGGATTCCAGTGTCAAGTCTCGCTGCATGGCTGCGCTGAATGGGTTTGAAATGTATTGCAAACCTCCTGGCAGCATCCTTTTAAGTGGAAGAAGCCGGCAGGGGGAGGTCGGCAGCCTCTAAATAAAAAAGTCGCTGCATGCAGGACAGATCCCGCCGTTAAGGCAGATGCCGACTTCAGAAGGGGCTTTAATCTCTTTATTCGAGCCAAGCAACAACTCGCAGCCTAATTATTTTATTGTCAGTCGGACTAGGCAAAATATTGTGTCTCCTCGCCCTCTCCGCCTGTGCGCTGCCCTCGTTCGCTGGCCCTGGCTCAGAACAGCAAGTGCTGGTGTGCGTTGCTGGACAGGGAGAAACACAACGCGTGCACCAATGCTGTGCGGAACAGAGGACATGGGACAGATGATCTCTTTGGTAATAAGAGACAGTGCAGCATAGGGCCTGGACCCTGACAGATGATCGGAACCTCCTCTGTGGTGCTGAGTGCCCCTTCGCTTACATCATCTTCAGCGGGAGCTGAGGACCTTTCAGGATCGGACCTGGGCTCCATCTCTCTCCTTCACTTAGTGACCAGGAGGGCCAACATCCCAGGGTGGACTCTGGCCCCAGGGTCAGGGAATGACTGCTTTGTGCTGCCCGTGAATTGTTAGCCCACGTACCTCCAACTCTTCTCCGGTGGACGCATGATGTCGACGGTGGTGCCGGCAGGGAGGGTAAAACCCAGAGCTTTTGGCTCCGATAGCATTGGGTGGGAGATCCGCTGAGTGAGCTTTGGGCTTTTCTCTTCTTCGCAGACCAGCCATCAGAGGGAGACAGTCACAGTCACTTGAGGAAATCGGACGTGAATAGGAAGTCCCAGGCTGGGGTGGGGTTGCGGTACCGGCCTGCAGTATTGGCCTCCACTCCCTCCTTTGTCACAAACTCTCTTGGGGAAAGACCTTTATCTCCCTGGGCCTCAGCAGCGAAATGCGGAAAACAATTCTCTGTCTATTGAGCCTGGCAGTTCTTTGGGGCAGGGACTGTCTCTTACGCCGGTTTGTGCAGCACCTAGCGCAGTAGGGCCATCATCTCAGCAGGGGCTGGAATACAAATATCCGGTATTTACATCCCCAGCCTAGCACCTATCTATGGTCCTTTTCTGGCCCTCATCGTTCTCATTTGACCATCGTTAATGTGTTTAGCCTCCCTGCGAGGTAGGGCAAGGCTGGGACAGAGGTCGCACAGAAGATCTGGGGCGAAGTCGGATCTCCCAGTCCTAACTGAGATCCTGAACCAACCGTGCAAGAAGGGAAGGTGGGGTCCTTGAGTCAAGAAACTGACAAGCTAGGCACAGAGAGAGATTGGGGGATCGGGAACGGCCACAGGAATTGGAGACTTGAGTCACCTGGACCCATGCCAGGCGGTAGGGCCAAGATGGCCTTGAGAGACTTCAATGTAGACAGGGTTGGAGCTGTGTGGAGCTGTCATTGGAGTCAGGCCGGCGGTACCATGTAGGTCACGCGACAGACGCACCCGGGGCTGATGGTGTGAGAAAGCTGCTGCTGCACAGGCAGACCAGGCTGGGAGCATTGTGGGGGAAGCAAGAACGGAAGGAGGAGAGGAGAAATAGGAGGGGCACAGTTCTGGAGAGCTTTGAGGCAAGTGACAAGGAGCTTAAATCTGACGCAAAAGCAGTCAGGGAACCATAAAGCCCATGCTGTGTTCTAACCTCTCTGCTTCAGGTTTGTTTCTCCCACCCCCAGCGATTAAAATCTCCCACACAGCTTCCCTTGAACATCACCCAACAGCATTGCACGGGAAGGGTTTTTAATATCGTCCTGGCTGCTGGGGTAGTTTGGCGGCCCCCCTATGGACAACACGTACGTTTAGCAGACTCCTTTGGGTAGCCCCGCGGTGATTAGATTTTGTAGCTGGATGACTGCTTAGCACACAGAACTTGCTGATTTTTATTTTCAGATGAGGAGACTGGATGATGAGCTCTGAAATCCCGCAGAACTCCTTAGAGAAATGTTCTCTGCAAAATATCTATTGTCTCCTAATCTCTCAGGACCCACAGATACCTTGCCTGCAGTTCACTCTCTAGCGCAGAGAGAGAGGCAGACCTTTCCCTTTAATGATCAAGGCTTTAGTGTTGCTAACTTGAAGATCCATGGGACAAATCATCAAATCTCAGCCATGTGCAAAGCTTTGGGTTGGGAGCCAGGGGACCCCTGCCTTCGCTCCCGACCTGCAGGGATCACATTCATTGTCTCCCTCAATGGACATTGATGCTGTTGCCTGTACCACAGAGCTGGCCTGATTTCTCTTTACTGTCAGGCAGCTCCCTTTGCTCTGAGCAATCTATGTATGTTAGCAGGTTTAGCCTCCCAACACCCCAGTGAGGGAGGGGAGGGCTATTGCACCCATTTTACAGATGGGAAGACTGAGGCATGGACTAGCAATGGGCCCGAATTTTCAGAATTGCTCGGCCCCTCCTTGAGGCACCAAAGTGAGTGGCTGGATTTCCCCAAGCTCAGTGCAATTTGAGATGAACTCTGTTGAAAATCTGGCCCCCGCTGTGGGCAGGAAGGACTTGACAATTTAGCTCATGTGTTTTGCCCAGCATTCCACAGAGAGTCTGTGGGAGAAGTCAGCTCTTGGAGGGGCCAGTCCCTACAGGAGAAGCGGTCACCTCTAAGAAGCATGGCTCATCTCACCCAACGTTCAGGAGTGCTGGGAGTCGGCAGAGGGACCATTAGGAAAATCTTGATCCAGATCCAGGTTCGAATTCCAGGCAGTGCTGTTACGTTCCCACCTGGATGGGAAAAAGAGACAGTCCCAGCTCCCCAAGTTACTCAGGCTCCATTGAAATGGGCCCCAGTCAACAGCTGGACCATGGCACGATACAAACAAACGGCTTTCACTCAAAACCTACTTTAAATGAAGGGCCGGCAGGTTCATTAGTTAAATTGCGATTCTCTTTTCTGGCCTCCTTTCCCTTTGCTTCTTTCCTCTGTGGTGAGTCTGTGACTCCTACGGTGGAACCTTCTGCTGTGTTAACGACACGGTAATTAGAGACTCCGTATCATTAGCTTCCCCGGTGTGATTTGATCACACTAGCTGCATTTCCAAACGGCGGTCCTCTTCCCAGTCCTTCGCCCTCATCCCACCCACCACCAGGGCCAGTGGCTGCTTGGGCCCAGCCAACTTCCCTTTCCTGTTAGGCGAAAAGGCGACGCTTTGCATTAAGTGGCACATGGGCTTGCAGGTAGCTGGAGGGAAACTGATTGTGTGGCAGTGCAATTCCCACAGCACCTGCAATGCCTGTTTTCACGTGGGTCACCTTAAACGTTGTAAAGTGCACTCACCTAGGAACTGTCACTCGGCTCAGGGCTCTGTCGAGCATCGTGTCCCATCCTCAAGGGTAGTGTGGTTTAGGAAGACTTTTTGACACAGGCCACATGGCATTCTCTTCGGGAAATGTGAGCTAGATACAGTGTGTACATGACAGATTGAAAAACCAGACGAATAGAGCAGTTCTCAATGGTTTACCATCAAACTCGGAAGGTGTACCTAATGGGATTCTTCAGGGGTCTGGTATCATTCAATATTTTCCTTAATGCCTTGATTAATAGAGCAGAGAGGATATTACATTTGCAGGTAATACCAAGCTGGGAGGGGTTGCCAGCACTTTGGAGGTCAGAATTAGAAGTCAAAAGGACGTACGCAAATTGGAGAATGGGTTGGAAATCAGCAAGAGGAAATTCAGTCAATCAATACAAGTACAAAGTACTACACTTAGGAAGGGGAAAAAATTCAAATGCACAACTATCAAATGGGGGAATAAGTGGTGAGAGAGAAGTAGTGCTGAAAAGGATCTGGGGTGAGACTGGGTCACAAATTGAACAGGAGTCAACGATGTGATGCGGTTGTGAAAGAGGCTGATATTCTGGGCTCTAATCGATAGCAGGAGTTTCATGTGTAAGAGACGGGAGGTAATTGTCCCATTCTGCTAGGCACTGGTGAGGCCTCAGCTGGAGTTCTGTGTCCTGTTCTGAGTACCATGCTTTAGGAAAGATGGGGAAAACTGGAGAGAGTCCAGAGGAAAACAATAAAAAGGATCAAAGGTTTGGAGAACCTGACCAGTGAGGAAAGATTAAAAAAAAAAAACAATCTTGGGCATGTTTAGTCTTGAGAAAAGACGGCTGAGGCGAGACCTGATAACAGTCTTCAGATACCTTGGTTAAGGACTGTTATAGAGAGGACACAGATCAATTGTTCTGTGTCCGTGGAAAGCAGACCGAGAGGGGATGGACTTAAATCTACCACCAGGGAGATTGAGATTAAAATATTAGGAAAAACTTTGTAATTCTCAGGGTAGTTCAGCTTTGGGCCGGGTTTCCAAGGCAGGTTGTGGAATTCCTGTCACTGGAGGTTTCTAAGAACAGACTGGACAAATGCCTGTCAGGGCTGGTCTAAGTTTACTTGCTCCTGTCTCAGCGCCGTGGGCTGGATTTGGCCACCTCTCGAGGTCCCCTCAACCTAACATTTCCGTGATTCTATAAGATGCATGCATCCCTGAAGCAGGCGGTGATGGAACATCTTTGCTAACCTTCTGAATTTGGCTCATCTCCCAAAGCAAGAGTTCCTTCCAGCCCGCAATGAGCGTTTTCCACGAGGGACCTGTGGCTGCTGACTGCTCCGCATGGGAGACTGTTGAAGGTGCAGCCCATGTTGACAGTGATCTGGAGGCAAGATCTCCCATGGAGTGCCACCAGAGCATCACTGGGTTGAATGTGCATATGACAGGAAAGCCACACATGTGTCCTGACCCATTCAAGTATTTTTAAAGGGGTACCCAGTGGGGACATTGGGCGCCTCTGACACAAGATACAAATATGACCCACTAAGAACAGCCAGATTGGGTTAGAACAGAAATGGGTCCATCTAGCTCAGTGTCCTGTCTTCTGACAGTGGCTGATGCCAGGTGCTTTGGGGGGAATGACCGGAAGAGGTAACCATCAAGCGATCCCTCCCCTCCACTCCCAGCTTCTGGCAGTCAGAGACTACAGACACCCAGAGCATGGGGTCGCATCCCAGATCATTTTGTCTAATAGCCATTGATGGACCCATCCTTCGGGAACGTCTCTAATTCTCATTTGAACCCTGCTGTATTTTGCCCTTCTGGCAGTACTTGACATGCGCTGTGTGAAGAAGTACTTTCTTTTGTTCATTTCAAACCTTCTGCCAATGAATTTCATTGTGTGACACTGGTTCTTATGTTATATGAAGCAGTAAAGAACACTTCTTTATTTACTTTCTCCACACTGATCATGATGTTAGAGCCCCCTATCGTATCCCCTCTTCTACAAGCTGAGAAGTCCTGGTCCTATGGGAGCTGTTACATACCTCTAATCATTTTTGTTAACCTTCTCTGACATTTTTCCAGTTCTAATACATCTTTTTTAGATAGGGTGTCCAGACCTGCACATAGAATTTAAGGTGTGAGCAGGTGCTGGATTTATGTAGTGGTGTTATATTTTCTGTCTTATCTATAGCTCTGTTTTAGGATCGAGATGTGCCGCTTGGCAGTCAGAATCTTGATGAACCGGGGATCAGTCGAGGCCTGAAATGAGATTAGGGCCCGTCAAGCCAGGTCCTGGACACATGGGCTATGTCTACACTTGTTAATTTAGTCAAATTCCAGAGGGGTAGCCGTGTTAGTCTATTGTAGAAAGACAACAGAGTCCTGTGGCACTTTTAAAGACTCTGTTGTCTTGTTAATTTAGGTCGACTTAGCATGTCGACACTTAAATTTTAAGTCGACTTTCAGGTTGACCTAGAACGTCCACACTGGATGCCTAGGTTGACTTGTAGGAGCTAGGTGGACCTGGGACTGCTCCACAGTGGCGGGGGGGGGCACCTAAGTCGACTTAAGGAAAGTGTAGTGTAGTCGCAGAGTAAATTGTCAACTTAAGCACGCTTAAATCGACTTAATTTACAAGTGTAGACGCACCCACACAGAGTGAGAGACAGTTTAAATGCATGAAGGATGGAAGGAGAAACGGAGGCCCCTTGCATAGACGGGACTTTTCCAAGGTTGTGTCTAACAGGTCAGCGGCAGGATCAAGAATTTAGTAAGATGCAAAGTGGGATGGGACGTTTACACTGAGAAGCAGATCTAGAGTTAGAACAGCTGATGCTTACAAAAATGTTGGAGGAGATAAACCAGTCTCTATTAGGGGTTAGGATGAGCTCTTATTGGGGGACAGATCTCACTTCTACCTCGCATGGGCTTTCTTCCACCTTCCTGTGACCCAGCTGGTGCCAGCTGCTGTGGGAAATGGGATCCGGCTCTGATCCAGGCCAGCACTTCCCAGGTAACCAGATCTCCTGACTTTTAGGCAGGGGACTCCCTTCTCGTCTAATCTCCTGTAATAAAACAGCGCTGAGTGTCGTTAAGGAGAAGATGCTCCTTGGATACCAGGGTGCTGAAAAAGACCTCTTGCTCCGCCTGCTGACTTAGAAGTGGCGCGTGTTCCCGTCTGGGGTGCATGAGGGTTGTTCCTTTCCTCTCTGGCAGAGAGAGAGAGCCCTGCTCTATGCTGAAAATTAAGGGCGACAGAGCTACGATGCCCGGGAGGATGAAAAAAAATCCACGTAACCATGCCAACTGACCCCCCCAGTGTAGACGCAGCTTGGCCGCTGGAAAAATGCTCCTGTCAGCCTCCCTGCCGTTGCTCCGGGAGGCGTTGTTACCGCAGCAACACAACTATCTATAGGGTGCATCTGCACGATGGGCTTTGCCCACGTATCTACACCACGGGCCGTCCTCACAGCACCGACTGTCGCTGAAAGATGGGGTCCTCTGCTGGGGGCGAGGGACCCCACGGGGTGGATGGCAGCGAGAGTGCCCTGGGGCGGGCGGTGGCCCCCCGCCACAAGCCTCAGAGCACGGATGAAGCCCACCTCGGCCATTTATTTCCAGCCATTTCCCACGGCTCCATGAAGGACTCGGCTGCCCGCTATCAGTAGCGACTTGAGAATCCACAGATATCCACATTATATCCACGGATACCGGCATACGTGGATGCAATGCGGATATCCGTGACCATTTCCTGAGGATGCAGATTGGATGCGAATCCACAGATCTGTAGCCGTGCAGGGCTCTAGCCATCAGGGCCTGAGGGTGAAGCATTAAAGCCGAGAAATAAAGGGACAGGCAGGGCATCTGGGACCCAGCTCTGCCACGGGCGGTTCACCCTCGTACCCCTGAGGAGAGTGACTTTGCAGGACATTGTCGACCCCCTGCTTTCTCTAACTCCCCCACCTTCGCTACACTTTGGGGAGTTTTTCCTGCCCACCCCTGACTGTGACAGGTCTCCTTCCTCAGTCCTCCACCCCCGTCCCCATTCTTCTCCAGCAGCATCGCTAGTGAGCTCTGACGCTGTCCCAGCCCCATGGTGGCCAGATAAATTGCCCCGGCCGATCCGCCATCCTCCTCGTTTTCGCTGCCTGCAAGGCTGTCGTTGTGGTTGTGGTATGTAGGTTAACTCCTGGGGGTAGGAACAGCGAGAATGTGTGAGCAGCCCCACATGGCTACTTCGGAGTTGGTGTGAATGACACACACCCCGTCATTCGTAAACAAGAACTCAGCCCTCCCCTCCTCCCAGGATCAAAATAACTCAGGGTCCAATCCTGCGGGGAGCCAAGCACCTCTTGGGATGTGTTAGAACATCCTTCATCCCCTCTTACTGTTGAACCCGAGGCGTTCCCCTGCCCTTCTGTCCTCTCAGGAGCTCAAGCCTTTATTTTAAGAACCAGAAGGAGGTACAGGGCGAAAAGCCTTTCTGGCAGTAGTGAGTGGCGGCTGCCTATCAGCGTTTGGAGGTCCAAGGGCAGAAAGGATTTTCCAATATTCAGAGTCCATGGAAGCCAGCGCAACTCCGCTTTAATAAGCCCTGTAGAGCTTTGCAGGGGGGCAGAGTCACTAATGTGTGAATCTGTCCCAGCCACACTTGCAGTGACTGCTGACCCACCAAAATCCTGCCCTGGACTGGGTCTATAACCCAGGGGATGAGGGTGGTTCTGTCCCCTGCAAGTGCCTATTTTGTTTATGAGAATGACGCAGCCCGCGATGAAACAAAAAGCTGATGCATTTAGACCAGAGGGAAAGGAAACAGTTTCCCACGCCCGGGCCATCTGGCATTAACCTGTGGAACTCATTGCTGCAGGATTTTACCAAGGCAAAAAGCTGAGCAAGCATCAAAGGAGCTTTGGAATTGGAACAGTTCTTTGAATGGAATTAACCCCAGAGAAGAAATGAACCCCTGTGCTCCAGGCCAGAAACTGGTCAACAGCTTGGGTCACAGAAGAAATGCTCTCCCACTGCATGGTACAGGGCTGCACAGTGGGAAGTTTAATGCCTGGTTCTGAGCCACCAGCATTGGCTGCAGTCACCAGATCCTGGACTAGGGAAATGAGGTGCCAGAGCTCAGTGTAGAGAGCTGGGCAGGTGCAGGAACTAGGGCTTGAAGGAAGCGGAGTGAAACCTGTCTGTGAAGTACCAGGGCAGGCTGGATACAGGGCCACATGGTTCAGTTCTCTGGCAATATCCATGCTCCTACTGTACACAGGTGTTTACTGGGTAACAGAGGAATCTTGTTTATGCTCCTCTGCCCTTGGAGGATCTCAAAGCACTTCCCCAACGTCGGTGAAGTCTCAAAGCCCTTCTGCATCAGCAGTGGCATAGATGGGGCAGTGACTTCCCTAGCCACAGAGAGCAGGGAAGAGAACCCAAGAGTCCTGCCTCAGTCTCGAGAGGGCGTTAACCTCTGGACTCTCCCAAGAAGTCCTGTTCTCATGCACCCACCCAGGCCATCTGTCGCAAGTTCTCTGCAGCAAACTCCGCCCAGAACACAGCAGAGCCAGGCCGGGCTTGGTGGGGCTGGAACATGATGCTGTCGGCTGCACCTTTAACCTGTTTGCTTTTTAAATACAACCCTGAGGAAAAAAGAGAGCAAGACGAAGTTCCTCCTCTGTCCTGTTCTCACTGAGCCTAGCCAACCCCTCCCTCCCTCTGCTCAGCTCCATTCTCTCCGGCCAAGCAGTCGGAGGGTTGCAAATCACAAGATGCATTTGGGCCCTCTCTGACCAGAGCGAGAGGACGGCAGAGCCCCCTACGCATGAGTTCATGCCACTAACTTCCCATCATGTCAGCCTGTGTGTATCCAGCACCAAGCGTGGATCTCTCCTAGTTCAAGCCATTATCTCCCTCGCCTCGGGATCCGGTTTCCACCGGCGACCCAGGGGCTCTGCGGGTGTGACACGCACACAGTGTTTTCCACTCACAAAGCCACGTGTCACAGCCCGGGATCCCACAGGAAGCATGTGGCAGAAATGGCAATTGAACCTTGGCCATGCCCTAATCTCTGGGCCACGCTCCTGCCTCCTTCTCCCTGGGTCCTTAGAGTCATTTGTAATTACTGGTCCTTGTAGCTAGCTTTGTTATAAATAGAACCCAGGAACTGCCAGACAGAGAGAGATCATCTGCTCCAGGATTCGGTGACTGCAATGCTGGGCTTCAGAACAAGGCATGAAATTTCCCATCACGTACCTAACTGTGCAGCACTGCACCACGTAACAGGGGAGTATTTCTTCTTTGCCCACCACTGGTGATCAGCTTATGTGCTGAAGTGGAAGGGTTCATTTCTTTTCTGGGGCTAATTTCATTCAGAGAACTGTTCCAAAGCCGCTTTGACACTTACTCAGCTCTTTGCCTTGGTAAAGTCCTGCAGCAATGAGTTCCACAGATTAATAGTAGGTGCAGGGGTGGAGGAAAGTGCTTCCTTTCCTTGGATTTAAATGTATCATCTTTTGTTTCATTATCTGGCACCTCATCCTCATAAACTAAATGGCTATGTCTACACTTGCACTTTTAAGTCGACTTAGTGTGTCTACACTTAAAATTGAAGTCGACTTAAAGGGGAACTTACAAAGTCGACCTAGAGCATCCACACTGGATGCTCTAGGTCAACCTTGTGGGGCTAGGGGGACCTTGGGCAGGTCCACGGTGGCGGAGGGGCACCCCCTGTGTACAATGGGGCAAAGGGGTACAGGGACCCTGGCAAGGCAGAGCCCTGTGTGTGACACTGTCTGGATTTAGGGAAGCATTTATGATATTATTTTCTATGGATATCTCATAAACGCTATAATCCATAGGAACTATGTCATGTTTGGTATCAATAGAAAGGTAGTAATTTGCTGGGAATGATTATATAGTTTATGTCTAGGAATTGTATTTGGATTAGAAGTTAAGAATTTGATGTTATATACATACTTTAACTTGTGTCCTTCTGTACAAATGCCTTAAACAGGAGGAAGACAACAGAGTCCTGTGGCACTTTTAAAGACTAACAGATTTATTTATCACATGAGCTTTCGTGGGAGAAAATCCCACTTCGTCAGACGCTTTGAAGATGGGAAAGTTACAGAGTGGGAGGAAATTAAATGCAGGGGAGTGTATGACATAGCATCAGGTCAGGCTGTAACAGCAAATCAAAATAGGTATTAGGATTCAAAACACTGGGGAACAGCACATAGAGGAGGGGGAGATCAAATCACTTGTTGTAATGCGAGAAAAATCCATAGTCCCTGTTTAACCCCAAGACAACTGAGTCACATTTGCATATAAGACAAAAGAGTCTTGTGGCACTTTTAAAGACTAACAGATTTATTAATCGCATGAGCTTTAGTGGGATTTTCTCCCACGAAAGCTCATGCGATTAATAAATCTGTTAGTCTTTAAAAGTGCCACAAGACTCTTTTGTCTTTCTACAATAGACTAACACGGCTACCCCTTTGGAATTTGCATATAAATTCGAGTTCTGCAGTCTCTCTTTGAAGCTGTTAAGGAATCTATCAGGTGATATGGTACCAGGGAGTATCCTGATGAGCCATTAAGGAGACAATGGTTGTTCACACCCTCCGTCTAAGACATTTCTCCAGAAGGACACAAGTTAAAGTATGGATATAACATCAAATTCTTAACTTCTAATCAAAATAGAATTCCTAGATATAAACTATATAATCATTCCCAGCAAATTACTACCTTTCTATTGATACCAAACATGACATAGTTCCTATGGATTATAGCATTTATGAGATATCCATAGAAAATAATATCAGAAATGCTTCCCTAAATCCATGTAGTCAAATTCCAAAGCCGTGTTAGTCTATTGTAGAAAGTCTTTAAAAGTGCCACAAGACTCTGTTGTCTCCCTAAATCCAGACAGTGTCACACCCTGCCCACATGCCCTGCCCTTTGGGGGGCATGCCAGGCTCCCCCTGTGCCCCCCCCCCGGCAGGGAGGGCATTGGTGTAGTCCTGGGGTAGCCCTAAGTCGACTTAGGGCTACCCCAGGGCTACACTGGCTTAATTCGACTTTAGAAAGTCGAATTAAGCCTTAGGTCGAGTAAAAAGGTTTAATAATTCCAAGTCGACTTTATTTTGCTTAAGTCGACTTAAGCAAAGTGTAGTGTAGACGCAGGGCACATTAAGTTGACTTAAACCAAGCTTAAGTCGACTTAATTTGCCAGTGTAGACGCAGCCAATGGGCAATACAAGGAGGCAAAGAAACATCTCACTTCTCTCCCCAAAGAAGCCAGAGAGCAAGAAATAGCTGTTTATCAAACCCCCCATGTCTACTGCTCTGGTCTCCTCTAAGAGCTGCTATGATGGCTACTGTCTCAGACAACACACTGGAAAGCCTCAAAGGTATTGCATGAGCTACGACAGACCAAGACTCCTTAGCTAAGAGTGCAAGAAACTCATAATTTCTACAGACTCGAAACACATGCTAATAAGGAGTCGGTTACCCCCTGTTTGAGCAAAGTGTGAAGGCGACCTCAAAGATACAGGTGTCTCTGCAGATCAACACAAACCGTGGTTCAGTGGAGAGGAGGGATTATTAACTGATAAAACGCTTTAGAACAATTTACTCCCCACTCTCTATCCTGCCCTGCCTCTGACTGGGCAATTGCCTTGTTCATGGCAGCTTCAGAGTCCAAGCAAGAGAGGAGGGATGAGAAAATGTTTTCTTGGTCAGTGACTCAGCGGAAGTCCTGGCAAAATTAAAATAAGACTTGATCAAACTTTTAGCTCTCTTCCCCTTTTCCCTTGAAATCAGCCACCCCCATCCATGCTGTCCTTCCAAGAGCCAGATGGAGTCAGTCCCCTTACTGATTGCCTTATTTTATTCCCGTCACACAGAATGCGCGTGCCTTTATACTCCCCTGCAAATTATTTACTGTATTTGGTGGTGTACTGCATGGGGGAGGCACTCAATTAAAATCCTGAAGGTTGTGGGTGTGCGTCTCAGCCAGTCTTACGCTGAAAAGCCACCTCTTGTTCACCCTGCTCCAAAATGGGAACCCGGCCGATCGGGTTAGGGCAGTCCAGGGTGGTCAGAGGCATCGCTTCCTTGTGTCCTACTGCCTGTGAAACTGACGTGTCTCAATTGCATCAGCCCAATGAGCCGTTGGCTCACGGGAACGGGGGTGGTGCAGTGTAAATGGGGAAGAAGAGATGTCAAACTGTTCATGTGCTCCCTAGAAGCATACTTGCACAAACAACCCCTTTCTCAAGAAAGATCACAACAGGCATTAGCTGCAACAGGTGCCCCCCACCCACCGCCATGCTGAAATGCTTGGCTCGAGTTCCACGCAATGATCAACTGGCATGGATTGCCTCCGTGGACTTGTAACAGGGCAGGGCACAGATCCAAACCCTCGCTGCTAACCCTCCACAGCCAATGAGCAGCCATGGGTTTTGGCTCTAGGTCTCTGGGTTTTGATTACGGAAGAACAAAAACAGGAGAGCGCAGTGTCTGCTGCTCATCTCTGGGCCGTGCTGCATCCTCTCAGAGAACAAAATGGACACTTAAAGGTGCAGTGCACAGGAAATGATTCCGTAGCGATGTCGCCCGCGGCCTGGACGACTGGATCAGAAGCAGGACTGGGCGGTAACAAGCATGGGAAAGCATTGGTGTGCTGGTCACAGGTCTCCCAATGGAACAAGCACTATTGAATTTAATAGAGAATACAATCCTTTTATAGGGCTGTTGGCCTGTAGAATTATATCCCTCATGGGCACGTCTGTAAGATGAGTCATTAAATACACAGCGAGAACCGCATTTTCTATGAAATACCACGGGTCTTTAAGAGTTCTTTCCACGGACCCCATTAAGTTTCTATTGATTCTTTCCTCTTGAATTCTTAAGGGCTGCTCTTCCAGGGAAACCGCTCTTCTGACTGATCCCTCCTGGGCAACCTCAGCTGAAAGGTCAATGGGCTACGGGAGCAAAATCACCTCTCTGCCTGAGAGACAGTGCAACCGAGTCAGTAGGACAGCCTGGGGGAGCGCTGGTTCTGTTTTACCCACTCCCTGGTAGCCAGAGCATATCGGCCTCCAAGCTGAACCATCGGGCCCCCTTCACCCATGTGTGTGTCTGATATCCAGGGTGGGCTGCAGCTCAAAGGCAGCAATTGCCCACCTGACACACCTTAATCTGCAGGCCGGCATTGGCCGGGACGCTTCGGATGTGCCTGGTTTCAAATCTTTGAAAACGAATGGTGCTAATGAAAGCAGCTGAATGCCGGCATCAGGACAGGGGCTCATGGTGAATCCTTGGCCTCAAAGTGCAGAGCCCGGCTGCATGTAAGCACCATCATTTGCATTACAGTAGCACCTAGAGGACACGGCTGCGGTCAGGACCTGTGGTGCTGGGTGCTGTACACATGGAGCAAGAGAAAGTCTCTGCCCCAAACAGCTTCCAGTCTAAAGAGGCACGACAGATGAAGGGAGCATTAGAATGCCACTGTGCTTGGTGCTGCACGTGTATGGTTCCCAGCTATGGCGTGGGCTTCCCAGCACAGCCGTGTCATTAAACGAGTCACTGCTGGCAAAACCCTCCCTGAGCAGGATTAGCCAGTAAGCTCTGCCCTCCTCTGCACACGGAACAGACGGCCCATTGTGCATCCCGGCCGCTGCGTTTGCGTGGCGCTGGAGTGACTGGGGTGGGGAGCACGTTAGTGAGCTGACGCTAGCGCCCCAAAAGGAGGTTCTCCTCGAGTGCGAGCGGTGGGGACACGGGTCTCTGGAGTAGAAGCATTGTTCTGTCTGGTGGCTGCTGAAGCTGCTCTGTGCCAGTCTGAGAGCGGGGTGGGGCTTGCTTTGCATCTTGTATGGAAACAGGGTCTGAGAGGGTTTCCCGCATCACGGGCTGCCAGGGCTGCACTGAAGGAGCTGGACAGCGAGATCGGAATGAATGCCCTCTGCCCCTTCACTGCACTGACTTGGGCCACATAAGTCATGTGCACAAAGGGATCAACCTCAGGCCATTCAATGTACTGTGTCCTTGACTAGTCAGTTAACATTTTAGTGCCTCCGTTTCCCATTCCTGCCAACATCTGAAAACAAAACCCCAAAGGCTGCATTTTCCATCCAATTGCTAAATACACAAATTCCCCAACACTTCCCTCATTTGCCCTACTCACCCCACCCCATTAATTCACTCCATACCCACTTTTACCACATCACAGCTCTTCACCCCCACGCTTCTTATGCATATACTGCTCAGACACAGCCCCTGCATCCCTGCCCACTCTGGCTAATAGCCATTGATGAATCTATCCTCCATAAACTTACCTTGTTCTTTCTCGACCCCTGTTATAGTCTTGGTCTTCACAACATCCTTCAGCCAGGAGTTCCACAGGTTGACTGTGTGTTCTGTGAAGAAATTCTTCCTTTTGTTCATTTTAAACCTGCTGCCTATTAATTTCATGTGTTAGGAAAAGAAGTAAAGAAAACGTATTTATTTACTTTCTCCACACCACTTATGATTTTACAGACCTCAATCATATCCCCCCTTAATGGTCTCTTTTCCAAACTGAATCGTCCCAGTCTTATTAATCTCTCCTCATTTGGAAGCTGTTCCATACACCTAATAATTTTTGTTGCCCTTTTCTCTATCTTTTCCAATTCTAATATATCTCTTCTGAGATGGGGTGACCAGCTTGGCATGCAGTATTCAAGATGTGGGCGTCCCATGGGTTTATAAAGAGGCAATACGATATTTTCTGTCTCATTATCTACCTCTTTCCGAATGATTCCCTACATTCAGTTAGCTCTTGTGACTGCTGCTGCAAGTGAGTGATGTTTTCGGAGAACTAGCCACAGCAACGCCAAGATCTCACTCTGGAGTGGTACCAGCTAATTTAGATCCCATTGTTTTTTAGGGATAGTTGGAATTATGTTTTGCAATGTGCATGACTTTGCATTGATCAGCATTGAGTTTCACCTGCCAGTTTGTTGCTCTGTTACCCAGTTTTGTGAGATCCCTTTGTAATTCAGAGGATGGGGCATGCACCCTGTGCCCTCATAGCTGTACTGTGTTGGGGCACCTGAGTCGTGTGCACAAAGGCACCATTTTCCCATCCCTCCCGTTGTGGCCAGCCTCCAAGCTCCACGACACCAGGGAACGCACAGGTTGTCTCCTTTATGGGTAAAGCTCAAGGGAAGGGCAGCTTTTCCATGTCTCCAGTGGAAATCCTGTCATGCCTAGAAAATATCCCCAACCTGTTTCTCCCTGCTTCTGGCCCCCTCCCCTTTCTTTGGGAAAGACAATTCCCCAGCCTCATACCTCTTCCAGAATATCTGGTCTTCCATTTCTTCTGCTGGACTCCCCTTTCTCTGGCCAGGAAATCACATCCTGACTCCCCATTATAACCCCACCCAAAAGGTCAGCACAGCCCGGCTCCCCCATCTCTCCAGCACCTGCATCCCCACCACCATATCTTAGCTTACTGCCCCCCTCCATACGCCTGTGACCCCCGCAACTGCCTCTTCCACCTTTCACAGGTCTGTACTCCCAAATTCCAACTCCCCCTGCCCCCCAGTGCCTCCATGTGCCCATGATGGCCATGACCTCACCATCCATGCCCCCCATGCATCTGCCCAGGCTGGTCCTGCAATCAAGGAGCTCAGCAGGTCCCTAGCTTGGCCGTTTCCTTTCCTGGTTGGGCGGCAGGGATGCTAGATGGGGATCATGGACTGGGCTGCCCATCAGCCTGTGTAGTGTCTCCAACTGGCTCTCCTTCCCAGCTGGTGGGTAAATGGGAAAGGATCAATGGAAAACTTATAGCATTGGAAGGTCTGTCTGTCTGTCTGTCTCCCCGCTCCATAAAAGGCAGTTAATGAGACCGCCTGACCCGCCCAGAGGGTTGGGAAGGTTAAATCATGTTTGTTTCGGGCTGGGAATTCAGTGCAGGAAAAGCACAAAAGACACGTTGAGCTCTATTTTTATAAAACATGGCCAGGAGAAGATCCTGGTGGAGAGACGGGGCATTTGCATGATGGAGAGGGCATTTCCACCCACGTAGACACAGCACCACTGAGACCTGGCCATCTGCCGTTGGCCCAGCTGGCCGATGGCTGCCTCCAGCAGAAGTGGCTGGATCTCCATGGAAACCAGCATTCCCCACCACGGAGGAGGCTCCGGGGAATGCTGTGCCCGGATTCTGCCACCAATCTGATGGGAAGTGTGTTGCGGTGGCCCTTTCGCCTCCAGATGCTAGGCCACCCCACCCAGAAAGGGGCTATCCAGGTGCTACTCGGGAGACTTCAGAAGAGAAGCTATTTTAATTCTACCCTGCAAATCCAGTTTCTCCCCAGGAAGCCCTATTCCCCATCCGCTCCTGACCATCAGGATCCGAGAATTTTCCAGTGAAATTAGTGACACCAACTGGGGGCAGCTGGGGCCATGGACGCAGCTAGAAGCAGCACTCAGCTCGTCCTCCTCAGAAGAGGACGTGACTTTGCAAATGAAACACTCCCGGCTCGGCGAGACAAGATGGGTTTTTAACCAAATAGGTGTTGCTCTAAACCGCTCTAACAAGCTTGAGAAGCCCCAGAGCCTTTTAGCTCATGTTCTCTCGCGTAAATAATAATAATAATATTTTTGCATTCACTTGGGGCACTCTTCCCCCCTCGGAGACTCAAGAGCTTTCCAGATAATCTAGAGAATTTAGCGCATTGCGACTGAAATGCGGCTGCCTCTAGAGTGGATCAGCCAAGGTTATTGGCTTAGCATCCTCAGCCGCAATGCTGGACATGCACAGAGTATGAGACAGCCCTTGCTCTAATGAAGCAGGCTAATTTCTGGGAGCTTTACCACTGACTTCTACAGGCCCAGAAGCAAGCCCCCAGTGGTCTCTTTGAGGTCACATGGAGAGTCTGTGTCAGATCCAAGGGTAAAACCCCTATCTCTGGGATCCCAGCCCTGTGCCTGAAGCACAAGAGCGTCCATCTCACGAGGAAAGGGCATTTTGGACCAGGACTCTAGGGTGATCTCCCAAACTTCCCACAGGATCACTGCTACAGCCACGTGGGACAATCGCCCTCTTGGCTGACACACTGAAGAGCAGGATGACCTGGGGATCTGAAGAGCGAGAAGGTCATGTTGCTGCTACGTGAGTTAGAGTCCAGACCCTGTAAGTGGGGACCGTAACAACTCCCAGACTTTGAGAAGCAGTGCAGAGCTGGCAGACGCATTCACCGACTGCTTACATATGCAGAGCGGCCCTCCTATTTTCAGCTCATGACATTGTTGTTCCATGCACCGAAACATACAACAGAGCTACTGAGTCTGAAGCAAAACAAACAAGGAGTCCTGCGGCACTTTTAAAGACTAACAGATTTATTTATGGCACGAGCTTTCGTGGGAGAAAATCCCACTTCGTCAGACGCTTGAAGATGGAGAACTTGCAGAATGGGAGGAAAATAAAAGCAGGGACGTGTAAGTCATAGGGTCAAGTCAGACTGTTACAGCAAATCAAAACAGCAATAAAGATTCAAACACAGTTTAGTGCTGCTCCCATGGTATCTAACAAATCCTGCTTTCCCCCTCCTAGCCCATAAATCATCCCGGTTACAGCGGACGGACACAAACCTTAAGGCACCAACAGGGACATAGGTCAGCGAGGAACTGGGCTCAAAGAAACGGATGTGCGTGAAGCAAGAGAGACTTTATATGCAGCAGCTGAAGAGAGAAAGAACAAAGAAGCAGAAAGATCACATAACCAAACGTCTCTGCCTCGTTCGTGAACAAATCCATTAATTGAAAAATTGAGCTGGCAGTTTTTTAAACGTTGTATTTATTAAACCACAACACCCAGCAAGGCGGGGAAGATTAAATTTAGTCATCACGCATCTCCATTATCCCTTCGTTATGCTGCATATTTTTCTCAGCCCTGTGGAAAGTCACCTCTCTCTCCCCTACCCCACCTCCTCAATCGTATTTATTTATTTCTGAGCCTTCATTAAAACGAATCCGAGATTCCTTGCCCCTTTCTTTAGTTCTTTTCACCCTCCAGCTCCCTTTGCATTGTCCTTCTGGAGGTAAAAATATCATTACAGCAACAGCATACCAAGACCTCAGGCTGTGGAGCCTCACCCGCAGTCCTTAGTTAAAGTCTAGGAGCCAATTAATCAAGGATGAGCCAGTTTAGCCTGTGGTGTCTAGAGCGCCTGGGGCTACTCTGCCTTCCAGGAGCTGAAGGGAAATGTGTCATTTTGAGTGCCCTTTATTTGTGTTATACATTGGCAATGTGTCTCTGTGTTAATCCTTCTCTCCTGGCTTTCTTTCTAGAGGATAACAGTCTACTACCGGTATCAGCTAACGGAATTCCTCTTTTAGCTCTGCTAGCAGGGATCAGAGCTCAGGGGCTGAAGGCCCTGAGTTCAGATTTTGCTGTGAGCCTTATGTTATAACTGGCGGAACCGAGATGGGGAATGAGAGAGCAGGCTACAGCAAGTTCTCTCCCATTTCCTGCGGGCGTTTATGCTCAAGGCCTTCTCCAGAAATAGGGCAGTTCATTGTCAGAATCCCAGCAAGGGTGACCTCTACGCAGTGCTGCGACCACTAGCTACAAGAGCAGGATTAGTGCCTTGGGAGCCATGCGTGGGAAGTGTTATTTTAACCTGACACCTTGGGCTGGGAGCTCAGGGTTCCTGAACTAAGCAGGTTTCAAAGAGGCTGGTCCTAGGATGGGAGACATTGCCGTGGTTCCAACTTGCATGCCTGCCTTATGCTCCTCTGGGTGGCGGGAGAAGCTCTGGGCTTTATTCTCTTGCCTAAGCCAGATTTACACTGGCGTGGAGAAGAAAATAAAGCCAAACTATTCCTATTTGTATCATGGCCGTGCACCAAGGGCTGTAACCACCGCCCCATTGTGCTAGATTCAAACCCTGCCTTGAAGAAGGTACAGTCTAACAATACCCCAGGTGCAATGAATAAGAGGAGGGAAGAGGGTGGGGAGCAGAACAGGACGGAAAATCCCCATTTGTTGGAGTCTAAATGTTCTGTGGAATAGGACTTAGAGCCAGGACACCCTAGTTCCCAGCTCCGAGACAGGTGGACTGCCCCAGAGTCAGGGCTCCCATGCTCCCCAGGTGTGCCTGGATCTTCTGGGAGGAGCGTCTTGAAAAGGTCCAAACCAAAGGTTATTTTGATTGCCCCCTCCCCATATCAAGTTTTAGAATTTCTGTGCCCCTGAGAAACTTTGACATTTCATTTTTGTAGTCTGTTGCAGGACGAATATGATTATCACCTTTGGAAATTTCAGGCAGGATGGAAATTCCAGTTTCCAGCTACCATCAGGTGGGAGGACAGAGATTACATGGCCGAAATCTCAACTGATGTGGAGCCATGGATCTTAGGCAAGTGCCACTGATTGACACTCGCTGAGAAACAAAGCAAACAAGGAGCCCTGTGGCACTTTTGAAGACTAACACATTTATTTATCGCATGAGCTTTCGGGGGTAGAATCCCACTAGCTGAGAAGCTGGCCCGTAAAGTTTGAGCAAAGAAGGAGGATGGCCTATGGTGTTTTCCTGGGCAAGTCACCTTGTAGTTCTATACCTCACTTTTCCATCTGTAAAATGGGGTCAATAGTTCTGCTTTATCCCACAGGGGGGTGTGATGATAAATGCAGTAGCAGGAGGGGCTCAGGTACTGTGGTGATGGGGGCCTGATCGATGAGTACTTTAGGTATGCAAGTCAAATGCAGTCCTTCAGTGCGCTCATGAGGAAGCTGGGTACCCATATTATCTTCCGTCAGGGTTCATTCCTTCCATCATCTGCACCCTGCACTTCTCTTGACAATCAGCGCATACCAGCTTACAGTTCTATAGTTCCTGCTGATGAAATGTCACACTAATCATTGTTGTCATCAAAAGAACACTTCCCAATTAAATTCCAGCCCTTCCTTTTCTTATCTCACTTGCCAGGTTCTCCTTTCCCCTCCCCAGGAGCCTCAAGCCGAGCTAGGACTTCTCCAAAAAACAGCTTTTCTTTCAGCAGAATCTTTGCTCAAAGCCCTTCTCTCATCTTAAGTCACAGGCCCCACGCAGCCAGAATTAAACAGTGAGAAAGCGCTGGCAATTAACACAAATCTTTCAGTTTGTTCCTCAGATTTACACAGCATAAATCAGTTGGTTTCTGGCTTGGTAATTAAAGTAAACAGGTGCTTTTCTTTCCCTGCCAGGGGAAGAACAAAATCAGATCCAGCTGACCAGAAATCAGCACTGGGGGTTCTTTTCTGTACCTCTTTCGCTGTTTTTCCACCCTCCTTGGTCCTCTCCTTATTGTGGAACGCTTTGCCAGTGGGTTCAGGAGCCAGTGGTCACAAAAGGTGTGAATCTCGTCTATCTAGCACCGTGTGGATTTATCAATCTAGCTAGATCTGCTTCTCCATTATCCCCCTTCCCTGGGGCTACCCTGCATCTTTAGATTGGAAGAGCTTCGGGTGGGGGGAAAACCTGGCTGCTGCTTTGGGTTTATGCATTATAGAAAACAATAGGGCATGGCAATAGGGTGGCTTGGCCCGTGGTCTGGATGGAGGGTGCTAAACCAACCCTGATTGCAGGATGAGCTTCCCCTGCCCCCAGTTGAATCAGGTGATCCCAGGGTAAAGAAGGTGCGGCAAAGGGGAAAATGTGTGGTGGGCTGGAGCTTTGGGGGCAGTCTGAAGAAATGTCTACAGCACTTGAGTGGGGCTGAAGAAGCAGGAGAAAGCTCTCCAGCCAAGGAAGCCTGGGAGAAGTCTAGCTAGGATGAAGACTCAGTAAATTTGTGCTATTTTAGATTAACTAGGAGAGAGTCACTGAACTGTTGAGGTCTAGGAGGCCAGTGTGTATCAGAGGATGAAATAAAGGGGACCCTTTGTGGGCTCCTGTGAGCTCATACTGTATTGAGCATGGCTGATGCTATGTCTCTTAGTCATATGCTGTGTCCATCACCAGGGCATCTGGGTGTCAGATTGATTAGCTCTGGCAAAGTCCACAGGGGACTTGAAATCTCTGGTTCTCTTTTCTCCTTCCTGCCGGTGCCCAGCTGTGTAAAATGCTACCCTTGGTGTGAGTGGAGAATCTGGATTTGGTCCCATGAGAAAATTAAGGCCCTGGATGTGACTTAAGAAGGTGGGGTTCAGTTTGGGTCTGTGCCCTGGCCTTGGAATAATGCTGCGCACGTCAGGTGCTCTCTGTTCCTCACGGGTTGAAAGGGGTGGTGGTAGTCTGTCTCCTCCCTTCCTGCTGCTGGAGGGACTGTCTCGTAATACGTTTGTGTACAGGGCCTGGCACAATAGAACACAACTGGTGCCTAAAGCCTCAGCTCCTGGAGTCATAAGATTTAAGAAAAGTTGAGAGTCTCATGTAAATGGGAGATTCACCATGAAATTGCAGGAGGTGACATCGCAGGCTGGTCCTGCCTGGCAGTGATGCCGAGTTTTTCTCCAGGGTTTTCTTGGATTTATTCGTATGTTTCTTAATGTTTTTTTTTTTTTTAAATCACATTTGTCAGACAACAATTTCTAAAGGGAAGGCTCAGCCAGTGGGAAAAAACCTCTGGCATTTCTGCTTTCTGTAGTCCTGTAACCCTCTTGGTCCTGGAACAAGATCAACAAAAACAAGGGGAAAAAAACCCCACCCCTTTGTTTTTCTCTTTTTGTCACTTGAGCTGGGCAGCTGGGTTTGAACTGGTTTCTTTGACGCAGAAGCCATGACTTCAGCTGCGGAGCAAGAGAAGTAGCTCCCTAAAACAGCAGCTGCAGTAGGCGTTTATCCTCGTAGAGAGGTGTAATAAACACCCTGTGCTCTTATCGGTTATACTCTGAGCTGTTCCCATCCATAGCCAGGATAGGACCCTTCATCCTAACCCTGCAACCCTTCCGTTCTTTGCTGGCATGGTCCAGGCAAAGTGTGGAGTAAGGGCTCCAATCTGGGCCCCCTCAGTTTGCTCTGGATAACAGCGGTAGGAAGGGGCTATGTACAAACCTGACTTTATGATTCCCGTAAGTCGCTGGAGCATGTGCACTTATGGGCCACTAAGTGCTGTAATTACAGCTAAGCTTTAATTAGCATAATTGCATTTCTGCACAAATAAAACAATCAGCGTAGTAATTCCTAGCCTGCAAATTCAAACTGGCAGGTTTTCCTTCAGCTCTAGAGTTACTGGCATTATAGCGCAAGGCAAACCTCCTCGTGGAGCATAGGTGAACGAAAGTGATGTGCTGGTGGGTGGCTCTGTGCTCCACCTCTCTCTAGTGGACTGAATTGGTGCTGTGTGTCATAAGGCCTATACTGCTAAAAGCATAAGTGGGAGGGATTCGGGTTCCCTGTCTAGGGTCCTTATCTGGCCCCATTTGCCATCTTTTCTGAGAATCTCACAATCTTGAATTTGTTTATTCTCCCAACAACTCAGTGAGGAAGAGAGAGACTAATATCCCCCGTATTACGGATGGGGAAACTGAGGCAGAGACAGACTTACCTGAGGCCATTTATGGGAGAGGTGAGAATTGGACCTGGGCATCTTCAGTCCCAAACTTTAACCCTTGGACCTTCACTCAGCTGGTGCAGCTCAGCTGGGTTCCAGACCCATGGCTTCCAGGAAATTCCAACTTGCCATTGCCTGCCAGGGAGCCAGAACAGGGGAGCTCTTGGTGAGTACTGGCCTAATGTCGTTGTTCCCCAGGGACTGAGACTCAAGCCACCAGTTTGCCTCCAACTCTCTGGGCTTCTGTATTTTCAGAAAGGGCAAAGCCTGTCTTCCCAGGACAGCTGCTCTGATGGGCACTGAATTTGGCTCACTTCCCACTTTACCAGCGCCCATCCTGGAGCTGCTGACACCTGGAGGCCGGGACAGCTGGTTTCAAATGGCTGCTTTGGGGAAAAGTGCCATGGGATTTTGAATGATGAAAGGCACGCGATCTTGCTTTTTTAACGAGGAACAACAGCGGCACCAGCTCCCGTAGCAGTTCAGCCCGGATTCCAAGGGAAGAAGGCCGCCACCTGAATGCCAGCTCTACATCTTGCAGCTCTGAAATTTGCCCCCAAAAGCAGGTTCATCTCGGGCATAACTCCTGCGATCCCTGGGGTCAAAGAAACCCAGGCAAAGACGCCACAGGTCAGGAGTGACAGAGGATCGAATTCTCACTAGCTCGTTTTCCCTCGCCCTGGGTTGCTCCGCAGAGAGCTGCTCTCAGCTTGCTCTGACCTTGGGGCTCTATCCTGAGTTTACTGCGTCTCCGGTACTTTGCTGAAGACTTGCGCTCTGACGACTTGGCTGGGAGGGAAGTGTGGTTTGCATTTCACGGGCTCTCCCTGTAATAATGATACAGCCTGGGAGCTGCGGCCCTCCTGTGAGTGACACGCTGCTGCAAAATGTGTCGGCAAGAGCAACCCTGGCTGCTGAGGTGTGCGCTCGGCCAAGTGCAGAGTGAAACACGGAGTCGCTACGCTGGGAAGACAGGTCCAGCTCCAGCCGTCTCGGCCTCGTCCCCTTAACGCCATGTTCTTATTAAGTGCGGGGCTGCTGGCAGCCGGGGGGGAGGAAATCGGCATGGAGCTGGTTTATTTCAGCCAAGCCTGTTTGCTGCAGGGCCTTGCCCCCGCCATCCACCTCCACGCTGACCCGCAGGCTCCCTGCTTCCCAAAGCCATCCTGGCTGGGGTGGGGGAGGCACAATGGGGCTGTGCTTCCCAACCCCACTCATTGCTGCCAGCAGATCGGAGCGGATGGCTCACCAAAAGCTGCCCCAGTGGGACAGGCTGGAACCAGCTGAGTGCAGCAGCTGTTCACACTAGCAGGTGCTTCCTGGTGGGCGGGAGAGGGGGCGGTGGGAGGGCCCCAGTCAGGTTGGGATGGCAACTCCAAGCCTAGATGCTGCTCTTCGGTGCTCCTGGTGGAGCTGTTCCTGAAAATTCAGCACCTGGGACAGCTGCCTGGGCAGCCCCGCCATTCAGTCCTGGCCCAAGGTGCCAGGCAGTTAGTTGTGGGCACTTTGTGAGCTGTGGGGACATTTCCTGTAGGCACTGGGGTGGTGGGCAATCTCCGAAAGTCACCCAGGAGGTGCTGGGTAGCCACCTGGAGTCCCCAGCACCACCAGCGGGCACAACTCCAGAGCTCGCATTGGATGCTAAAGATTAGTCGGTCCAAAGGGCGTTCAAATCCAGCACTACGTCTCTGCCTCGCCCTCGGAAGGAGCGCATGCTGATCAGGTCGTGGTGCAGGATTTAGCTCAACCAGATCACCGATGTCTCTGCTTGTTGTAAGCTCCAGGAAAAAGCCCAGTCGCTTTCCCCATGACAAGGACCTGCTGCTTTTGAGGCACGGCTGCGGTGCCGAATTTGGACGGAAAGAGGTGCCGGGGCTCCAGCCATATTCTTACTTGCGTAACCGATGCCGGGGCTATGAGCTGCCACGCCTAGACGTGCCGGGAGTCAGCCTTGGCACAGATTAAGCGTTGATGGGCTGAGTTTTATTCCCTATTATCAAATATTCTCTTAAAAGAGTTTCTCTGGAGGCAGGCACAGGATAGCGGAGAAAAATCAACACACTTGGTGCCACCGTTTGCTCCCATTTCTGGCTCTGGATGTTCATCTTCTTCCCAGCCAAAGGCCGGCCACGCCTTTGCTGGGAGCATGTGGAATTGTCACAGAAAGGCGTGGGCTGCTACTGCCCTCCTTTTCCATATGTCTCCACCACAAGCCCCAGCACACCTTGCTCCACGTTGCCTTGTGAGCACTGGGGCAGAGTGGGCACCGCATTGTGGGACCTATGGTCTACGTGGGCCCCCCACCCTAAAGGGAAGGAAGGGATCATTATAGATCTCCAGCTGGCCACAGGTGGGAAGCCCTGGGGCTACGTTAGGGAGAAATGGGCTCAGTCTTGCCTGGGTGTAGCAGTTCTAACCAACTAATCTCAGTCCGGTGGCTTGATCCCCTTTGCAACCCCATCTGGGAAAGGACCAAGGAGGATACGAGGAGTGCCACCTAGCAGAGCAGACCAGGAGGCCCATCTCCCTGGGGAAAGCAGTTTGGAGAGGGCCAAAGGGGTGCAATTTGTCCCTAGGAAAGGAGGAAAGCCCTGAGAAGCAGCCCTGTGGATCAGTGTTCCGGGGGAAGACCTGGACAGAGGTTGTATTAACCACAGGTGCTGGGAAGCAGTCCAGGGAAACAGCAGCCCCTTTGAAGGCGCAGACCCATCTACTGAGCCCCAAGTCCCCGGGCCAGAACCCAGAGCAGAGGCTGGGCTGGATCCGAGAGACTGGTATAAAAATCCCAACCCAAGAACGACGCAGCCCACGGTGCAACTGAAGACTGAGGATGCGTTGAGCAGAACCGCAGGAAGGGTGGGAAAATCTCTTGCTGGAATGTCTGGAAGGAGTGGGAAATCCTCCCCAAAAGAAAATCGGACTGAACATTTGTTTTTAGATTCGAATGGAAGCAAAATGAAAATCATAGATTAAAAATGAAGAGCAAGTTTCAGTCCGTCAAAAACAAAATGCCCGGAAAAAAAATCTCACTTTTGGGGGGCAAATTTTCCTGGGAAATGCTTACCATTTTTCAACCAGCCTTTGATTTATCACTCCCTAGAAAGAGAGAGGCACAAGACAGATGTAGGCTATGATACCGCAGTTACTCAGTTTAGGACAATCTGTGTCTTAATGGTTCAAATATCACTTTTAAATCTTTTTTTTTAATTTGAAGTGGGAATGTGGGTGTTTTTGTGAGCAGCGGTGTAGGAGTGCGACTCAGGAGTCACCCGAATGAGATGATCTAGACTCAAACCCTTAACAGAGATAGTTTGTAAGGTACTGATATCTCATGTCACGTGTTATCCCAAAGCATAGAGGAGCCGTTCTTCTCCACCACTGAAATGCATCTGCTTCAGGAGTGGCACGCAGTCAGCTGTTTATCCGTGCAAGGGAACACCATACAACAGCTTAAGAGATAAAGTGAAGAATGTCTTCTTCTGAAATCCCACAAGGGGTGTTTATGACCAGAGGGGCATCTAGCCCGGAAACTGGCAGGGAGTCACAGGTGATATACAATTGACCTTGGTAAGACACCGTAGAGTATAAGTCATGGGGCTAGCGAGTGAAATTACTACGGCAGCCATGCATAAAAGCCCTAGCCAGGATCAGGGCCCCATTGTGCTGGGTGCTGTACATGTAAAGAAGAACTCACAACAAGCCACAGTAACTGATAGGGTGGGCGAAAGGGATTAATGAGATGACTGTGATTTGTGAAAGACGCGGTGGTGATGGCACCCCCACTGTCCGTCTGTTGTTGACTGCTTTCTGGAGGCATCATGGGAAAGTTGGGTTTGAAAGAGGACCAGGAGATGCCTCTGCAGATGTCTACAGGAAAACTTGACTCCTGAACAAGAGTGACATTTCGCTAGCACGAGAGATGATTGGCAGGGTGGGGATAAGATGGAGACAGGTGTTGGACGGAAAGGAAACCCAGATCCTAATTTAATATTTTATTAGCTTGTTACCCCAGCTCTGGCCAATTGCTTATCAGAGATCTGGCATCCTGCCTCCAGCATGGCTAATATCAGAGGACGTAGCCCCTGTGCCATTCCTCTAATGCCTCTGGGTAACTTATACGATAGTGTTGGATCCCCAGATGGCGCTATCGCACATACCCTTCTGAGTTCTTAGCGCGTGCGTGAGCAAGTTTTTAGTACTGGAAGAAAGTGATCTTTTGGCTGTGTTCTGATGCAGGTTCTTTGGGGAGCTGTGGCATATAATAAGGAGCTTTGAGTTCTGCTTCAATCTCTCTAACTTCTCTGCGAAGCAGCTTTTGGGACAGAGTCGATCTGTGCGGCTCAAGCATTGCTGAAAGAGGGGACCGCCTGTGTGCCGTTAGACGCCTTGTTTCAGGACTGATGTAGAGAATATACAGAACTGATTGCAGTAAGAATATACCCAGAATGTGGGCTGGATTCCTCCCACAGTGGGAAACCGACCTGCGGGGCTGTGACTTCTTGGCAGAGGGTTAGCGCTATAAACACAAGGAAACAAATTCATTCCTGACCAAGGCAGTGATCCGCAATGCCATGCCTGAAGCATGAGATCTGGCTAGCTCTTAGCGTAGTGTGAGTAACTGCAAATCAAATGATCCTGTCTTGAGTCATCAGCGGAGCCAGCATCCCTTGCTCTAGCCATTAGATCAGACAGAGCAGTTAGCACAGAGCCCCAGTTCTAAAAAATATTAACTTAGTCAAATAAAAGTTGGGGAAATGTGTAATTATGACTTCAATTTAGAATTTCCTAAATGCCCTTTTTATTTTTGTAGTTCCTTTTTGCTAGTGCTGAATATTAAAGCAATTATGTAACTAGCTGTAAATTACTTAAAAGGAGTGACTCATTAGAGCAAGTACAGAGAAGTCACGGCGTATCTTTGGATCTCGCACACCCTTCAGTGGGAGCGGGAGGCAAGGCATAGTTTAATCACAAACGAATCCAGCTCATTTTCCCATGCCAGGATGCAGCTCCTCATGCCACGTGCCCAATAGCACAAGCGGAGCAGACCTGGAGGGATGGAGAAATGCAGGGTCGCGGCTTCTGGTTCTCCATTACAAGAATCAGTTTGTTACCTGCGGTCTTGCGTCTCCCTCTAGCTGCAAGGCAGGGAGACATTGCTATGGCCAGATCCGTGGGCAACTGGTTTGTTGACAGGGATGGTGCCTGTTAATGACGACTTACAATAGCGTCTTGGGAGAGTTGTTCCAAGGGGTCGCCCGGTTGGTCTAGTTCAGCAAAACAAACAAGGAGTCCTGGGGCACTTTTAAAGACTAACCAATGTATTTATTGCATGAGCTTTCGTGGGAGAAAATCCCCCTTCGTCAGACACTTGAAGGTGGGGAACTTACAGAATGGGAGCAAAATAAATGTAGGGGAGCGTAAGTCCTGGGATCAGGTCAGACTGTTACAGCAAATCGAAGCCGTTGTTTAGATTCAAACAATGGAAAACAGTAATAAGCAGGGACGTGAGGGTGGGGGAAAGAAAAGCAAAATTGCCTGTTGTAATGGGAGGAAGAAGAGTCTCTATTCAGCTTAAGTTGATGGAGTCAAATTTGCATATGAATTCCAATTCGGCAGTTTCTCTTTGAAGCTTCGATTTGTTCTCCATTTGCCTCAGTACGGCTATTAACAGATCATTGATGGAGTGAGCAGGGGGACTGAAGTGTTCTCCTGCTGGTTTTTGAATGTTGTGATTTCTGATGTCAGATTTGTGTCCATTGATTCTTTGGCGCAGAGACTGTCCTGTTTGTCCAATATATAAGGCAGAGGGGCATTTCTGGCACATGATGGCATAAATCACATTGGTGGACGAGCTGGTGAATGAGCCCTTGATGGAGTAGGTGGCTTCATTTGGTCCTGTGATGCTGTCATCAGTGTAGATATGAGGGCAACGTGGTTTGTTGCAGGGATATGTTCCTGCTCTAATGTTTCTGTTTGGTCTGTAGTTGCTGGTGAGTATCCGTTTAAGGTTGGGGGGCTGTCTGTAAGCGAGGAGAGGTCTGTGCCCCCAGGATTGCGAGAGTGAGGGATCGCCATGTAGAATAGGCTGTAGGTCTTTGATGATGCGCTGTAGAGGTCTGACGGAGGTTGTAGGTGACGACCGGTGGCGTTCTGTTGTTTTCTTTCTTGGGCTTCTCCTGCAGTGGTTGACATCTGGGTACCTGTCTGAGAATGTCGCGCTGGAGGCCGCACCGTGCACCCCCAGAGCAGAGCGCAAACCAGGCTGCCTGGGGATGGGACATGACTGCCTGGATCCCGGCCGCTGCTCCAGGGCCCATCCCTGCATCTCCCGAGTGCCGGCAGGGTCCCTTCAAGTACCCCCCACCCAGCAAGCCCCACCGGTGCTGTGGCAGGTGGCGGGGGCCAGATTAATGCAGGGGCCTTATGGGCTGGATTTCGGGGTCCCCCTTTAGGCCGGAGCCTGGGGCTTCAACTTCTATAGCCCCTGCGTTAATCCAGCCCTGCCACCGCCACTGAGGGCCCTGCTCCTGGTCGATCCCAAGGCCAAGAGAGACCGTTGAGATCATCTGCTCTGACCTCCTGAACAGCACAGGCCAGGGACCTACCCCCCAATAATTTCTAGAGCAGTGTCTCAGCCTTGGCGTTGTGATCCCTGGGGGTAACAGGAGGGTTTGGGGGTGCCGCAGAGGATAGGAAGCAAAGAAATAGCCTGGGACCCACACCATGGGGGCCTGTGAAGCTAATTTACATGTCCAGAGGGGGGTTGGAGCCCCAAGGGGGAGCTGAAGGTAGGGGGATGCGATTTTTTTTCTAGTGGGGGGGTTTCATGATTTTTTTTTTTTAAATCTAAAGGGGGTCACCAGCACAAAAAGGCTGAGAAACAGTGTTCCAGAGAAACATCCTGTCTTGATTTTTGAAATTGCCAGTGCTGGAGACTCCACCATGGTAATTTGTTCCAGTAGTTAATTACTCTCACTTAAAAATTTATGCCGCCTTTGCTGTCTAAATTGGTCTCTCTAGGTTCATCTTCCAGACACTGGATTGTGGTACATCTTTCTTTGCTAGATTGATGAAGCTGTTATCAAATGTTAGCTCCCCCTGCGGGTTCTTATCCTGCACATAGACAAGCATAGTGGGACAGATTCCCTTTACACCCGTGGAGGATCAATTTCCAGTGGTTCAGCGTGCACTACCCCTAGAATTGCTCTTCACCGAGGAAATCTTTCCTGTGAGTGACTTTCCTCTTCTGTAGCTGGGCTCACTCTGCCAGCTTACACTTCCTTCGGAGAACATTGTGCAGTTGAATAGAATTCAGAGCCTCTGAAATTGCCTGGATCGTTGGCTGTAGCTCTTTGCTGGCTCTCACTCTAAGCCATTTGGATTAATTAAACAAGATCCAGTCCGAGAACTCCTCTGGACATGAGCTCATGCGCTGGTTTTCTTTGCCAAGAATGTCTGGTGAATTAAATTAGTAATATAAGCGAACAAATTAATTGAAGCGAGGGTAGGGGAGCCTGACCCTGTTTTAGTCCACATTAAATTAGTCAGCGAATGCATTACAGGGAGGGGAGGGGAGGGGAAGAGGACCATGGGAAGGAAGTGTACCACGGGACTCCTGGTTTGTTTTGCTGAAATAGACTAACACGGCTCCCCCTCTGGAACTCGTCAGCCACTTAAGCGCCATGGAAGCAGCATGCAGCTATCTAGCTGGTTATTTGTTGCTGCAGAGGATGGAAGGAGAAGCAAACGGCCAGAAGCTAAGAAGGAAAATTCAATGGCATACTGGGGCGGGAGGGTGGAGAGGGGCCAGGCCCTCAGGCAGTGGGCTGCATGGGGGTGCCAGGCTGGTTCAGTGCCAAGGCTGGATTAAGGGGCTCCAGGCTGCCCACTTTTGAGGCCCCCGCCACCCTCCACCAGCGGCTGGCATTGGAGGGGTGCAGGGCCCTGGGGCCAGAGGCCATGGTCTGCAGTGCTCCTGCCCCAGGGGGTGGGGCAGGCTGTTGCACAGCCGCTGCGCTCCAGGGACAGGGAGGGCTGGACGGGCCTCCTTGCTGGGGCCCCTGTGGCTCAGGCTGGCCTGGCCAGTACCCCAGGGGCCCCGGTGCAGCAGCCTGACAGCGCTCCAGGCCCTGGACTGCAGGGGCTACGTGCCAGCCTGCCCCACCCGCTGGGGCAGCCCAGCCAGCCTGGGGGCATGGCAGGAGTGCCACAGACCATGGCCCCTTGCCCCAGGGCCTCAGCCCCCCCAGCACCAATCAGGTCCCCTCCAGCACCCTGCCCCAGGCTGGCTGCTGCAGTGGGTGGTGCAGGGCTCCCAAAAGTGAGCACCGTGGGCCAAGGGTGGGGAATGCAGGGATCACTGAGAGGCACCCCTCAGCATCCTCCCACGTGTCCTGAAGGGCCAACCCAGACCCCTTCCCCTTCCACTCTCCAGACGTCGGCCAGGCTGTGGGGCTGCTGTAGGAGCATTTGCTCCCCTTCTTCCCTGCAGGTACCCCCTTCCCCCAGGCAGCTGTGGAGTGGGGCTGGGACACCTTCTGCCCTGAGCGGGGGGAGGCTGCATAGCACAGGGGGTGCCAGGCGCTCGGGTGGGTGCAACTGTGGGCTTGGCCCCCGGGTGATGGATGCCCTCTGTACACCAGTGGGGTAATATTTGAACGAGATCTTTGTGCGAAGGGGGAAATGTGCTGCAGACAGCCGGGGTATGGGAATTACAGAGAGATCTCCAACCACATGGAGCATCATTATTCCCGGCACCAAGGCACAGAGACTTCCACACAGCAAGTTAGTGGCAGGATTGGGGGATATAGAAATCTCCTCCTGGAAATGAAGTAGATCAAAGTGCGTCACCTGGACTGACGTAAGTCTCATGTCCTTTGTCCATCCATCCACCGCCGGAGTTACCAAACAGCCCGTGATTTGATTCCTTCTCGGTAGGGGCTTTAATCTAGGGGCAGCCGGGGTGAACTGGGGCATTCCAGTGCAATAGAAAGACTGTGGCCATACGTCCCTTTCATCCCAGCTGTCGTGGATGCCTCCTTTGATTGTCTGCAGCTGCTAAAGGCCACAGACTCGCTGTTGGTTCATGATCTAGACATGATTTATGTTGCCAGGGAGGGTGACTCAGAGGCATGGATGTGACACTCGCTTGCAGCTCGTTAGCAGGTTCAGAAATGAAACAGCAGCTGGTTGCCCGGAGGGGTTTCTTACCTCTCGGGTCGCTGTTTGAATTCCTGCTCAGTGACGGCATGGGGTTACTGTGTCCGAGCCGTTTTACGGTGGCCTCACTCCTGTCCTTTGTAATAAACCTTGCCCCTGACCTTATAGATCTTGTCTCAAGGAGGAGAAGCCATTGAGCTTAACAACAACACGCAGCCCTTGCACATCAGTAAATCTCAAAGCACTTTAAAAAGGAGGCAGGCGTCATTATCCCCATTTTCCTGATGAGGAAACTGAGGCAGGGAGCTGTGCAGTGACTTGCCATGGTCATTCTCAGCAGTGGTGGGATTGGAAGGCAGGTTTCTGGAGTCCTGGTCCAGTGCAAATTCTGTTGCTTTGCACAGATGGCGGGAAGCAGGTTGGGTTTAGCTAGTTTGTGTCAGTTAAGCCTGAGATTCGGCCCCTCTTCCTAATGAAGACAAACCCACTGATGGGATACAAAGCTTCCTGGGGCAGGGGCTCTGGCTGGACAATGCCATACACAATACAGCTCTGATCTTGACGATGACCCCAGCGCCTCATCCTCATGAGTACTTGCGTTTTTAGTGCATGTTAGATCTCAAAATGCTCCACAATGGTGGGTGAGTGTCTTCATGCCCCTTTTACCTGCCACGGTCGCTCAGAAGCGGGGAGCCTGGATCCCAAGTCAAGAGCCTATCCACCCGGCCGTCCTGCCACCTGGAAACCATTTGCAGCTGCAGAGGGGCCAAGAATGAACAGGCCGAGGGGCACTGGATGCTCTCCTTCCCTTAGGGGCGGGACAGCGCAGGACAAGTTGGCCATGCTTTGACTGGTCTGTGAGTCCGTGGAGAGCACGTCAAGTCCAGGGAGCTTTGGCATCCAGCCCCTGGTCCCTAGGGCTGCCAGTCATGAGTGGAAAAGAGTGTGACGTTATCAAGAGTGAATCCCTCTAGCTCGACTCCTCTGGACGCTGCACTCTCATGGCCTGTGGTACTGAGCGGTAGCATGGGCTAGTGGCTAGAGCAGTGGATTAGCCTGGGAGTTGCTGCCTCTGAGCTGCTGGGTCGCCACTTCGCTCTAGAACCTCAAAAACATTCCTCTGAGGAGATGGGGTTTTAGCTGCTCTGTGCCTCAGTTTCTCCCTCTGTACAATGATCCTTTGCAGAGTGCATTGAGATCTACAGTGAGGCGGCATTCTTTCTGCCCACCTCCTGGACTGACCCCACGTGGAGCGAGTGCCAATGTCAGCGTTTGCAATACGAACAGACAAGCAAGTGCCCAGTCTTTGGTGGATTTTCTCTCAGTCAGCTGGGGAGCAGCAATGAATCTAGCAATGCGGAGGAGCCTGCTTTCATCCCCCGCCCCACACACAATCCGTTTCAATGAGGGGAACAATCAGCCAGGGTAAACGCCGCCGTACGCAGTGCATGGAGCACCTTCCCCACAAAAGGCAAGCAGTAAACGCGCTGTCTGCAAAAGAGACGTTGAAGAAGTCCCAGAGAGTCGGAGGCTGGGGAAGATGCAGAACTGACATAGGACAGATTCCTCAGGAAATAAAACACTGTTATTACAGACAAGAGTTTAGGATTAGCTGTGTGCTTAAATGTAAGACCACACTGTGTGGCCAGGACCCAGGACCGAGGCTTTTATGAACAGATAGGAAGGCGTTGTTTGAACAACCTTTTTTGATGTCTGTATCTCAGGGGCACTGTTTGTTAGCAAAGTGCTTCAGCAGGAAAGGGGCTGGATGTTCTTCTAAAAGGTCTGCTCTAAGAATTGTTTGGGAGCAGTTTGATGGCCTGCGTTCTGCAGGAGGCCAGACTAGATGATCACAAATGGTCCCCCCGGCCTTGGAATTTGAGCCACTCGTATTAAGTGCTAAATTGAATTCAAGGGCTGGGGAGGAATTTCACTGAATCACATTACGCATCTGACCTGATGAGCTGCATGAAGTCTCCACGACAAAGAAATCATAGCTCTGCTCACCAATAACCCTCATTTTAGCCTCCCTAAATCCATAGAGTCCCAGTGTCTGAGCAGCTTGGGCATTGATGGGTTTTTTCCCACAACACTCCCGGAAAGCAGGGACGTGTTCTCCCCATTTTACAGATGGGAAGTTGAAGCACAGGTCAGATTGCAGACAGTCATGCAGGAAGCTTGCAGCTGACCGAGGAAGTGAACTTGCAAGTGATCTCCGTCCCCACAATGAGCTGGTGGGGGTGTGGGGTAGGAGTTGGGTGAAACTTTGCACCTGGAATGTATTTGGCAAAAAAAATACAGACGTGGTGATACCAAAAACAACGAGAGCCCTGTGGCACTTTAAAGACTAACAAATTTCTTCGGGCATAAGCTTTCGTGGGCTCCCCACTTTGCCAGATGCACGAAGTGGAAAACTACAAGGGAGCGATCTATATGCACATGCCAGGAGGAAGGACAAGCAATACAATAGGGAGAGCAATTGCTAACAAAGTCAATTCAGTTAGGGTAGCTGAGGCCCATTCACACCAGTTGATTAAAGGACAAGAATGTGGGAACAGGGACAAGGTCCAAAGGGGAGCCGTGATAGTCTAGTTCAGCAAAACAAACAAGGAGTCCTGGGGCACTTTTAAAGACTAACAAATTAATTTATCCCACGAGTTTTCATGGGAGAAAATCCCACTTTGTCCTTGTTCAAAGCATCTGACGATCACTTTTTTGTAATGTGTTAACCATTCCAAGTCCCTATTCAGACCCAGTTTGATTGTGTTGCAAATCAGCTCCAGCTCTGCAGTTTCATGCTGACGTCTGCTTTTGGAGTTTTTCTGTTGGAATCTGGCAACTTTCAGGTCTGCTACTGAGCGTCCAGGGAGATTGAAGTGTTCTCCTACCGGTTTATGGATGTTGCCGTTTCTGATGTCCGATTTGTGTCCATTTATTCTTTGGCTTTAGGACAGCCCGGTGGCCAATGTACGTGGCAGAGGGGCGTTGCTGGCACATGATAGCTTATACCACATTAGTGGATGTGCAGGTGAATCATATCAAAAGCTTTGCTAAAGTCGAGGTAAACCGTCAACGGCTATTCCCGCATCCACAAATCCAGTCATCTCATCACAGAAGGCAATCAGGTTGGTCAGCCCCTGATGGTGTGGCTGATGTGGTTGGGACCTGTGATGGTATCCCTGGAGTGAATGTGCGGGCAGAGTTGGCAACGGGGTTTCTTGCAGGGATAGGATCCTGGATTAGTGTTCTTGCTGTATGGCGTTTGGTTGCTGGTGAGTATTTGCTTCAGGTTGGGGGGCTGTTGTCCTGCGGGACCCTGAGTGGGCCTAAAGCCGGGCCATTGGAGTGAATCTGTCAGCCCTTTATGCTAAAGCATGAGGCCTATGTTAACAGCTTTGTTTAAGTAATGCTAAAGAGAAGACCGTCTCCGTGACTAAGGGCTTTTGTGTGGCAACAGCGTAAGTTAAGTAAGTTCCTCTTTCGGCATTTTGCTTGGTAAACAGCTTTGTGTTTAGCAAGCTTGTGCAAGTGTACCCTTGAGAGGACAGAGGGTGGGCCTCTAGAGAGTCCGAAACCCCCTCCATCCGAAATAGCTAAATGCAGTAATGCTCATGTGGCGAGTGAATATGAACAGGATTGGAGGACGGCCTGTCAGGTGTGATCAGAAGATGAGGATGGTATCAGGAGGCCATGGGTTCCAATCAAGAAAGAAGTGACCGGTTGAAAACAACCCCAAAGAAGGACGAAGGAGGATGAAGAAGGATGTCCCCCAGGACGTCCCCCTTGATCGATTCGTCCGTAAAAGAAGCTCCAGTTGGTAGTGAAGGGAAGGAAGATTGACATCACCGCAATGGGGTCGGTGCGCAACACATCTTCCTCACCCCTTCAAGCCTTGGCACTTGGGCGAACTTTGACCTGGCCTGTCTTAAAGTTAGCTCTGCGTATTGTAGGTATGAATGGTGTGAGTGAGTGGATGTGTGGCTGGAAAATATTATTTGCTGCATCTTCAGTTGTATCGCTTAAATTCATTCCTAGGGTTAAATGCTATATCTTGTATGTTATCTGCTATACTATTTATTATATTCACCTGGCGCCAGCCGCCCATGAGGAGGAGCATCTTTGGATTAAATCTCGTGGCCTCCTGTATCCTGTGTGTTGCCCTGCTTGATCGCTTATTGTGCATTCTCCCTGAAATGCTGCTAAACCTCTCCTAAATTTGTATCCACATTCGTCAATAAAAGTTACATAAAAGGTGATCAATGCTAAAGGAGCGTCCAGTGTCTCTCTCCCCCTTTCCAGCCCCGCATAACACTGTCTGTAAGGAAGGACAGGCCTGCCTCCCAAGGCTTGAGAGAGTGTGGGATCATCTCCCAGGATAGGTTGTAGATCTTTGATGATGTGTTGGAGGGATTTTAGCTGGGGCTGTAGGTGATGGCCAGTGGCGCTCTGTTGTTTTCTCTGTCGGGTGTATCCTGTAACAGGTGACTCCTGGGTACCCATCTGGCTCTGTCGATCTGTTTTTTCACTTCCCCAGGTGGGTACTGTAGTTTTAGGAATGTTTGGTAGAGATCTTGTAGGTGTTTGTCTCTGTCTGAAGGACCGGAGCAAATCCAATTGTATCGTCAGGCTTGGCTGTAGACAATGGATTTGTGCTGTGTCCAGTGTGGAAGCTGGAGGCATGTAGGTATGTAATGTGGTCAGTTGGTTTTCAGTAGAGGGTGGTGTTAATGTGTCCGTCCCTTTGTACAGGTGTGTCCAAGAAGTGGATTTCGTGTGTGGACTGGTCTAGACTGGGGTTGATAGGGTGGTGGGGTAGATATACTTCTCAACTATAGTTTCCACTTCATGTACTTCCACTTCATGCTGCACTTCATGTACTTCCACTTCATGCTGCACTTCATGTACTTCCACTTCATGCTGCACTTCATGCACTTTCCAAAGTGGGTTGGAATCCACCCAAATTTATGCCTGAAGAAATTTGTTCGTCCTTAAAGTGCCCAAGGACTCTCATTGTTTTTCTGAACACAGACGAACCCGGCTGCCCCTCTGGAAGGTGACACCAACGGGCTTTGTGAATCGCTGTCCGTTTTGCTGGAGCATTTCAACAGGGGAAGGGGGAAATGCGCTGACAAAATGGAAGGAGGTGCCATTTCCTACAGAGAACTTCTTGCTGTCTCCAAAGCAAAGCCATGCAGTATTGCGGGCCGAACCAAATGTTCTGCTCAGCCTGAAATGAACTCTTTCTCTTTGATGTTGCAAAATGCATTTCCAAGCATTCCATTTT
The DNA here is from genome assembly GCA_007922175.1 of Pelusios castaneus. Lineage (NCBI taxonomy): Eukaryota > Metazoa > Chordata > Testudines > Pelomedusidae > Pelusios > Pelusios castaneus. The sequence goes on from ML685941.1 coordinate 852,957, forward strand.
CAATATGACCCTGACCAATTTTCCCCAACTATTTTGGAATGATCATAATGTATTATTTGCTGCCAGTGAACCAAAAAAAATAAAAAATAATCTATGATTTGCAGAATCCTATTGAGAGGGGGCAGAAATGGGTACTTTGCCTTGTGTCTACTCCTGGGAGCTATGCTGGGTGGATCAAGACGCACCCCACAAACCTGTGGTGGCAGAGCTGGCTCTGATCCTAAAGTGCTTTATCCCCATTATTCCTCTCGCCCTCTGAGATGATTTGTGTCTATTCCCTGGGGCTATTCCTTATCTATATAAGTTCATTCATGCCTTGTTTCTCTCCTTGGTTTGATGTATTTGTTCCTGAGTTGTCTCTGGACACAGGCACCCGATGTAATTAGAGTTTAAATTATTTGTGCTACCACTAATGCTATAATGACTTGCATAAGTACCTCTGGAAGAACATAGCCCCGCTGGCTGACTTGCATTTCTAATTTATAGCTCATGTATAACCTGCAATGGGGAAATTTACATTGAATAAAACCTCAAGAGCAGGCAAATCCACTAAGTCTCCCTCCGCTAGCTCTGCAATCTTATAGTTCACAACAAACTGACTCCGAGCAGGATCTAATCTACTCCACCAGCTAATGGACTAGCTCTCTTAACTGGAAGTCGGGTTGGTCTCATGTGGTCCAACCACTGGAAAGAGTTAAAACATCTTTCTAGTTATTGGGTCAGAGAACGGTTCACTGTATTGTACAGCTCCAAGCGCATTGTCAGAGCTAAACCAATAATACTGAATTCTTTTTAGCACTGATCTCAATCTCCTTGCACAATAAGTATCATTGCGCCCATTTTCTAGGCCTGGGAATGGAGGCAAGAAAACCGCATCCAAGGT